>NJRP01000001.1:4110174-4140547 GCA_003063835.1 Aphaenogaster floridana
ATATTCATGAGTAATATACGTGTTTTTGTAATAAATCCGCACTGCGGTATACAGTAATATTATTTTCGTACTGAGAAATTCAATAATATTTGGTGATTCTCAATATACCATGAAATTCACCATGAAGAAATATTTATTAGGGCCGGACACAAAAAATTCTTACATTTACAACAAAGCAGGTATATTAACTATTAATATACAGTTCTCTCCGTGTAGTAACATCGACAATCATTAATCCTGAATTGTCGATAATGCAAAGTTCCTTATTTGCAAACCATATCGTGCAAACAGTCATCGTGTGACGACAATTGCACATTAACGTCATCTACGATGATGCTGTCGTAAAATGGCATCGAATCGTAAACGCGTAGGTAGGTTTGACGTTATCGCGCGATTCATTCGCGTCACGAAAGTATGTACCTCGTAGATAAGGGGAATTATTCGTGGTTTGTGCCGACCACGATATTACTCCAACTCCACTCGAGTGTCTCTGCTTTAGATTGACTTGTAAAATTTAGCCCGCCTTTAATTGCGAAACTCGAAGAGATGCAAGACCAAATTAGATGTCTGTCTTTAAACCTTGATTGAATATGCCAAAATTGATAACATCGTTATCGCTCATAAAACATTCTGCTAATTCTATGAACAGATCATTCATTTAGCGACCTAAATTTGGATAAGGCATGTTATCATCTGCTATTATATAATTATTAATATCGTATACTGTTCGAAAACTCTCAAACAACTTAATCTGAAGCTTCAGGCACATTTCATTCAAAATACCATTCGCGTTTCATTCATGCAGCCGTTCGCAAGATAAAATTGTTAACCTATGTTGATCTTTCTGCTGGTCATCCGCTAGTCATCCAATAGTAATTCAGTCGAGACACTCTATTTGTACGTGAGCGGTTTCTTGAATCACCGAAATACTTGGAAGCACCATTCACCTATTTATCACTCGCAGGATTCACAATCTTGCGACATTATATCACGCGTTTAGATCGACTCATTCTTTCGTAACGTTACTATACGTTTGCGAGATATTACTATTTTCAAGTTCGGCGAAACCGAGATTACGAGTCACTCGAGCAGGATTTTAAGAAAATATGTGATTCACTTGTAGTGAGTAACTACGAAACCAGTTTTTTAAGACCGTAGGAAATTATCCTTTTCATTCACGATGATCTCGTCAACGAGTTCTTGTGAATTCCATTTTTTATTCCTTCCGTTTATGCCAAAACTATGAAAATATTTCTGGGAAAAATCGGTCACGTCACGAAGTAAAAATAATTGTATTGAAACAGATATGTTTCCTGTTGTTCGCGACGAATTTACTTGACCGACTTGATCGCCAAACATTTCTAATTGCTAATTTTTCCGATAATGTTCTCTGTAAGATACACGCGTGGCGAAAGTTTCGAGGAATGTTAAAAAATGGACGTTGGGATCACAAATAAAAATAAAATTGTGCTGTCGAGCGAAGTTGAAGAAATTTTTTGTTTAATCAGACATATCGCAGTCGCGATTATAACATCGTATACGCAGGTCATCACGACGCAACGTCATGCGCGTAAGAACGTTAGACGAAAAAACAAGTGTAAAGTAAAATACAGCAATGAACCTTTAGCCAGGGAATAGCATTAGATATTCAAATTCTTTGTCAAATAATATTTACCGAAGGTAAATGGCGATCACTTATAGTGGTTATCTGTAATTTCCATATTCTTCGTTTCATTATAGCGGTAATAACTCATAATAAAAAGTTTACGTATATAATGCTTGATTAACATTCGACAAATAAGTACCGTGAGGCAATTATATTTTCTATCTAGCAAAAAGAAATTTTAGATCGCCAGGCATATCGATCCGGCCATTCACGATCGCATCTTCCTTTTATTTCACGGCATGCCCATCGCGAAGAACCGAACTGCAAATTCTGACTCTTGCGTCGATGAGGCTCGTTAAAAAGTCAAATTATCGAGAATCGCTCCAGTCGCCACGACGACGCGTGACGTCTGTCGACGCGAGCGGGCCGCAACGGGTCTACGTCACGCGTCACGTTACCTATCTACGTAGAAGCCACGAGCACCGAGGTCGTTCATCGAGAACAATAATAACTAGCGGCATCGACGAGGAAACGAATCTCTATGCGGTCGTCAACGACGAACATCCCGACGAACGTCATCGCGAAACGTCGTCGAGCGACGAGATTACTCGGGGATGACTCTACGACGCCTACACGTCTACTGGGGTGTACGGAGTTAACCATTTTAATCCTAAACTTGGCACGAAAGCAAATCTTTACGAATGTTATTTATAAGAAATCTATTCAGGAAAATTCGCAAATATTTGAAATCGTAGGAAAAAAGACTTGGGAACTAAGGGATTTAAAACAATATTACAATCATATGTGAAGTGTGTGAAAGAAATTTGATTTTATTTATGACAAAACAATATGTTTAACATATTATTATTATTAATGACGCTAGATGTGTATATATATATATATATAAATAATATATAATTTACATAAAAAACAATATAATTTAAGAATATATTTTAAACTAAAAATTGCATATGCACATATTTAATCGGCGCAGAACAAAAGAAATATAGGACACATTTTCGAGCATACATATGAAAAAGCATCGATACTTTTTATTTAGCATCGGAAGCGTCGATAGCCAGCCCTAATTGAAAGGCTTCGGTGAGGTGAAAAGAGTTGAACGTTTCGCTCTAATCGAATCGATTCTCGCAAACGGTAACTGCCGCGATGTCGCCAACCACGTGACCGCATATAGGCCATCGAAACATTCAAGGTCTTTCATCGGCAATAACTCGCGATAATTCCGAGCAACAAAATGGTCGGACTTCCCACAGCAATAATGAACGATAACTTCCAAGTGCTCACTTTTTCAATTATATTAATTATCAGTAATCGTCATTGGCGCCAATTTTGCAATTCCGAAGATGGATATTCAATAGGGTGTTTACTACTTGGAAAATCCTGGAATTTTTAAGGGATTTCTTTTTTTACGCTTGGAAATTTATTTGTACTCAGGGAAATTTTTGTAATTTTATTTTCAATTTTGCCTCTTTCTGGAAAAAATTTTTTTTTCATTTTTTCTTGATAATGCAAAATATCGACAATTTATTAGCAATAAATATGGCATACACACCACGTGTACGATTACGACTAACATTTTTTCACAATGGCCTTAAGGAAAAGAAACATTTAAAAAAGCGCGTATAATGAAATAAATATATTTCAAAGTTACATAAAAAAATTCTCTAATCTTACCTGAAATTTTGAATAAAAACACCTGGAAAATGTTTGAGTATATAAACACTGTTCAAGCTGGTATTAGTTCCGATAAATATCAAAAACAATTTTTGCGCGAAAAATTCTGCATTTCCTTCTTGAAAAAAGAAGAGCAGTATCTTCATATTCAAGCTGGTATTAGTTCCGATAAATAATGAAAAAGAATTTTTGCGCGAAATTTTCTGCATTTGCTTCTTGAAAAAAGAAGAGCAGTATCTTCATATTCAAGCTTTTCCTTTCGGAGCAATTGACAGACGTGACAGCTCCAAGACGGAGTACAAAAGTTTATAAAGGCGCCGCGTTCCAAGTTTCAAGCATACGGTAGTTCTGCGATATATTAAAGATTCAGAAAAGAACGCTGATACATCCCTTTTATTCGCCCAGCTCTATAAAGACACGATTGTAACGCTCGCGCGTGTATTTACGCCTTTGAAGCGAAGGTCCACGCGGCATCTAGCAAATTCAATGTTCTCTGATCGCTGATATCGCATTCCTTTATTCATTACGAAGCGAGACGCCCAAGGATAGAAGGGGAAAGAGGGAAGGGGCCGACTGTTTCGCGACGCAGGAGATGTTTTCGCCGATGAAAATTTCGCACTTCGGAAACCGTAACTTTTCACTCGCGCGAAACTCGTCGCTTTGTCTTCTTCTTCTTCGTCTTCCTCCGCATCGTCGTCGTCGCGTTGTCGTCGTATTACGCCGTACTCGCTCTTCATCGTACCCGCGGCGGTTCGCAGACACGCATGAGCGTCGGTTACGTGTGCCCCACGGCCGCTTTTATCGCGGCACGCATACGCGTGCATACACGCACGCACGTACGCACGCACGTACCGTATACACGTACGTGCGTACGCACGCATACGTGCGTACCGCGTCTCGCGTCGGCCCCGGTACAGCGCCACCCCGAATACCGGATGTGACGACACTCGCGCACTTGGCCCGACGCACTCTCGAGATGTCCCCCTGTCCCCTTCGTCGCCCCTTTTTCGCGTTTCTCGCTCGGTCGGAGCGGCGCGGCGCGCTCCGAGAACGCACACTTTCCCTCCCCCCTCTCTCATTCTCTCTCTCTCCCTCTCTCCCTCCTCGTTCCCTTGAGCGGCCCACCGCCATCGGCTCGCTATTTACTCTCGTAGTTCTGGCGATGGCCAGTCGCGGCGTTCCCGGCACGCTTGCGTCGCATCTTCTCGGGTCGTTCCGTCGACGCGCGCGCGGCATGGCGCGGCATGGCGCGGCGCGGCGCGGCGCGGCATCCGCACTCGCGGCACAGTCCCACGCGGCTTCTCGCGCGTGTCTACTACTATACTCGCCGCCGTATTACGTACGTACGCATCGCGCGCGCGCTCGCGCGCCTGCCCTCTCTCGCCTCTCCTTTTTTCTTTCCTTCAACGTCTCGCATTTATCTCGCGCTAGTTCGCGACGTGGTTCCGCGAATGCAATGACGATGCAACAACAACAACCGACGACCACGGCGACGATGAGGATGACGATGGTGTCGAGTCGTTGCCCGAGCCGAAGATAGATGATGTACACACGCGGTGAGAAAGAGAGAGAAAACGAGATACACACTCGCGCGGCCATTTTAACCGCGCGGTGCGCTAAGCCGGGCCACCCAGTGTGCAATACGAGAGAGGCCACGACGGCTGTGTGTGCCAGCGCCACCGCTGCTGCCATCGTCGTCGTCGTCGTTGCCGTCATCGTCGTCGTCGTCGTCGTCGTCGTTACCGCTGCCGTTCTCTAGTCGACACGAATTGCGTCTGTCGGCTGCGCGCCTCGCTTCTGCGCACGCGAGTCCGCCGCGTATCGCGCATTAGCCCGCACATCGTTCTGCGTCTTTTCGCCGATCGCTCGTCCACGCTCGTCGAAATAAGTGAAAACACTCGGCGACGCGGGGAAGACGTGGGAGATGACGCGACATGGATCGACCGACGTTCGCCGGGACGTGCCGCGTTTCTCGGTGGAAGCGAGCGGTTACGAGAGTCGGCTCCGGATATCGCTGCGACTTCGCGATGTGCTACGCATCGTCGTGAGTCGTGACGTTCGCGCGAGCGCGCGTCGAGAGAGAGGACGGGACAGGACAGACACGTGCCGCGCGTGAAAAAAGATGCCGATCGCGGCGCGGAGTGACCGCATCCAAGTGACGTGCGATGACCGACTCGCCGAGTTTACGAACGGGAGAATCGCCGTCGTCCGGAGGAACGGGAGACCGGAGGCCGAGCGGAGGACACCGGGGAACGCGGGAGACAGAGGTGAGCGGAAGGAGCGAGTGAGCCTCTGTTCGAGTCTAATTAACTCGACGGGGAAAGAACGAGGGGAAGAAAGGTGAGCGATCCGCGGTTAGGTGCCGCCTCGGCCCTCGCCTGCGCCTCTCCGTCGTGTCGCGCTCGCGATTCAAACGCGACGCAATTCCGCGACGCGCGCTCGCGCGACGAAGGAGCGCGAAAGCGAACGACCGCGGACTGCGAAGTTTTCCGCGCGACGTAGAGAGCGACCGCGTGACACGGAATCTGCGCAGTAGGTACGCCGCGGATTCGCAAGCGCCGACGTCGTCGGCGGCGGCGGCGCCGCTCTCCTCTCCCGTGGCACGGCAGAGGAGCGTCGTCGACGAGGAGAGACGTACGTGAGGAGAGGAACTCTCTCTATAGACGGAAAGAACAGCGAGCGCCAGCGCGAATTCTTCACGCCGATTATCGCGACGTCGCGGACGCTAAATCCGTGCGTCGCGGCTCTTGCGTTTTAAACGTAATGAGTAAAATGTAACCTCCGGATTTTTTTGGGGGGGCGAGAGAGGCGAGAGAGAAGAATTGTGCCAGAAAGTGGAGCTGAAAAGAATTGACCGTGTCTCATTTATATTTTAAATGAACTGGAGTTCGATTCCTGTCCCCTTTTAAAGACGGAATCTGCGAGGAAATCAATGGAAAATGTCGCGGGTAAAGATAATCGAAACTCCTCGTATTCTCGTTCACTCGCTGTTACGATCAAACTGGATGAAATTTTCACGAACTCGCATGTGATTAAAAATATATTTGACATGTTAAGAGCGACGGTGTTAAATATATCCGACCTCTGCCATTTCGCGTTTAAATTTTAATCCGTGCTCCAGCACGAGTCGAGTGGAGTTATATTTATACGGAAATCGACTCTAATTGCTCGTAAGACCGATTGTTATCTGTTTTCCTCTCCGTTTTCCTCCGCGAAGCACGTAATCCGCCTCTTCGCCCCTAAGGTTTTTTTCGCCCGGCGATATCTCGATATTCGATTCTCGCGTCTCCGACGACGCGAACGATATCTCGATTTCTCGATATTTTAAATTCTTCTGGGCACGTATTCCGTTCGGAATGATAGTCACTTGCCCTATACTTGTCCTCGTTTCCTTATCGTTTCTTTATCTTTGTCTTTTATTTTTCGGAATCATTCCGAACGGAAACGTTTCCGAATAGATTCATAATATGTGCCCTGGGTACGCATTATGAAGTTATTCGGAAACTATTCCGTTCGGAATGATAGTCACTTATCCTATACTTGTCTTTGTCGTTTCCTTGTAGTTTTCCTATCTTTGGCCTGTGTTTTTCGGAATTATTCCGAATGGAATCGTTTCCAAATAGATTCATAATATGTGCCCTGGGTATGCATTATGAATTTCTTCGGAAACTATTCCGTTCGGAATGATAGTCACTTATCCTATACTTGTCTTTGTCGTTTCCTTGTAGTTTCCTTATTTCTGTCTTTCGTTTTTCGGAATCATTCCGAACGGAATCTGTTCGAATAGCTCAAGATGCGTTCGTATGGAATGCAATAAAATTAGAAAACGAAATTCAAAACCAAATAAGAATGCCGCTTAAAGGTGATCGGACGTCAGAACAAAATTAACTCAATTTGATTTTAACAGGTAATTATATTTAATAGCGTCTGCAGCCGTCTTACTAAAAGAATTATCAACATTTGTTGCATCGGGTAAGGGAAACTGCAGAAAACCTTACCAATAATTCATAAGTTACAAAAGATGACATACAATGAATTTTCAATAAAAAAAAAGTAATAAAACGATAATGAATATATACAAAACCTGAAAACATATAAGTTGAATAATAATATTAACCCGAAGGATCATGACAATCTTTCGTAACAATCCCTCGAGTTTTCAGTGGTGGAACAACAATACAAGTAATAATACACAGAATAATATATACAAAACAAAACCAATACAGAATCGTTTCCGAATAGATTCATAATATGTGCCCAGCTGGGTACGCATTATAAAGTTATTCGGAAACTATTCCATTCGGAATGATAGTCACTTATCCTATACTTGTCTTTGTCGTTTCCTTGCAGTTTCCTTATTTCTGTCCTTCGTTTTTCAGAATCATTCCAAACGGAATCGTTTTCCGAATAGATTCGTACACAGAACGCTTCTGCATGATTCCGAAGGCGCGCCGATCACGTCACGGTACCCTCCACATTCTCCGGACCGCCCTCTCTTTTCGCACGCGCCCACGGAGCCCCTAGCTACTGCGAATGACGTGGGCGAGGCTTACGTAATGCCCGACCGATAAGGTGGATAATGATAAGCATCATCGTCGTCGTAGTTTCGGTCTCCGTCTCTATTTCTTCGTCTCCGTCGCCGCAGCCGTCGTCGTCGTCTTCTTGGAGCGCACGGCGGTCCCGTTCGAGCCGGCGGCGCCTCTCTATTTTCGAACATGCGAGTCACACACTTCATTGTCGTCCGACGCGACGCGACGCGACACGATGCGACACGACGCGACGCGTCCGAAAATGCCGCCGGACCGATAAAAATGTCACGAGGTAACGAGTCGGCCGACCACGCGGTCGAACGCGCTTCTCGATCAGCCGTGAAAATGGGAGGCCGCCGTCGTTATTCGCGCGACGTTTGCTAGTAAATCTGCTCCGTTTATCCAGACGATAAACGATACGCGAACGTTCGTAAAATCGTCGCAAAGAGATGTCTAAAGGACGTTCTAAATCTTCGAGATCGTTCCTTATACGTCCCCATACTCTGGGCTTTTGTATTGCATGGGTAGAACGACGCTTTTCGTACACGCTCTCTTGTTCTTGCCTCTTTGAGGAGTAAACACATTCCTGCTTCGTTTTGACGCTACAATGCGTAAATTCATAAAGAAGGTTTCTACAGTTTGAATTAAATTATTTTGAAACATTTCGTTTAGATATTGCAGAAAGGTAGCTCAAAGCTAGCTCGAGGGTCAGAAACTAATTAGATAACTCATATCGTTGACCTATTTCTTACATTAAAATTCTGTTAAAATAAGATCTACATGAAATTACATGAACGTTCAAGTTTTGTTATCTATTCATATTTTTATCTGTGTATGTTATCTAATTTTTGTTGAAAATATGTGTCAATTTTGTTGCCTATGACTTGAAAGTTATTAGCTCCTATATTCTGAGATTAGAATTTTTGCCTCTAATTTATTAAACTTTTCGCCAAGCAGTTGGAGATATTAGAACAGTTTGCACAAAACTATTAAATTAATGGTATAGTATCTGTTTTCATCCACATTAATATTTAATAATATATTATTACGAACGCGTTATATCGTATTAGATGCTGACCCGTAGCGCTAAAGGAAAACGATACGATAATTGAGCGAAATGACGAAACGGTTGCGAACCGGTTGGAACGAAACGGCGAACGTAATTCGAACTGGGCAGGGTTAGGGAACCTGAACAAGTGTAGAAAAGGTAGAGCTAGATAGAAATAGTTGTCTCGTCCGCCGGTATTCGGAAATCGGTGGTTCCGGCCGGTTGCCACCGGCCGACATCGTCATCGCCGTCACCGCGAGACTCCGGACGCGAGATTCGACGGCTCGTATCGATCGTCGACGTTCGCCAAAGTGAAGCGACAACGGCGGAGTGACGGCGGATAAGCGAGAGTTCTTCTCCGAGCCGATGACCTCCGTCGTCCAAGGACGCGATTCCTGGAAGGTAAGGTCGCGTTTGCGAAATAACGGAGTTCTCCTTGGAGAACGGGACGGGCACCATCGATCTCTATCCCTCTTGCTCCGTCTATTTCTCTCTCTATCGCCCCCGCCACTCATCCCGAAATCCGCGAAATACTTCGCAACGTTTGCAGAGAGGAGAAGGTCAGGATACGCGAGAGATATCCATTATGTTCTCGACATGAAACCGGACGTTTAATTCACGTATACGTCCATCATACGTCCCTCATGTTTATTCGAAATTCATACGCGCTCCATAAATATGATTTATATACAGGTTATACCGTAATTTTTATACAGTATTTAAACAAATCAATTGTTAAAACTGAATTTTTTTAAAACGTCAAGATTACGTCTCGATGGTTGAAATATTTTTCTTCCATTTTATGTTCCCATATTTTCCTGAATTTTTTTTCATCGGGAACGCTTCGACGTCTTGGCGAGATCGGATCGAGGCCGCTGCCGCGCCGAACCTCGAAAATCGGCACGGACCTCGATAACGCGCTCGAAAGCGGACCGTGACTCATCGAGTTGCGACGCGACGCGAGAACGAATCACTCTCACGGCGTGACGCCGAGATTCATTGCTCCGCGGAGCGATGCCGGGCCGGGACCTTCGCTTCGCGCGAGAATTACGCGCGACGGCGACGTCGACGCTTCACGCCGGCCGGCGCGGCGGCGCGAGCGTCGCTCGTTCCGCGAGTTGCGAAATCGGAATTCGCGATTTTTTTTCATTCGCTCGCGTTATCTCGAGTCGCGAATCCGGAAACTTCTCTCGTCGTCAGAAATGGGAGAGACGGATGTTGGCGGTGGGGATTCGGACTTGGCATGGCGGCAGATGGGCAAAATGGCGGCGCGGTTGAAGACACGTGAGTGTTCTTGAGGCGTCGGCGGTCTCGGAGAAGCGTCGACGACTCCTCGTAATTTTCAAGCCGACCGATCTCGTTGCAGATTTCGCGCGCGCGATCGCTTCGCTCGATGTTAACCTCGGTAATCATTGAATCGAGCTAGAAAATGTTCGATATATGTAATTTGAGACTCTCAACATCTAGCTTGCGGAATAAAAAGCGATGTAATTTTCAAAAAATATCAGCAATTCGAGGTGAATAGTATTTTATTCCGTAAAATTTTTGTGGCGAAGTTAATTTAGAAAGAGATATATCACAGAGTTTTCACAGCGCTTCTCCTTCTCCATTTAACTATTTCCAAAAAAATCACAGATGGAATTCGGGCGAACGTTGCAAGTTTTTTTTCGATTGGTGTGTACGTGTTGTAAACAGGTACGCGCGTGTTTTTACAACGTGCATCGACCGGTCGGAGGGTTTAAAGAAAACTGGTATGCGACCGTTAGCGCACGAAGTTCTATCGATTTTTATTTCAAAGTTCCAGACGCTTCTTGAAGCCTCAAAACTTCCGAGTACTTAGCTGAGCTAGTATTTCTAGATTGCATTTTCTTAATATCTCCTTCAAAAGCAGTTTATTTTGTTACTAAACTTGCGTAAAATCTAATTGCCATTAAAATCTTTAATAACGAAAACTCTTTTCTTTTTGTTTTAATGTTAATATTAAAGATATCTAACGTTTGACGGATCATAAATTTATATTTATTATGGATAAAAGCGTTTAATATTCTATATTAAATACTGGATGTGGTAACGTAAGTTTCATTGAATAAATCTGAAAGAGAAAAAGAGAAAGCGCATGCATTTAATAATAAATAATATATGTTTGTTTATTAAATAAAATTATAGATAGTCATGACGTTATATTTCACTACGTTTATCTCTAATGAATTAATCTTTCTCTCTGATTAATCTTCCTTTAATGTCAGCCATTTGTACACGGTTAATTATTAATCTGCGATATACATGCATTTAAATGAAATCAAGATTTTGCAATAACGGTGAGTTTCTCCAGACATCGTTCGACCGGAACTGGTCGCTTCCTTCTTAGGTAACTCCGTAGTAACCCGTTGTCGGACGCGCGGGGAAGGGTAACGATATTATGTGCTTAAGGGCGAATGCGAAAGGGGTGTGTCCGAGAGCGGTGGACGTCGGAAGCTGTAATGGAACTTGATGGATGCTTTCGCGGAAAAGTCGATGCGGCTAAAGCAAATTAGCACCCGGCGGAGGGACTGAAATTGTAATATGCCGTCGAACGGGTCGCTCTATCGTGCCTCTAACGACTCTATTGCGATTTGTTGCCGATCGGGCTAACGGCACGCGTTCCGTTACCTTGTCTACGACACTAGAATTGAGCAAAACGTAATGCAGACTATGTCAGAAGTATCGGGTGTCACAACTACAAACTAAACTATACGATAAACTCTACTCATTCATATTTCCTTAAAGCATTAAAGTTTACTAGCAACTTGCCAATTTACTAGCAATTGGAACGACTTTTTTCACTTATAATTGCAAAAGTTATAGCGATATGTTGCTTCTAACGCTCAAAAGAACATATAATCGATAATATCACTGCAATTATCCTTTGAGTCAAAACAATGCAGTATTACTGGAAAATCCAAGAGGATCAAACAAACTTTGATACGTTAAAAGAGAAAATACCATCTGTCGTAAGTTTGCAATATTGAATATTTTCTTACTGAAATCTTAAATTAGACAATGTAATTAACAAGACCGCGAAGTGTATCAAACATTTTAAAATCGAGAAAGGCCGAAATACGGTCATAGCAGATCTTAGTGCTCATTAATATTTTATGTGTGATTTTTCTAGTTCTTTTAAACTACGCGCCGTTACTTTCGGACTTGAAACGCAGTTCTTGAAACCAGAAAAGTAATATCATAATGATAAAGATGCTGACAAGCATCTGTAAGATCCCCCCTCCCCGTCCCATCCCGAAAAAACTGTAAAGAAATTTGTTGCGAAAAATATTACCTCAGCCAGGATTTGAACCTGGACCTCCCTACACTCCGGGCGGGCGTCGTACCAGTTAAATTAGACTTCTGTTTGAGATAAAAGCACATAAAAATTTTCTTAAAATATATTTTGCGTTCGCTTTTAAGTCTTAATTCATTATATTTAATGGAAAGCCGTCATATTTTCATTCTCTATCTGCCATTAATTGTATTTAAGACATACGGTGCAAAATGCGACGCATTTTACGCGGCGCGATACATTGCCACATTTTTGCATTAAATGTAGAATGTAAGACATTTCGGTGCGCAGAATTTGTCAAGATAGATTAAACCGTATTTTTTACATCTCGAACGTTTGCGGCTTGCGATCTGCATGTATGATAAAAAATATCAATTGAAAATAACAAGCGCAACGCGTTCGAAGATTATTTAGTTGCTATTGCTAACGAGAATCTCGATGCCGATCGTTTAATTGCGTTGGCATCGCCCGAGTCAGCGATCGACGAAGCGTGGCGCGTGGTCGGATAAACGGAGATCGCATTTGGCTCTCGTTACTACCATAATTATCCCGGCGCAGCTGATTCGTATTGTGCATTCTGATCGTGGATGTTGCCCTATTGTTTTCCACGTGCGTGTAGGCGCAGGGTGGTTGCCCCGCGAACGGAGCGCTGAGCGCTTGAGAAAGGGTTTGAGACTCAAGTGGGTTTCGTTTCCGCTCACGGAATCCTTTATCTTTGTGTGAAGCATTAAGAGATTTTAAGATCAATATCGCGCTTACATATATATACGATATTAATCAAATAATGAGAATCAAATAATCAAATATTTAAATTTTGCGATTCGAAGGACGATTAAAATTGTAATATTTTGAATGCGTTTGTAATACAAAAGCAAATATTGAAAACGATGTAATTTTCGTGGGTTAATTTTGCTAAATTTTACTAAAGATACCATGTGTTCTTTATTTGCAATAATAGACGCACGAATACAATATCAAAAGAGAAATCTGAAATTATTATAGTTTCAACTTTTCTACAGATGTCATGATTTCAGTAGAAATGAAACATTTTTTATATAGTTAAGCTCCCTATTTCAAGTTTAATATGTCGATAATTGAAATTTTTAGACATCTTTTTTGTGATAATCAATAGCATCAAAATTTCTTGGACTGTTTGTTCGCATTTATAACATTTTTTTTATTATTATAAAAAAAAAACATTTTTTCGTTTAAAGGCGATCTTCAAGAAAAAGAAGAATTTCTCGACATTTCGGCGATGATTTTTCTTCTTTAGGTATCCAGTATTTAAGTTTTCCTCTTTTTTCCCTTTTTTCTTCTTTGATTTTCTTAGAAACTTTCTGAGATTGTCGTAGCCGATGTTTTACATCGTTAAAGCTCTCGGAATTCTCCCCTCAGGTGTTTATTATTAATAATCTTTCAAATACCCGACAGAAATTCGGAACGATCGAGAAACTCTGACGATCGCATGAGGGACGGACGGGAAGAGAGAGGGTTTGTTTTGGTGCGTGACTCCCGCACACATAGGGCGCGCGTGGCCCGCACTCTCGCGCTCCGTGCCAGGCACGCAACCGGTGCGTACGTACTACGTACGTGTACGCAAAATGCGCGTGCACGCGGCCCACCTGCGTCTATACTTTGTATACGAAAGATAGAGTACCGATAGCCCCGTCCACGTCCTGGCCGGTCGTGATTTAGGGGTCGCTATGGCGCCGCGATTCAGAAACAAGGGTTCGGCGACCCAGCTCATTCTCCCCTCTCTCTCTCCCCTTAATTGCATAGTAATCATCCGACTTGATAAACATTTTTCTGTCGCTCGTAATCTCTATCGAATTCTGTGTTAGTGCGCCTTGCGACTCGTTCAGTCAAAAAAGAAGGCTGTTCGAATGAACAAAATGGCGGTTATTTCTGTGCAAGTGTCTATATTTCTAGCGTAATTAAATAATTATTTCTTACTGAGAAAAATAAAGAGAATTTCGCGCAACAACTTTTTATCGTATAATATATATTCGCACCTATGATATTATTACATGTTATCGGTGTTATCGGGAAACAATAGAATGAACGACAGCGGTGCCATAAACTCGGAAGCTGAGAAACTATATAGTTCTACGAAGTCTGGCCAAAAGTAAGCAACTGAAATCATGAGGGCTCATTTTCTGCTCGCGTTCTGATTTCCAACTATCGGGCGATCGCCATCGTTTCTCGATTTTCCGTGTTTTTGTTACCAGAAGTATCGTTCATCGACTTAACAAAATTTCTCGCGAAAGATCGCATACTGTTGTCCTTATTTGTACTTCCGCAATAATAAATATATATACTTTACATATATTTCTCAATTAATCGAAATTTTTGTGCCAAAAGAATTCAGGTAAATTGAGAAACATATTTGAGAATTCTACATTTTTAAAGAAAACATTGCGAAACGTATGCGGCGCTTTCTCTAAAAATGGTACAAGTTTATTCTCGAAATGTTATCGATTTCAATGGAATGTGAAGTATCGATTTTATGAAATTCTGTTTTTATTAACTTTGTCTTTATTAAAATCTCTTCCTGAGTAAACTCGATTTGCATACAATACCACATACGTTTTATAGCGGTATCACGATTTTACGCGAGAATCGTAACCCGTAGAATTTAAATTGCCAGAATACAATCGGCGATTAAGCGACGTCAGTAATCACAAAGTTATAAACCATCCCTACGAGTGTATGCATACGAAATATTAAGTCTCGTGAACACGAAAATCATTGTAGATCTTTTATCGTGCTTTTTTTTTCTTGTTGCTTTCAAATTTGGCGCGCCTTGCAATAGCGCAGCGTATTAATGGCGGATGTGCGGCAGTCTATGCTGTATGGCCTTCGTTCCTTTCTCCCGCATCGGCAAAAGATAAAACATAAGAAACGATAAAATTATATACAAAAAGTAAAATAAAATATTTCTGTATTTTTGCAAATAATCACTAATATGCTAGTAAACAAAAAACAATTAAAATATAGTATTTATGAAAAAGATACAAGTATACTTTGGAGATATCTACGGCAGATATACATCAAAAGACTATTAGATATAAGAATATAAAATATTCTTTTAGATATAAAAATTCATAGAATTATAATTTTTATAATATTATTTGAAAATTAGCGAAATTTTGTTATAATTTCGCGAGTTAGAATAGATCTCGTAAAGTAGATTTTATAAACTTTTCAGCAGTTATTACATTTTACTATCGTCAGGGAGTAAAAATGTTATATAGTACGTAATTTAACGATAACAAAATAATTTAACATTATTGAAAATTAACGGTCTTTACTCTCGAAACGTATTCGCCACCGATTTTATTGAAAGAGAGACGGGAAGCTTCCACATATAGCGAACCAGGAGGCGAAGTTATCGGCGCGTCGCACGCTCTTTGAAATAGAAACAAACTTTCACAGTGGAAGCAACAAGTAATTACTTTAAAGAAATTGAATTATCCAAACGCACGGCACAATGCCTGGGCTGCCGCCCCTTTAAAGCGCACTCGCGCCTCCTCGCGTAATCGAATTCTCAGCAGTCTCCGGCGTCTAATCGAGAAACGCGCGTCCGCCAAAACGCACACTCGCGAACGGGGGTGAGAAAGCACGGGGGTGGAAAACCCTCTTTGTCTCTCACGCGTCATTCAGCTCTTAGTGTATGCGACTTGGCAAAATGTCTCGCGATATCATTTGTAAAGAGCTAATCCGGAACATTATCCACCCGTATCGAATGGCGGAACGTTTCTTCAAAATTTTGCATATAAAAATTGCGTATTTTTGTTTGAGATATTTTCTATTCCACTTTATTATTTATTATTTTTTATTTTGAAATTTTTTGGAAATGTCTGGTTACTGGACAGACTGGTTGGAAAATACTAATTCAGAAGTAAAACAGGATCTTGGATCCTATTCGCCGCATTTTTCTTTTTAGAAAGTAATCGCTGGTCTATATAGCATAGTTCAGTTTGTGCAAACGCGCATGAGACCGGCCTTTTGTATTTTTACTTTAAAACAACAAAAATATTAATTTTTCAAATAAAAATTCGAAATCTAGACTTATTGACGCTGATTCTGTCGGCTGAGAGCGATGATAGATTTCCGTATGCGAGTCGGTAGTCCATAAGCGGCGTTCGTTTGTCACCTTCCCCGTTTTCTTCCACCATGCGCGGAGGGAACGCAACCCTCGCTATCCACCCTTTGAACTCTTAAGGGTGCACTCGACGCTCGGAAAGATGCTCCCGAGCGCTCAATGAGGCCAATACCGCGAGAGTGCGGCTCTTAATGAGGTTACGGGATACGACTCTCTCTCCGTCGTTCTCTGCCTGTCTGCGTCGCGTTCCTGACCCCCTCGGTTCCGGTACAGCATGGGCCCGACGACCGCTTCTCGTTGGGGGACAAGGGGCAGAAGGGGGAGGCAGCAGGCAGGGGCGGGAGGTGAGGTGGTTGATTTGGGCGCGAAATTGCCCGACAAAATCAAATTTCATTTCGCCGGAGGCGTGTCTGGACAATCGAGCAACCAAGTGGCCAGCGGCCAATCTGACTATCTCGTCAACCAATTTTGCCGGTGATTACTTTACTCGCTGCTCTCTCGTCCGCCCCTGGGGGCGCACGCAGCGTCGTCGTCGTCGTCGAGTGGTAGGTGTTTTCCTCGCGTTCTTACCTCTCGGGCCGCGGCATGCGCGGGCGGGACACGAGAGATCCGTTTTGTGAAAACGTCCTCCTACGCGCTCACGTCAAATGATTTAACCCCCTCGGTGCTTGCGTCAACGATAAGACTGTCTTATGGTATAGTGTAACTCTTCTTAAACGCCATACAGATAAATGTTATTCTTCTACATTTATTATTTATCGTTGGAAAACGCTCCCATTTTCTTTTTACATTCCAATAGATATCAAAGTACCCGATGCGACAATCGAAAATATCCATTAAAGGTAACGAAAGCTTTCAGTACACATAATTATTTTTAGTCATCGATGCACAACTACGATTGTCCGCTCGAATAGCAAGAAAAAGAAAAAGGCTATATTTAGACTCGAATCACTACAGTCGCTAGTTAAATATTCTCGGATTTCCCTCCGGTTTTGTCGACTAATAAAGTCTTTTTTTCGCCGAGTTTAACGAACTAAAACAGCTCCGTTGTAAACGCGCAATGTCCCAGAAGGAGGCTGGATAGAAATTTAATGAGCGAAGGGAATATGAAAAGTCGGATATAATATGAAAAAATATAACTTTATTGTTCGTTATTAGCGTAACATTTTTATAAATGTGACGTTTTAACATCCAGTGGTTTCACCATGTGCGCGTGTGCGAATGTTGATCGGCGTAGCTTCCCACGCGGCGGACCACGAAAGCTCGGCTAATCGGCGGAAAAATCTCGAGATCTATGAAAAAGCGACGGTGCACGCGGTAGTGGAGAACACGCGTACATACGTGCTCGCTCGCATGCAGCCGTGTTTGCGTGCGCGCTCGTTCGTGCTCGCACAAGGATCACTCTAGCGGATTGCGCCGCGCGTCTCGCGAGCGAGCGAGCGAGCGAGCGTGTAGTAGGAACAGGGAGAAAAAGGCCCGAAGATCGGGTCCAAGTTTATAAGGGTTCCTGGAAGGGCGGCGACCTCCCTCGGTCCCTTTTCATCCGGACCGCGGCCTTCTCCGTCTCCCTCCCCGGCTCGCCGCCGTTTATTCTCTTTCTCCTTTGCTGCTTCTCGGATCTCGCGTCTCCGCTTTTCTCCTTCTCTTTCTCTCGACTTCTCGTTCTACCTCTTCGTTCTGGTCGTTGCCACCCCTCGCCTTACTTCCTTTCCTCGAGAAGAGAGAAAAGATCCTATAAGCTGTCTCTTTCTCGCTTTCAGAAGAAAAAAAATACATTTGAGAAAATTCCAATCCGGAAAGTTTACTCTAATTGTGAATTTTTTAAATTTCTATTTAATAGGAAGACATATATTGAACAATTGCAATTTTGGACCAATAAATAATAATAAATAATAATAATAATAAATTAAATAATATAGCGTAAATAAAATAGAACATGCATGTGGAAGAAGTTTAATATTACCAAAAAAGTTAAAAGATAAAAATTTATAGTATAATGAAAAATCTTATATTGAAAGATTATCATAAAATATTATTTTTATGTAAATAGGAGAATGCAACATATATGTATCTATTGACTACATTTAGTATTATATTCTTTATCCTTAATTGTGTTATTTATAACATCTTTATCATTTTTGTTCTAGGTAAGTTCCAGCATGCATGATTTATCTACGGTTATATGCTCCACATACGCGGTGAGTTCTACAGTAAAGTTCTTGTGTTTAACGATACTTCTGACTTGTTTCCCTATATTGCAAAACGCATTACGGACGTTAGACGTCAGTCTGCGTTAACCTATTCTCGCGCGTTATAAAGATTTACATATTCCAATTTTTATTACGCATAACTTGGAGATAGGGTGCAAATAAAATTGTTCGTCTTCGGAGGGTTAAATGGCACGGACGTGAGACACGAGTCTCGCGAGTGCTATTTGTCCAACGGCTATCACTATCAGTGCCGTGCGGACAACAACAAGAAGGGCTTCTACGTTCATTGACGTCTTCCGACGTGTCACGTCCGCGCGAGGAGACGAGCGTGTTGCGCGCAGAGGCGTTCGCGAGAGAGAAGAGCGGCCGAAACGATCCTCCTCGGCGCGGTGCGCGTCGAATAAGGAAGCGGCACCGTACGCAGATCTCGGTCTCGGCGGCAAAGCCTACGACGCAGTTGCGCGTACCTACCGCGGGAGCAACTGCGTCGTTCGAATAAGTATAAGAGGAAGCGGGAGAGACGGGGCGGGTTGCGCGGGAGGGCGGAGTGGCACGGCGGTGCGGCGAGGGAAGCGAGACGAAACGAGTCGCTCGCGTCTGTGAAAGTTACGGCCCGGTCACGTGGTCTTACGTTCGTTCTCGCTCGCGTATCTTTCCTCTCGGTGTGCGCGCGTACTCACGCGCTCAAATCGTATGCGTGTGTATCTGCCGCGCGCGCGTCATTGGTGGCGAAGGGGGCGAAAGAGAAAGAGGGAGAGAGAGAAAGAGAAAGAGTCGAGTGAGTGGTGCGAAGGGGACAAGGGGGGTGGTATGCGGGAAACGTTTTCCTCGGTTCCCACGGCGCGCGCGACGCCTCTCTCTCTCTTCCTTTACGTGCCCTCTCTCTCTCTCTCTTTCTCGGTTTCTCGCGCCGCCGCGTCGTACACACTTGTGCGTGGCGTGAGTGCACGCGTATGCGTGTGCGCGCGCGTCCGTGTATATAAGCACGCTGTGTGTCCCTCCACCGAAAGCTCAAGTGTCACGGAGTGGGGTAGAGGGGGAGGAGGGGGGTGGCCACCGTCGCCGATGGACCGCCCGAGACGCTGCGTGCCGTGAGTCTCTCCGGGAGATAGAGACGGCGCGACCTCTGTGTCTTTTCGTATGCGACCGACGAGAGAGGATGCGAGCGAGCGAGGAGACGACTCTTCCCTGTTTCCTTCTTCCTCCTTCGGCAACCTTCATCCACCGACGACATATCGGAATCTCACGCCGTAGTCGGGACTCGGAGAGGACGTTGCGCGGGGAATGTCCCGTCGAAATATTTTCCTCCTTTATCCAAGTACCGTGTATTTTAAACAAATTCAACTTTGGTATCTTTCTCAATTACAATCTCTAAACGATCATTTTGACGAGATTAATTAACATTGTGTAATTGTAAATCCGACCAAATTTCGGTATCCTACGGTAAAATTTAAGGAATTCCCATAGTTTTTACCTGAAAGAGAATACCCTCGACTATATAATCATACATTTATACATTTACTCCAGTTTAACGGTACTCTCCGTGAATTCTGTAAAAAACAAAAAGTGAAGTATGTAGGTCTCCCGAATTTTTTTTATCGATTTTACATATAGAAGATATTAGCGTCATATTAATACGTTACAGTCATCATAACGTTAATTGGCGTCCGTTAATTAGTGGTACAGAATTAACGCTTGCGGACTGTTGGGAAACTATTTATGCCGTTAAGATCATTAGAGAGGCATGCGATGGTGTGTATGACTCGCGAAAGAACGCGGTCGTGCGGAACGGGCTCTCTACCCGAATCGCGTATTACGCGCACGAAGCAAGTGCGTGCTCCACCGTCGTCAAGGTACAACGACGTTTGTGACCCTGCCTCCTGTCAACGCGATCACGAGATCGAGCGACCGAGTCGGGTCGCAGTCGCTACGACGGCGAACGGAGCCACGTGGTTCGAATACCGGCGCTACAGTCTCTCCGGGACTGGTTCGCGGCGCGGTATTCGGGATTCGTACTCCTCGACGCGTACAGTATCCGCGATGGGGTCCCGCGCCAGACATTTCCCTTCCCGCTCGCGCGGCTCATTCGCTCCCTTCCGAAATCACCGCTGTCGCATTGACGGCATTCTCTCACGTACCGGTTGCTCGCGTTACGCTCGTCGTTCTGAGTAACGTGAGAGAGAGAGAGAGAGAGAGAGAGAGAGAGAGAGAGAGAGAGGGGGGGGGGAGAGAAACAGATTGGCGAGGGTAAAGAGAACAGAAGGCTTAGTTTCCGATGAAAATAACGCTTTCGAAGAAATTTGTCGAATTGGAAGCACGAGTCGGAGCGCGTTCAACGATGTATAGTGGTTTGCTGCCCCGCTGTCACGCTTCCGATAAACAGTCGATAGGGGATAATGTCAGCCGTGAGCTTTGAGATAAATTTATATTTTATCTGAAGACGACAGAGACACTTAGGAAGATTTACTTTTTCTAAAGTAAATTTTTCTGCTTTTTTTATAAGATTAGATAAAGCAAGCATTTCAATATTTGAGAAGATATCCGCTTTAGGCATTTAAAGCTTTAATAAGCTCGACAATTGATCCGCTCATCCGTTCCACGTAGAAAACATCACGAGCAGGCAATTGATCCTGGAGACACAGCCGGCGACTACTTGCGCAGAAATTCCGACAGTGTAGCGCGTGTTTTGACCTCGCGGTGTCTCCAAGACTTCCAAAAGGAAGCAGCCTCAGGGACGCGGTACTCCGCGATGGAATTTCGAGGAACAGAACGGAGCGAGAAAGAGAAAGAAAGAGATGAGAGACCAGCGTGACCGGCGCGGCGCGAGAAAAAGAGAAGGTAGGACTAGAAGGAGAGAAATGCGCGATGGGCGGCGTGGCGGTGTGGTGGTGCTGATGGTGGGGTGGCTGTCGTTTGTTTCCTGGTGTTCTTGCTGCATAGTCGGATGCTCTCTCGAGTGTACCTACCTACTCGCTCCCTCGTAACGAAAGGGCAGCACACCTTGGCTGGCCATTGGCTCTTCCCTCCGTCCTCGTTCTTCCCTTTCACGGGAGAAGGCTCCTCTCTCGCTCTCCTTGCTCTCTCTCTCTCTCTCTCTCTCTCTCCCCCCCCTCCCTCTCTTTTTTTCTTTCTATCTCTCTCACGTCGGCGGGGTTCTCCGGTGTTCCACATAAATACACAAATACCCTGGCATAGGCTGGGACCGGCGCGCGTATATACCGGGACCACGGCCGCATTCCACGACACCCGCCCCCTTTCTCCCCCGCCTCCTCTGCACCTCCGCCTCTCTGCCGCGTCTCCTTCGTTTCGTCCACCCTACCCTCCTGTATCACCACCGACACTACCGCGCGCGGCGGGCGAGGCCCATCTTCGGGACTCTTTACCTCTCGCGGCCCTCGAAAGGCCCACTCCGCCCTCTCCCCCCGCACCGTTCCCTTGTCCCACACGCCTTCGATCGGGCAACCTCCGTTTCCCTTTCCATCGGGCTCTCTCTCATCTCGCCCTTCGTGCACGGCGCCACCGGATGCTTTCGCAGATCGCTCGTTCCTTTCTCACCCGGGTCCCCGCCAAGGGCCTCTTCCTCGTTCTCTCTTGTGATCCTCTTCCTCGGGTCCTATGCACCTACTTCCTCTTCGTCTTCCACTCTGCCTAAACTTCGTTGGATATTTCTCTTTCTCTTTGTTCGATTTCCTATTTTGTTCTCTACACATTCTTCTCTTCGTTGTATATCATTGAATATTTTTATTTCTCTTTATTTTCGGTGATATTTCTTCTCTCTTTCGTTTTTTATTCTATCTTTCCTACTTTTTGTATCCTTCTGTTTTCTTTACCTCCATGTTCAGTGTTCCTTTATTATTCTTCCATTTCTTTTAGTATCCTTCGTCCTTCTCGCTGTAATGTCGTTATCTCCTCTTCGTTCACATCTTTGCGTTTCTCTCCGCTACTTCGTTATCTTCGCTTTTCTTCTTCTATCCGCCAGATTCCTTCGATGTGCGCATACTTACGCGGACGTGCCTCTACACGAGCGAACGGGAATATTTTGTTTACCTCTCTCTCAGTTCTTTGAATTCTGCGGCCCGCCTTTCCGCTCGTTTTCTCTTCCACTTCTCTCTAAGAAACCGTGAACCTCCTGGGGTCTCCAATGAGAATCGACGTTCGTCCAAAACTGTTTTTGTTTTTTTCGTTTATTTTCGGCTTTTGTTGTCACTTCTCTTTTTTTTTAGATCCATGATGATATTAGCGTGCCGATGAAACTACTTTTAAAATTTGGGATTAAGAATCTAATTTGTAGCAAATTTGATTGTTGTTTTTCTTGTTGCATCGAGAAAGGAATCTAAAATGTTTTCCTTCAACCTTGTACGATAATAGTTTTAAAAGAATTTTTATTATTTTTTAATAAGTAATGAAAAATTTTTATATTAATTTTAAAATTGTGAATAGAGGAGAGATCTATACAGGGAAGAAATTCTTTTTGTCAATGTATTCTATACCTGTCTCTGTAGCGATGTACCACAATTTTCGAAAACGTAAATCAGTCGAAACTAGGAGAAAGGTTATCTCCGTTCCTTGTTCCTTTCTCGCACTCCGTAATCGCGCGGCACAGAGGGGGTCCTTTCCCTTTATCAGATCCGACTGCAGCGCTTTTATCTTCGTTTTCTCACGCCCGGATTTCGAAAAAGGAAATATCACGTTTCGGTCGACGTTTACGTCGTTTGAACGCAGCGCCGGTATACGTAAGATTACCGCGCGACTGCGCACACACATACACGCGCGCGTCCGCATTCATGAACGCGCACGTCCACATTTTCGTAAGATTATGCAGTTATTCTCAGCATCCCGGGTTTCTCTTCGGCACATAGGAGGAGAAAGAGGACCAGGAAGAAGAGGACGAAAGTATGGGAGCAAAGGGAGACAGAGTGAGACCCCGTGAAGGAGATATATAGCACCGACCAACGAATGAGATCCTTCCGAGAATCGGGCCACCGACACAGTGCCCGAAACTCGCGCGCTCGCGCGCCTACGAGGGGTTAGAACTACCCCGGTCGGTTTTCTGGTGCGCGATGACTATAAGCGATCGACTACGATCGCTTTTACCTTTTTTTAGTTGTTTATTTTTTTCGTTCTGATACCACCTCTTCTCCACGTCCCCTTCTCTTCCCTCTCCCCCCTCTCGCCCACCCCCTCCCCCTCTCTCTCTCGCTCGCTCTGCGTGGGTAAATTGCTCGTGAGATTCGTCGGGATCGCATTCCGGTGTTAATTCTTTTACACCTCCTCTTATTCCTTTTTTATACTTCGAGATATACCGCGTGCTCCACGCTATATCTTGGTCGCAACGATCACCGATCCCCTCTTTACGATTCATTACGGGTAAACGCGTTCGCCATTTATCCTTCGCGAAAACGGCATAAATATATAATTTTATCACGTCCGGTTCTCGGCAACGATAATCATCGTGATCGCAAAACAGCCAATTTTTGCGTATAACATAAATCTCAGACGGTTCAAGGCAATTTTCTGTATCTCTTTCAACGCTAAGTTATACAATCGGTAGCATAAAGACATATCAAAATTATTTTTTCAAGTTAATAAACAAATTAATGTTAAAATTATTTAAATATTTAGCTGACAGAAAGTAACGACGAGTTTAACTTCGGAAGAACGCAACGAACAAGTGCAAATGATTTAGATAAAGCAAAAAATAGAATTTTATTTTTTTAATACAAATATATACATGTAAAGCCATTTTCGATCAAAACTGATCTTGGTGCTTAATAATCTTTTTCCGCGAATTTATATATAGAATTTTTAGCCCCGCAAACTACGCGCCAACAATGTTGTCGGTCTTGAAACGCAGTCTCCAGCTAAAAATAAAAGTAGTACATAATTAAATTGATAATCAATTTAATAATACTATGCGAATAACGTCTTTTAAAATCCTGTAAAGAACGAAAATGGCTTATATGTATATATTTGTGTTATTTATATATCGGTCTGTATTTACGTGTTATTGTTTATTATTTTTTAAATTCTGATTCCAATAACAAATTCTATTTTCGCTATTCGATGATATTCGAACAGTGGCGCTCGGTGCCAAAATAACGAAACCTCCGCATCCACCCTCTGCATAGCGCGACGAAGAGCGGCAAGAATATAAGCAGCGAACTGCCTGGCGCCACAGCACGCACACACACGCACATATTCCTGCCTTACCTCCCTCTTTTGCCTCGGGCCCTTCCTCGGGGAACTTTGCTGCCTACGACTCACGTGACCGTCTGCATTCTGTGTTTTCTGTGAATGACTGGGCTCGCGGACCAATCCCGAGGTAAGACAGAGAGAGGAAGAGAGAGATGGTGCAGGAGCAAAGAAGAAGCAGAGCGAAAAAGGGAAGGGGACGAACGCAGCATCATTTCGAAGCCATGGAGCCGCGCGCGTTCCTTGGCCTCTCGGGGCCGAAACCGGGATTGGAATTCCCGAGGATAGCTCTGCGCGGTCTCGATTCCTTGACAGATATCGCTTCTTCCTTTTTTATATCACGCTTCTGCCGATAGCTCGTTTCACTCTCGGCGCAGATCGAACTTTTGCGATCGCGGGCCACGGTGAGGATTTTTCGATTTTTTATTATAGTATCAAACTCATTCCAAAATATGGTACTCGCGCGATTGGGAAGAACATTTACTATGTTAATGATAAAAAAGGGTTATTCTTATTTATATTTTCTCGTTAATGTTTATCTTTTATCTTGCTAATTATTGTTCTTTGTTAATTTCTATATAATTATTGTTCTTTGTCGTTCTAATGTTTATTAGCTCCCGCTATTTTAAATTTTATTTTCAAGTATTATTTTTATTTGCTTCTATATATTTATATCTCTAATTTATGTTTTTAATCGATGCAGGTAAATAAGAAAACAACAAAAAAAAGAAAAAATATTTAACACGTTATTGCTACAGTCTGATTGTTAATTTCGAATCGAAACGGTCGTAAATTCGCATAGTTCGTAAAAGTCATGCTTAGCAATATAGTCATATTCTTCCTTCTTTTTTATAGAAAAAGAAACTTGCCCGCCTTTAGAAATATCGGCGGTCTGGTAGGTAAAGTTTTTTGGGCTGCAGAATTCCTAACAGGACGGGGACGATCTATTGAAAAAATCTCGACTCAGACGCCTATGCGTTTGAACGCGCGAAAGATAAAATACATGTCTTTCATAATCTGATCAGTTCAAAAGTGATAAGAAACTTTTCCATATCGCTAACATAGTCGATTTTTTACGGTACTGTTGACGGTCCTTCCATAGAATACTATGTATCTCTTTTCATAGAATGCTATCCAATATCAAACGTTAAGCAATCGTCTTCACTTTCGTCAATATTAGCGACTCTATCAGAATCTCAAGTATTAAGCTTTATTGAGAGCTTAATAAAGCCATAAAGCTTTACAGAGATTAAATAATAATATGATATAGCATAATTCCGAATAGTAAATCTGCTAACTCGATAATAATAGCAAATTGCCATACAATTGATTTGTTTGCCACCGCGTTAGTTCGTGGGAAAATCTTTATAAACTTTTTTCCTTTAGATAGAATAATAGAAGCCGAGGGTGATCCTTCTTTCGGATAATCTTAAATATTGTGACTATATCGCCCGCGCGCGCACACATCGCGCCTACGCGAAACGGAGCAGGGTGCCGCGTGGGAAACTGGATGGCGCTTTGCTTCTTTCTTACCCTCGATCGACCCGGTAGACGATCCCGAGTTTCTCACGTCGCATTTGTGGACCGTAACGAGCGACAACGAAATAGCGCCAATTCTTTTCCCGTACAAAGATGATATCATGATTCTTCGCGTTTTTTGTACCATTACACTCCTTTCTGTCTTCCCACTCTTTTACATTCTTTTTATATCTACATGATACCTATTTGTTAGTTAAAAATATTCAGATATAATTTTTTATAATTTTTATATATTATGTTATATACTTTTTTCTTAGTTTTTTATATTGTCACGGATTCTCGCAAATACATTTTTTAATTGTCAGTAAACAAGCAATATTCTGGGATATTCTGGGAAATCTCGATAATTGACTGTTGTTTTCGATGCTACTCGTTGACGTCGGTATAACTTTACTCATAGGGGTGCTTCATATTACGTCGTAGGAAGAATTTCGTCAGCGTTTCTGCCGCGCCTCGTGAGAGTGGCGAGAGGAAGGATCCGAAGCTTGGCGTAGGAGAGGAGGAGGTAGAGGGAAGGCAGACTTTTGAGAACGGCCCATCGATTCCAGGAACCGTGGGGTAGGTCCTTTCAGAAAAAAATGTGTTTATAAAGCATGCATCGGAGCCTGGGAAAAGGGAAAGGGCGCGTTGTGAGACGTTTTTCCAACTCGTAAGGAAAGGAGACGTGTCGAAGAAATGGAGGAGGGGGAGAGGGGCGGTCGCGGCAACGCACGTCCGAAAAGAAATAGAAGAGGAGGGAATAGGTCAGAGAAAGCCGTCGAAATAAAACGTTTGACAATTTATGTTAAAGTCCGCGTTTCTCGGAAATTCATTGTCGATCCTCATCGACGTTTGTTCGTCCCGTTTCGTTCCGTTTCGTCCGCCACTTTTTAACTATTCCGCGATGACGGTATGGCCATGAATATAGAAATATCGATGCGTGAGATAGGCAAACAGATTCGAATAAAAGAAAGAAGATTTTAGTCGCAAGTTTCCGCTCAATTTTTTTAATCCGCTTGTGAGACTTCTTTTGAGTAAGCGGGATGCGTCCGTTTTCAAACCAGAATTTAAGCTCCAGATCAAGGAAACTTTGTAACCGTACAGGACATTTATCTCGCATTTAATATATATGATTCAGCAAAACTTAAATACAGTACAGTTTTCGCAGTTTTCACGTTATTTCACAATATCGAAAACTTTATACTTTTGATAGCACATGTTAGATCATATTTAAGTTAACACTAACTTTTTCTTGAAGGAGAAAAAACCTTTCCCTGTTCGGGATACTTCAATTTGTTAAACATGCCGCGCACAAACGCGGGTCCCGAAAACAGTTGCGGTATCTTGTTAGCGCCATACGCGAGCGGCCGTCATAAAAAAGTGAGAAACTCGAGAGTCTGACCGTTTCCGATCGAGGGCTCCGACACTCAGCGATTCTTGGAAGGTCCGGCACGAAATTCGAAGGTGCCGCTGCGACCTCGGGCAAATGGAGATTTCGTATGTCTTGACCTTCGTCAAGGGAGGAGCTCGAGAGCCGACGCAAGGAATCGGCCGTGGCTCCTGCTAGGCCGACGATCTTTGGCGGCTCGGCTGGCCGAGAAACGGCGAACTTCTTCGAATAAAACGGCATAACCCTCTCAACTCTAAAATTGCATATCAGCCTCTAATAAATCTTGATACATTTTCATTTAGCGCGACGTGAAGTATCGTTCGCTCTATCATAAAAATTTATTTTAGTACTGACGAATGAAAATGGATTTCAGTAAATTTATGTAAATAAATATAATTTCAGTAATTTATTTAGTTATATATTATAGATAATTACGTAAATATGTAACAGTACATATAAAATAAGAGGAACGTCTTTGTAAATTCGATCATTGTGTTTGGACAATAATGGCGTATTCACCTCCCGCATCGATTTCGTGAAAAAATTTGCCGTGTGACATTCCGTGAGTAAGTATTAAAGGAATTTGACTGTTCTTGTCTCATGGAGCGTTAACCTAGCTATTCGAGAGGGAGGGAGGATAATGGAAGGGAGAAGCATAAGGGATGGAGAAGAAACCGAGATGGAGAAAGGGAAAGAGAGACCGATTGGGAGGTGAAGATAAAGGGATACGAGGCGGCGGTATGACCAAAGAGAAGAAGCCGTAAGAGGCATTCTCCTCCCTCAACGAGCAGAAGCACGGTGGGAGAAAGAGAGAAAGAGGACCAGCATCGTATATGAAAAAGCAAAAAAAAAAAGGAATTATAAAGAGGAGGGGAATATATATATATATATATATACAGCGAGGAAGACGGATGGTGAAGAAAAGTGGAGGGAGAAAGAAAAAGATTGGAAGAGAAGGAGGTAGCAGGAGAAAAGAGTAGAACGTGAGGGAATAGGGGGTGGAGGGCTAACCGTGCGGTCTGAAACCCTCGGTATCTCGGCCACGATCGCCAGGCTTCGGGGCCTTATTGTGTTGTATCGGCCTAGAGGCCCCGAAGAGAGGATAAAACACGGGGCTCCGTTCCGTCGAATCTACCTCTAGTTATACATCGTGTTATGATACGCTTCTAACGACCGTGAGATGCCGATAATGAGAGGCGGCTCCATACTCTCGTCTCCTTTCCCTCTTTCTCCTCCCTCGCCCTCATCTCTTTATTATCTTCGTTCATGTATCCGCAGATCCGTTATGGGCTTTGTCGCGAAGAAGGCACGTCAACCCCAAAAATTATATTAAATTATATCTCATCATCATCAGCTCAGAATAAAAACAAGACACCAAAATGGTTCAAATAGACATTCTAGTAAATTTCTCGAGCGAGAACGATGGGAACAAGAATTCATTCATGATTCCGGTAATGATAAATCGTATCAAATAAAGATGCTAAGTATATCGCGTTGGGTTTCTAGTGGAAAGATTATACCTGCTGAAAGTGGGCTCTTAGGGTCATAGCACACAGAAAAACATAAGCAATAAGGCTTAAGCAGTAAGCGAATCGGCCAATCAGAGCCGAGAATTTCAAAATGATAGTCTTACGTTTTCGACAATTCTCGACTATTTGATTGGCTGATTCGCTTACTGCTTAAGTTTTACTTCTTACATTTTTCTGTGTGTTATAGCCCTTAAAAAATTAGCGAGTAAAAGAGAAGCTGTTCAACCAACTGATTTAACTTTATATAAAAGTGATAAGCTTTCTATTACGTCATTACTAAATTAAAGAGGCAAATATCAGGCAATAAAAAAATTTTTTTGGAAAAGGAATTTTTGTGGTATATATAATTATTTATTATATATATTAAATAATTTATTTTACATATTTTTTAGTATACATTTTTAAATTTTGGTATAGTAATTCTTTTCCGTAAGAAGTAATTGATTGTACAAAGTGTGTAGTATAGACTCTCTTATATA
The DNA here is from genome assembly GCA_003063835.1 of Aphaenogaster floridana. NCBI lineage: Eukaryota > Metazoa > Arthropoda > Insecta > Hymenoptera > Formicidae > Aphaenogaster > Aphaenogaster floridana. The sequence continues at coordinate 4,139,789 of NJRP01000001.1, forward strand.
AAATAAAAATTACAATATTAAAACGGGCTTATAAGAGTAAAACAAAAAGGATTGATTTAATTCCATAAAGAATTATTCACGCACCAATAACTGCGTTTTACTCTTATAAGCCCGTTTTAATATTGTAATTTTTAAGTAATTGATTCTTCTATCACGGAAAGAACGGTTTTACTGAAATATCTAAAAATTTAGTCAGATACAGATCAGAAAATAATTATATTGGATTATCCAAAATAATTATGTAGGACGTTCAAGCATAATGACAATGCTGCAAAAAGTTTTGACATCCTAGCAAACAGCTTGAGCGTTCTACATAATTATTTTGGATGGTCCAATATAATTATTTTCTGATCTGTATCTGACTAAATTTTTAGATACCGTTCTTTCCGTGACTTTTCTCGAAAGTTTATTTATATCTTTTCTACGTCAATTGGCACGATTTTAAGAAACGATAATTGCGTGGCCACCATATATAAGCGGTTATCTGCAAGCGCTATCCGTTTTTCTAAGTGGCATTCCTGCCTCTGTATGTATATATATATATATATATGTGTAAATATATATATATATACACACTCTTAAGCATGTATCGCCAAAAATTGGAGGTACGCGTTGAAATAAAAACCCTACGTACACTGTTAAAAAAAATTTGTATTAAAAATAATATAAAAATAGGAAGTTTTTATGCAGATACCGTATATGAAATTTCAAATACGAAGTTGAAAATTAAAGGAGTGGTATTTCGAAAATAAAAGTATC
>NJRP01000001.1:4142483-4165624 GCA_003063835.1 Aphaenogaster floridana
AAATTGCTCGTCAATTTAACATGTGAATTAATTCCGGGTTCATGTAAGGATTGTGTTTCAAGACCGACGAATATGCGGCGTGCAGTTCGCATGAACAGGGAATTTATAAAAATTATTATTACGCACCAAGATCCACGGTTGACCGACATTTGGCCTATTCTCATTTATATTTGACAATTTCGTCGGTCCAAATCTTATTATTATTTGCAATTGCATGTCTCTCTCTCCCGCGAGATGTCGATGGTGCGCGATCTACGATCTTGTAGGCCGACAAGGTAAACGGGTTTCTTTGCTCTCTTAATGCCGCTCGTCCGCGATAATTGGTGATCGGGCATTTCTGTACAGACGCACAGTGAGAGAAAGAGAGAGCGGAATACACATGGATGAAAGAAAGGGAATGAAGAGTGAAAGAATGAAATAAGCGACAAGAGAGGAGGGAGCACCCGAGGGCTTGGTAGGCGACGCCTAGTCTACCTCGAATATCCTCGACTCCGGTCATTAGCATATCGAATGAACGGCGAAGTTCAAAGAGTCCCGCACGAACATCTCATGGAAAATCAACAGCATTTTCTTTAAAAATGTCAGTCTTTTAAAAATGTCACGAAAGAACTTTTTGTCCCAGTACTTTTGATAGGTCCTTCGCAGTTCGAACATTCTCCTTCATTATTTCTTTTTTTTTGTTAGGGAGAAATCTATTAGTAACATACGAGCTAATTCGATTAAGTGTAAAATCTTGGGAAGAAGAAATTAAAAGAAATTTGGGACGCAGAATAAATAGAATTTAAGGAAGAAACGTATTTGTATATAAATTTGTAAGATATTATGTGATATTAAAGTCCTTCTTTTATTGAGTTTATGAGCTTGCTAAGTCTACGTTGTCGTAGACTTAGCAAGAACAATTTTTTTTTAATATTCCCAAATTGGTAAAAAAATCTTGTAGACATAAATGATGGCTAGATAAATCCAGAACGGACTCTATTATTCCAGTATCCTGTTTTATCGAAAACGAAACGCGCCGAGGATACGTCGCACGCGGATTAGGTACACCTTTTCGTGAAGAATCAGGGGAGAACGCTTTTGTGGAAATCCAACGGGCGGATGTCCAATGAACGGGAACGGGGATAAACGATACCGTAGGTCCGGCACTGAGCGCGGCTCGACGGGTTGGCGCGGACATTCCACGGCCCACAGGTAGCATTAAAGGAATGCAGATAGGATGAATGAGGTGGTCCATGCCACTGTCGATGGATGCGGAGTAGCACGAGAAAGAGAGAGAGATGGAATCGAACGGTCAGGGGCGAGAGGGGAGCGGTGGACCCGCGCGTTGGTGTGACGGAGAGAGATGCCGGGAGATGTTGAGAGAGACGGAGAAAGGGAAACCGAGGCGCATTCCACGTTACCACGATAATTAACGGCTATATTCCAACCTCATCCCACGGAGCGATCCTCCGACAGTGGATGCGAGAAGGAAAGAAAGAGACAGAAGGAAAGAGAGAGAATGAGAGAGAGGAGAAACGATGAGCGAAGAGCATTTGAATAAAAGGCGCGAGTACACAAGTTTCCTTTAATCAACGCATTCTTCGGCGGTAGGGTAAAGAAACTCCGACCACGCGCGACAACGCGATTAAGATTCCTCCGCGGTGTGTAATCGCGAATAGGCCGATTTATTTTCGTTTATCATCGTTTGCCTCCCAATTAACATTTAAAAGGAATCAATTTCGCGAGGTTTTGGGTAGAGAGTATGTAGAACTTCAAATTCGACAGCAAAATCCTTGCCTTCGGCATTGGCATCTCGTATATGATACACGGAAAAAACAATAAGGTTGCCACAACCACAATAATAGTAACATTTGGTACAGCCACGTCCTGTGGTTGTCACATTCACATTGTTTTGTGTAGTGCATCTATATATGTTTGTCTCAACATTCACTATGTTTGTTTCAACATTCGTATGTTTGCTGTACCAAATACATATAGTTGCCTTCACATCAATGTGAATGTGACAACCACAGAACGTGGCTGTACCAAATGTTACTATTATTGTGGTTGTGGCAACTTTATTGTTTTTTCCGTGTAGTAATAACAATCGAGGCATTTTAGCTTAAATCGATGTAAATACTTTTACTAGTAGTCTTATTTGATACAAAGCAGTATTTTAGGAAAAAGATAGGATTCGCTGTGTTAGAAAATTTTATTTTGCTAGTAAGACACATTTATATTTGTAAAGTATGCGTATACAGATATCCACAATACTTCTATACTGTTAAGGAATTTTATAAACGTTATTTTTTATTTTTTCAAATCTGAGAAGAATAATTCAAAGGACGACGACAATTCAAGATTTTCTTGTACATATAGAAAGAATGTTTTTGCTGAAATATTTAAAAATTTGGCCAAATACAGATCTGAAAATAAATTTGTTGGACTATCAAAATAATTATGTGTAGGAGGCCTTCCCTCTCAAAATAGTTGCTAGAATATCACAACTTTTTACAGCATTATCATCATGCTTCATCTTACTAGTTACTTTTGATGGTCTAACAAAATTATTTTTAAATCTGTATCTGGTTAAATTTATAAATACTTCAGCAAAACCGTTTTCTCCAGAGATTATTGCTTCGCATTTATTGGCGTGATTCAACCATTCAAGCATAAGAGGCAAGCGCGAGAGGCAAAGCGAAAGCGTTTCCTTCTCGCATCTTCCAAATTTTTTTGGAGACAAGAAGTCTCCGAAAAACATCTTGCTACCGTTGAAAGAGAATGTTCGAGTTGCACGTGACCAACGAGGAGCAACAGATACGAAGAGGGCTATCGCTCTCCACGCACTGGGTCACCGACTGATAAGCGGCCGCGGTGTCATACGACAAAAAAGCGCTAGGCTACGATATTACTTGCGTAGAAAAATAAAATGTTCAGTCTTATGTGCGCCAACACGATAATGGCCCTATGGACGGAAGTGTCTTTTCTTTCATGACAGCGCAATAAAAAGGAAACACGTTACTCCTTTGATAACAAACTTACCATAAGATATGTTACACTTCAATTTTGTCGAGAATTGAAACTGTTACACAAATTCCCCGATACCATAGGCACATGAAAATAGTCTCTATTAGTGAAGATGAAAAACGAAATTGGTACTATAATTGCAATCGATAAAATTGTACTCTCATTTATTTTATTTTTGTATAAATGTAAGATGTGGTAAACATCGGACTTTAGATTGCACATGATTATTTCTCTCTTACTATTGTCTCTTCTCCCTCCACGAGAAAAAGTGCACGCGATACTTCATTGCCACATTCAAAGCTTCTTCCATTGAATGTAACGTATGACGACCAAGATTCCACGATAACTGGTATAATCATACCCTATGCAAATTAACGTTACCTGTTTTTGTACTGTTCTGTCTATGTTTCTCTCTTTTATCATCTGTGATGACGAATTAATTTTCTAGCTAGAATATGACTTTTTTATCGACTTGAAACAAAATTAAAACAATTTTCTTGAAAAATTGTTAATTTTTAGTTAATTAACTTATATTGCCACTCTGACACAATAGTTAATATAAATATATTTCGGTTTTGATATTATAATGTCTGCTTAGTTTTTTTAGTTTTAACTGGTTTACATATACTGTATATTTTATGTAAAATGATCTTGGGACAGGGTTGGCAAAATTTCACATTTTTTGGATAAAGTCCATGCCAGTGGTAAAAACCGGTATTTTCCGGAAAAAACCGGCAAAAACTGGTCTTTTCTATTAAGAACAATAAAATAAATAGAAAACCTTTTTATCGATATACTAATTCACAAGCGGCTCGAGGCTTATAGCCCTAATTTTGTAATGCATTTACAAACTGTCCGGCGAGTTCAGCGTCAATTGAGAAAATGTTTTTCACAATCCAAAATAAAATCTGTAAAAGATTAGGAATCGATGTAGGAAATAAATTTGTTACAAAATGTTAAATGATGAACGTGAACCAGATCTATATTGGTAAAAATTTATTATTCTGTTACTATTATGTTTTTCTCATTAAACTACAAATTAATATAAAGAGTGAGATCAAGATACTCCCCATTTACATACTCGAATTTTTTACACTCGAATTTCTGGTCATGTTTAGCATCAAGTGAAAGATTTTGTTAGGCTGATTACAAATATGTTAGTGCTAAAGTGTACCTCCTTCCCGTTTCCGAGAAAATGGGCCCTAAAACTTGTGCCATTGCTTTGAGATGAGTTTCGTGGGAGCGGCAGTGGTCACCGCAAACCGTGTTTTTGAAAACACGCTTCACAAGAATTTTAATAATGACGCCATTTTTTATTATTTCTTAATAAAATTTAATTGACAAAGAGAAAAAAATACAATCTTCACAATGAAACAAACCCGACTCCTCTATCTGTTTCCGTTTTTCCACAAAAAATTCACAAAGGTAGGCTTCGTTTTGACGCGTCTAGGTGGATATGCCCCCTTAAAGCAAAAATATCTTTTTGCATAAAGTTATATAAATATATTTCAATATTACATATTAGTCATTTTTATAGTTTTTGGCAGTTTATTCCAATGGAATAAAGTCCGGGACGGTAAAAACCGGAATTTACCATGGTTTTTTCCATCCACTGGATTTTTCCGGCCAACCCTGTCTTGGGATAAGAATATCGAAAGATATTCACTGCTCTATTCTAGTCTCTTTTCTATCTCTCAATAAAAGTAGCACAGCATTTGGTTTTTCCGTCTCTGATTCTCGTCTCTCTCACTAGTCGACAATGGAGGAACAGGAGCGCGGCATCATCCGATTTCGAAACAATTTGTTTTCATTCATGATCGTGGCACGACGGAAACGAGCGGCATCGCTCTTTTTACCGTAGTGCGATCACGCGGCTGCTACTCGATTCAGTGCAATCAATGGTCGTTATCGCCTAATATTTTAGGACCGATAAGCGGCAGGCATCTATATTTTTCATGATTGAGAAAAAAACATATGGTGTCACTGCCAACGCCTCGTTAATGTCATCGATCGTTTCATGACTTCCTGCCGATTGCGCAATTAATATATATTTTACAAGCATGTTACAGGTATATTCGTTCTGCATTGTTAAGGCATTAATTTTATTTATTTGTAACTAAATCTTTATTTTAGAATGAAACGTCGATTTTCCAAAATAATTGCAACAATTGTCCGAGACGTACTTAACGGATTTGTTCAAACATGTTTTTAAATGACCGAAATACTTTGTTTTAATCCGATACATTGTCAATATCGCATTCCAACGGTGCTGAACTAAATACTTCTCGCGGAGCATACATCTCGACGTCATCTTCTTTCAAATGAACGTACGATAGGTCGATAGGTCGATAACCGGTTAGTTCGACTTGGCTATTGATACTTTTATGGAGTACAATCGGCACCTTTCTCAGTTCGACTTTGCGCAGTATTTCCTACTTCCCACAGGAAGTAGAATGTCTTAGAATTATTGGATATCTTCACTATAAATACTATAGAGGACATTCCAAGAAAAATGGCAAAATATTACATTGTTATAGTGACAACGCACAATTGAAAATTGACAAATGAAGCTTTAAGACGTAAATAAATTTTTTTAAAAATCACAACTTTTGATTAATTAGAACAATATTCTACCTCAAGTTTAGGAATTTAGTTCAAATCGCGATTTAGTTGTCAAGATAGCAGATATTGAAGATTAAAATTTTGCCTGCCGCATAATCGACCCGATAAATTTTTCGTAGCATCCGCAATTAGAGATACGTTTAATCATGGTATAAATATACAAGGTATAGCATTGCGCATAATGGCGGTCGAGTATTGAATTTTTGGGGCAAATCTGATTGGTCCATTTGCATTTAGCCAAATCTGATTGATCCTCTACTGCGGTTTGGGGCAAATCTGATTGGCCTCTACTGCGCATCCACGGGAATGCTTTACCTTATATACTTCTACCATGCGTTTAATGGTTCCTCAGGATACGTTGACAGTCGACAATCCGGTGGATCGATCATTCGAAGATCGAATTCCAGGGCCGCGCGCAGGCACGATAACGGCGGCCTAGAAAAGACGACGCGGTGGCCCACCGCGGAGCCTTCCTCGCCGTGGAAATTTTTTTCATTAAGCTTCTCTCTCCTACCTGGCGCCTGCGCCTAATCCAAATGGCTCCGCGTTCGCCTCCGCTGCTATCCCTCACTCCTCCTGCGTCTCACTCGCTCTCGATGGCGGCCTCTCGGCCGCTCGCTCTCCTCGTTTCTACGTCTATGAATGGGATTCTTTCGTGAACAGCGTTCACGCACACCGGCGCATGCCGCGCGCAGCTCCAGTACACATCGCTCGCAGCGAGTGGCAGAGAGAGAGAATGGCTACGTGCCTCCGTAGTATGTACGTACCTCGCGTATATACGTACATTTCACACCGGCCGCACGATTCCACCGCGCGCATTCCAACCTATTCCCATGACGAAATTCAAGACGAGTCGCCGCTCTGATAGCTCCGCTCGGCCGCGGCCGTGCCGTCGTCGAAGAGCAAACTCCGGCGACGACTCGGCGAGCGGGCGCGAGGCGGGTAGCGGGCACGGCGGGGAACTCGTTTTCGGAGTTCTCGAACCTCGACAAGTTGATTCAAGAAACTCTCCTCGTGAGTGGTCTCGTTTAAGATCGCCCGTCGCTCGCGGCGAGAAGAAAAGAAAACTCCTCTCCCTCTTCCTCGCACGCCCGCGCCAACTCCCGCGAGAATTTTCGGGATTTTCGTAAAGTGGTGAACAAGAATCTCCTTGGTTAACTCGCGCCGCGCGTGACGAGCCTTCGCGAGGTTTCCTTTTTTTTTTGGTTTGGAAACTTTTGATGAGAAACCAAGCTGCGCAGTTTTGAATATTCGAGGTGTTTGGATATGTAGCGTATATGGATATGATTTTATCATGGGGTCAACTGTAGTTATATTTTCTAGAAGAATGCATATCAAAACTTAAAAATTCAAGCTTTTTTCAAAAAAAGTATTATGAAAAATATGTAAAAATTTATATGTAAAATTCTTTTCTAGAAAGATAAGAAAATAAGAGGGAGATAGAGAGATTGCATAATGAGTATGTTTTATATTTCATACACTTTGGATAAAATTATCGTAAGGTGTCAGGAAGTTATTGATAATATTTCTTTTATTTGATTTGTATAATTATATATTGAGATATAAGTTTTCTTTCTACCTCTTTCTATATTTTTAATACGTATTTTGTGTGTATATATTAAAAATATCTCTTATATAATTCGTATACATCCAATGTATCACAACTAAATACGTTAGTCCAAATGAATTAATGAAATACGAAAGAATTAGAACAGATATAACTTAAATACCTTTTGTAACTGATTTTTTTCATTTTTGTATCGCGAAAAATTTCATCGAGGAAGCGTGTATGTGTGTGGTCGTCTTTTTACAAGGCCGCGCATTTATCATTGCTGAACCACTTCCATGTCCGGTACGTTTAATCGACCTCTTCCGCAAAATTCTGATTGTCAAGCCAGACCGGAGAGTATCAGCATAGCTAAGCTGTATACGTCATCGTCATTCATGATTTTTCTCAACCATTCACGCGTGACGCGTTGTTTCCGACTTAGTCATCGACTCCCATCTAGTTTGCGGAAGTATTCTTAGATAAGTTTCTTCATTGCGTGTGCTTGAAGAGAATTAAGATTGACGATTATACATTCGAAAATAATAAGAATAGTAATTAAAAAAAGAAGTTTAAATGTCAATTGTCGTGCCATTCAGAATTTATAAAGCGCGATCACCGTACTGTAGCAAAATTGTATTATTGATCGGATACTTATACGTTTAGTCGCGTCAAGAAAATTACGAAAGTTTACCATCGATTTACATAAAATATTAAAATATGGTAGAGTTACGAGATAACTTTGCGCTTAACGTTATTCTCAACATTATTCTTGACGGGGCTTGCGCGAATTTCGTCGGATGCGCGCGCGTGATAATTAACGCGGTGACGTGTGACCGGTAAATATCAATTCTGCGAAAGAAACGGAAGTTCGGACGCGAGGAGGAACATTAAAACGAGGGTTTGCGTTTTATGAGCTACGTAAACGCCGCGAAATTGCGCAGTTCCACCCACGCGACACGGTCGTTCACCCGCAACGTATGATTTTCTTATAGCTTCCGCGCGCGTCGTTAGGGATAATTTCGACTTCTAGCTACTGCTTTCGGCAGCGTGAGGCTTCTTTTGATACGTTCGTTACAACGGCCAGCACGCTATTTGTCTTTTGTATGCGCGATGTGTACGGGATGCACCGAAAAAGGGACGTACATGCTGATAGTATCGATCTTTTAATTCTTCGATTGGTCTTCGGTGACGGCCTGGGTTTCTCAAGAATCATGAGGGTCATAGTCGGAAGTTCTAGCAGGAAAAATTGCAACGTTGCACGGTAAAAACAAACGGGGTAAAAATAGGCCTTGGCGCACTTTATTAGTAATTTACGCGAAAATTGAGTGGAGACAAGAAGAGTGTAGAGACCGGTGTGCACACGAAAGAAAATATCCTTTTACGAACATAACAGTATATATGGTGGTGACTTTTACAACATTAAAACATCAATTTTTTTTACATTACTCCATGTACGTGACGGTGGTAAAACGTTCTAATTTTCCTAGTTTTCATCAATTTTCCAAGTATGCGGCAAATCTGACTTTAACACTCTTGATTCATATCGTTTACTATACGGACTTTTACGCTCGCTTAGCAGTAGACCGGCGAATTTCATCGCCAGGTAAAAGGAGTGGAACAGGTGAAACCGCCGTTACACATTACCGAGCGCTCAATAGCACACGCGCACACGCGTGGACGACGCTTAAGAATTGCTAATGTTTCCTCCTTGCGTAGTTCAGCGTAGAGTGGAGTATTCTGGAGCGCGGCCGCGCGCATAGAATAAGAAATGTTTTTGCGATAATATTCTGTATAGAAACGTCGCGGCGGCGGTGTGAGGGGTGAGTAGGGCTCCATAGGAATTATATGATGGGAAGGGAAGCAATTATTGGGATGATGGATGGCCCCAGGGCGCCGCCGTAATGCTTCTCTAACCAAAGATCTCTGCTCCTCTCACCACCTCTTTCTCATTCTCCTCTCACAACAGCCCTCGCCCTCAGACTCTCCGCCTCTTCGCACTCGATCCACCACCCTGCTTTCTCTTTCACGAAAGGGGAAGAAAGAGAGGAAGAGAGGGGGGGAGAGAGAGAGAGAGCCTGTTACAAGAGATTTCAAGAAATTGACAAGATTGTGCGAAAATGCTATTAGGAAGAGATTACTCATTGCGTTTGGATCCAGTGTATATTCAGTAAATTTCAGAATAAAAAATAAACCATGAATTATTGATATAACTTGCTCAATCGTTTCATTAGATATATTTCTATAATTTAAATACTTTATTAAAAGTAAAATGTTTTTTATGTAAATTTTTTACGAGGAAAAAAAGTGTTTTCCGCGAAATGTCCCCCCAGGTTTATGATCTTAAGTTAATCCGTTTGTTTCATTTAAAAAGCTAAACGAATAATGTTCACACATTGTAGGAGCATGAGTCGCTTTTTGCGCGAAACTGCGAATTCTAAGAGCGGAGAATACGCGTTCGAATCCGTCCGCGATCTTGCGTTCCTGTCGCGTTTACGCATGATTCATCGCGCGATTCATCAACACATACTTTCGCGGCGGCTCGTAAAAGCCGATTTCGTTTAATCCTATCAATACGATTTCGATTTGTCCGTTAATTCGAATTACGTTGCAACAAGAAGGGGCGGCGGGATGAAATCGTGCGGTAAGGGGAGCTTTACCTTGACCTGAAGTCTAGAGTTTGCCAACCGCGACATTTTCGAACGTATGATATGAGCATGCGAAACGTGCATAAACGACCTTCGAAAAACTGAATGACGACTGCAGCAAGATGTGCAATGGAAGGCGAAATTGTTCTAATTATGAATAATTGCCTTTTAATATCGCTATATTACCATTGCTATTATTGTTAAGTTTATTATCTAAAACGCTTTCTTGTAATAGACGCAAGAAAATAACAATGATTAATTACAAGCAACACAATTACGTGAAGTAGGTTTTTAATAAACTCCAGCTTTAGATAAATAGCACCGTAACGAAGAACTTCAAACCAAATTTTTGCCAATGTATTAATATTCTTTGTTTTCTTTCTCTTTTATCAAATCCCTCTATAGTGAGCACTGACGATTGTATCTATTGTAACTATTGTATTCCGCGAAAATAATTTCACCGTTTTCGATCAAGAGAGGAGATATCGATCGATCGCTAAAGAATCGGTTTCCAAGAGACAAGAGATCCGTAAGTACATGAAGGGCTTAAGCGATCGTCTTGAGTTTTATTCCCCTCACGATCTACAGTCGTTGATCTTCTTTCGCCCGACTACGTAGAACAGATAGCTGAAGAAACCGTATATGGATTCTCGAAGCTATATTCCATTCCTCTTCTTAACCCTTCCCGTTTTTATCACGGTCTTCCGCCTTCGCTCGCTCTACGTCGAACCTTGCAAGATACACGGCTGCAGCTACTTCAGCTGCAACTCGCGAATTCTTGGGTAGCCATTTTTAATCGCTATTACCTTCACGTCTCTACGGCATTTACTACATTGATTCTTAAACTTCTCGTGACTCGTAATTAGTCGTACGTTTTATAGAGTTGTTGTAGAAAACTGACTCTCTTAAGCCTCTTAAGCAATGTGAGCCGATGTGGAATTTCGAATTTTGCACCAATATCTCGCGATAGATCGAATCTGCCGCAATCAGGTTCGGTAAAGATTACTCGTTAAACAATTCTGTTTAAACAAATGCAATGATTTCGCGAATTGATATTATCCGTTTATTTGCTCATGACCGTTATTGGCCTTTGCAATGTTTGTTTATGACGTAAAAACGTTGCACGCGCCGTATCAGCACAAAGACGACCTCCTTGTAACGAAAGACGTCCCACTCTCGTCCATCTCAATTCTGTTTAATCACGTATTGCGCAGCTGAATTACTCGATATCGAAGCACGGCGCAAGAGCGCAGGGGCGTAATCGACGCGATTTCCGTTGTTATTTATCTTCATTCTCGAAAATCAAGAATTTGTTCAAATAATTTGCAATCGAGACACAGAAATTCCGTTGCCAGCATTTCTCCATTTGCGTTTTTCATCGCCCGGCAATTTTTGAAACAACCTAACAATTTTTGTCGTTGTATCATTGTCAGTTTTGATCGTTCGAAGCAAAAGTCGGAGATCGAAATTCGCACAAATAGGTTGAAACAATAACGTTTAAATAACCGATGCGCGAGAGATACGGATCGGGGACCTAAAGCGATCTTCGCCTCTCTCTGACGATGATAATAATGTTCTGACAGACCGGGGGAGGCTATAATGAGGGGGGATGGATGCAGGTAGGGCGGCTGTCGGCTCTGAAGCGATATGATAAAGTGGCGGCGCTAACCTTTCGAGCAAACACACCGGTACCGACTGCATCGTGTCGGTCGCGCCGCTCGTCGTTGCAATCGACGAGCAGCGCGCTAGGTCAATAGCACGAATAAACAATACGTTTCACCGATTAAAGAATCTAATTCCCCCTTGCGACTATATTTGATTACCTGCATGTAATTCACTTAATTTAGCGGTATCTTACGAGGCATAGAAGAATTTACAGAATATTATAATAACTGAAATATACAATATATAGTTAATAATCTGTTATGATGTAAAGTTAATAAAGTTAATAATGTCTGTAAGGAACTTTCAAGTAGAGGAAAAATCGGAAGATTAAATTAATAATTAGAAACTCAAATGCTCGATATTCATTTAGCGATAGATCCAACGATATTTAGATAAAAATTTCTTTGCGAAGAGGACAGGTAATTTTCTTTGCAATAACAATTTTAATTAAATCACTATCTTGCGATGAAATCTGAACCGTGTAATTTATTCATGATTTCTATGTGTGTGTACCGAGTTTTTCTTATTTACTCTCAATTCCCACTGGCTGAAACAACGGTTAGAGATTTACTGAAGTAGTTTATTCACCTCGTTGAAATCACGTATAATTTAAGCGGTATCGTATTGGCGGTTTCCATTCATCAAGGATATTGACATAAGACGGCAATGCGCCGATGATAGTCGCGTGTTAATCCGCCAATGTGGAGACACCGTATCAGGCTGCATCCGGCGCATACATCGAGGCGCGACACGGTTTCGAGATCGCACGCGTAGCAGCATCACGCGAGTCGATATACGAATTCCTGGCACAAAGGGAAGTGGTAGCGATTAAGCAACGACTATGCATTCCGCGAATGCGCTTTCCGTCACTAACCATCAAGAGCGACAGAAACGTCATCGCTTCGGTGCACTGTCATTAAGAACAGAGATGCACCAACGAATAATTAAAAATATTATTTCTGCAACTTTATCAATTGACAAATATAAATATGCCAAATGTCGGTCAATGACGGATCTTGGTGCCTAATAATAATTTTATATAAATTTTACAATCTACTGCTCATACGAACTTATCAATTGACTTTTGCATTCCTGAATGATCTTGAATTTACTTGACAAGCGTATTATCTTAAATTAATTAAAGAGAATATCTTTTTTTAATTTAAAAAAGTAACTGGTAAATTTCTTTTTTGAGAGATTTCATTATGAAAAAAACGTTCACTGTAGTTAAGGATGCCACGATGATTGTTCTACCGCAAAGAATTATTGCGATGTAACACGCGAGGGCGTCGTACGGCCGATTATTTAAATACACCGGTGCTTTAACGCGGATTTGCGTTTAAGAGAAACGAGTTCATGGTAATCGCCGCTACGCGCGATACGCTAATCGCAGCCGTTTTCTTGTATCTGTTATGTATCCGCTTCGGTGATGAGCGTGCCGACGACGGCGAGCGAACCGCGCGCTACTTCGACGCGAATGTATATAAAACGGGCAAAACCGTCGACCTAGTAATGAACGCGCCGCGGCACGTCGAAGACGATTGGGAATGTATAGCGCGGAGGGGGACGTAATAGGTAGAAATAGAAATGCCAATGCGATTATTGCCGTCCTCGCGGCGACGGTGGCGGGTGAAACGGCGGCGATTACTCAACGCAACATTGAGCAATTGTAGAAGGCAAGAGAGTGCCATCGGTTGGGTTTGCACAACAACCTGCGAACGTTATGTACACGACGCGACGGTCCTTAGGTGAAAACGCAAGGACGTATACGGCAGATATAAATTCTTCCTTAACAGGGACGAGTCTGCGCGATATTCTACGCGCGTTCACGATCGCATCCGTTGCGATTGATATAGGATATAGAAAATACGACTGGTACTGTTGACACATTTAGGTTTATTAATATACACTTACTATATTGCTAAATAATATTTTAAACGGTGTAACACAAATATATAAACTGCTAGCTGTAGCAAATAATCTTTTTAATTTACAGTCGTGCAAATAATTGTAAATTATACAATATCGCGTGTCCTCGTTTAAAAAAAACTACGCGTAATTATTTTGATATGATCGCGGAAATAAACACGTGAGTTATTTACTACTCATTCTCTATGATAAATCCGCTCGAAATGTCATAGGTCGGACGGTCGCCTCCATAAATTTATAACGTGACGCGTAATCCCGGGGAAATATCGGGATGCTATCGATAGCGTGTCAACATCGTATCCGGGAAAGTAGTTCCGACGAACGTCGGTCAGCGAGATAGAGGGACAGAGAGGGAGAAAGTAAAAAGCAGACCCTCGTCGTTTTCACGCATCTACAAAGTCGACGCGAGTTCTCGCGTTGCGGTCTACGATATAGTGGGAGGTCACAATGGCCTCACGGATGCCTACAAGGTGCTACGTTCACATCGCTCCCCAAGCTCAATTATCATATTGGGTCTGGGACCAGTTTCCTCTGTCCCTCTGTAACCCCTCCCGCGACATCCGTCTCGCTGTTCTTCTTTCCGGGCTAAGGCATATCATATATCTCTCTCTCTCTCTCTCTCTCTCTTTCTCTCTCCGTTGCCCCCTCTCCGTCTTCTCTGCCTCTCTCTTCGTCTTTCATCCTTCTTCGTCTTCTCCTCTCCGTTCGTTTTCGTTCGTCGTTTCTCTCACGTTCTCCATCAAGATCATTCCTCCTTTCTCCACCTCATAGCCGAGTTCGATCGACTCTCTCCCTTTCTCTGTTCCTCTTTCCTTTTTACTCATGCCCGTCTCTCCCGCCTATTGTCGACCGCCTGCCAGCATAATGCATCTTAAACGGCGGCGCCTCAAAGATCGACGCCTCGGTCTGGCCTCTTCGGAATTCTTCAATATAAATTAGATTCTTGAATGGGGATTCTAGATCGGTAGTATGACCGCGACGGTGTAAGGGAAGGGTACCTTAGGCCAACTGAAAGGGAACTCACGTATGTATTTATTTATCTATGCGTTCGAATATTGGAATATATCTTTTCCGGCGTCTTCCAACTTCCAACTTCGGCGCCCTTCTGTCGTCAGGCTTTCTTATCGTTTCCGACATGAGATTATCTTCGGAAGTCTTTTGAATACCTACTTGACTGGGAGCGGGGGGGGGGGGGCACAAATTAGAAAATAATGTATGAAGCAAATATTTCACGAGTCTTAATCTTGTTCGTTTTGAACGTATCGAAAAAGATTCAACATTACACATATACACGTACACACAAAAATCATTAGACAAAAGTATATAAATATTCTTTTATTTTATTTTTCATTTTAATATAAAACATAAAATGGTATATATATATTTCAACGACGCGTATATCGACTAACTAGAATTCATGAAGTTCTCTTTTTATCAATTGCAGGAACAAATGTGTAGGAACAGAAAAAGGAAACTTTCCAATTTAATATAATAAATATAATTCGCGTCGATACCGTTTTGAACGATTGAATACGATCGAACAAACTTGCGCGCTCTATGATGATCGAAGTTCTGTAGTTTCCTGGAAGAAAGGGCCACCGTCTACGATGGGCGCCGTCATCGATCGATTCAACCCTGAGAGGTGTACTATCCTTTGTGGCGCCTAGTGTTTTCCTTTCTTTCGCATCGCCTTGACTCATCCGATCTCGCCTCGACCGATGCCACCAGCAACCTTAGGTTAGAAACTTATGAGCGATATGGTCTCGCGCGAACAAAAAGTGTCATTGCAATTCTCGTCGATAATCTCTTTCTTGACTTTCAGATGTGACATTGTGAAATGATGAAATTTACAAAGTATGATTTTCCGTAGAAAAATCAGCAGTTTGTATCTCTTATGGGCAATTGTCGAATCCTAGGATTATTACTCACTTATTTTGACAATACGAATTTTTTCTTTGCGATTAAAACGCAAATGATAACTGTCGCAATCGAAATCGGTAGTGATTAAATTTCGATGTTACAGGCATGGGAAGTTAATTTCCACGCTTAAGAATGGGGACACGATGATTGGCGTAAAGTACATTTTTCCATGTTTACATCGTCGAGAATTGAACTTAGATTTCTAGTTGATGCCCTTTGGACTGAAATGCACGTAATCAAGTTCCTCCATTATCGGAAGTTTATGTATCGAATCATGTTTACAAGATCGTAGCACGTTGTAACTACTTGATAGTCCCAAATGCATCGTATATCGCTGGATACCCACGCTGGCGATCAGTTGCTTATCTGTATATTTATAAACATACGTACCTTCCGTGTCCAACGTTACGACGTTGGGGAACGCAGAACGAGAGAGAGGGCTATAAAGTTACAAGATGAAAAAATCAGAAAGAGAGAGAAGAATAATCGATTTATTATCTTGTTAGTCGAACATCACAATAAACGGATACAGATAATTGTTATGGAGTACAACAGCGAAAACTATGCAAAAGTAATAAACATACAAAAAAAAGATGTTACTCGGTTGCAATGTATTCGTGCGATAAAGAGTGATGTTTGCATGAAGACTGAAATTAAACATTAAGAATCGAAATTAATTTATTGAACCGGTACGTGACAATGCAACTTTGGAGCCCGCAGGGCACACGGCAGTAAGTTATTCGCTTAACATAAATTTTTACATTTTATTTGTTGCCGTTAAGTCACGGACAATAACGTACGGTGAACGACGAAAGGCAACAGCCTTGCGTTAGATCAACGCCGAAATAAGCTCGCGCGGCAGAAAGAGAAGCGGCGGCGTCATACGCGCTGCGCTTAGGCACAAAGCGCGAGAGGATCGAGCGAGCCGACGAAAGAAAGAACGAGACGAACCGGAGAGCGTAAGAGAGAGAGAGAGGGAGGGGGAGACGGGGGGGGAGAAAGGAGAGTACTTGCGGCGCGTAGAGAAGCCCACACGAGTCTGGCCGGATACTCACACTTCCGGTCCTACACATGGGCCGCCGACCGGGGCGTCGTTCTCCTTTGCTTCGCGCGAGAGCGAGATTAGCGTGTGTGTGCGTGTGTACGTGTACACACGGCCCGTCGGACTTGCCACTTGCGCTCGCGCGCGCATGAACGCACACCGATTCGAGAGGCAATACCGTAACGTCACACACGCGACTTATGCTCTTCCTATGTAGACGACGACGAGGGCGATGAGGACGGCGGTGGCGGTGGCGGCGGCGGTGTTGGTACAATGACGTCACACTGTCGGCACCCTACGCACGTGTATATACACCTACACGAGCCGTGCGCTATGCCGCAAGTCGCTCGTTCTCCGCTCCCGTATACCCTCCCGAGACCTGAAGTTATGTGTTTAGTGGCACTCGGGGGAAAAAACGGATTGTTTCATATTACATGTGGGATGTGAGAAAAGACGATACTATTTTTTTGTTAAATGTAAGACTCGATCAGTTCTCGAGTATTTGTGTTTATAAGCTAGGCTTTCTGCAAACTTAGCATCTTTTCTTCGACTTTCGCATAGTATAATTTAGATATAAGAAATTAACAGTGTTATAAATGTTTAAATGTGTGCTTATAAAATGTGCAGCAAGAATGACATTTCTAGATTTTGGTATATTCCTCTTTTTTTTATAAAAATATGTATTTATTGGAACACTTAGAAGCTAAAAAGATAAAGCAGATACATCACTGACATTTTCTTTTCCTTTCTATACGCGATCTCCTCGTTCTTTTCTTCCAGCTCGATAAATCGCTATCCTGAAGGATATATCGAAGGCTCATTACGAGGCGAGGGGACAAATTAACGACGCGAGTTTCCGTCCGGGGTCGGGCGCCACGCGGGTCTTTCGATGAGACAGATTTAGACCTACGGCGGGAAAAAGTGGATGCGCGGAGGTTTACGCGGCCTGTTTACAGAGAACGCGGGCCCAAGTGGTAAAAGTTCACGCCGCGCGCGGCAGGGAGGGAGGTGCGTCGAGTGGGAGGACGGGGGAGCAGCGGGGTGCACCGGCAATTCGAGAATCGGCGACGACTTCCGGCGGTTCCGTTGACCCCGCGGCAAAAGTTCGTCGGTACCGCCGCCGACTTCTCTGCGACGCAGAAAGAGCGGACGTGTGTATTCGCGGAGGGACGATCCGCGGATCCCTCTTTCCTCCGGTGAGAAGTGTCTTGCGATCCCGAAGCGAGACTGGAGTGAGCCCTGCTGAATGCGCGTCGGATGAAGCATCATTCACTTTAATTCAACTGAGAAATGTCCCCATTCTTTCGCAGCCAATTTATAAAGATGGATCTTTCGAATGTTATTTATAATAGTATAATAGTAAAAAAATTATATAGAATACTCCGATCTTAACGTGTCATTTAAATTATAAATAAGGGAAGATCGAAATAAACTGGTGACTATACTTACGGAGACATTCATTATATTGAAAATTAAAAGAGTCAACAGATTACGTCCCGAAAGCGCGAATAGTTATATTTGTCAGTTAATTTTTATTCGACCTCATTTTAAAATAAATATAAATTACAGTTTATATCCCAAGATAGTTGATGCTTTGAAACATCGTAATATGTCCGCTGAAATTGATATAGAAACGTTGCAATTATAAAATACAAGAGTTTGTTTCGAAGTTCGAAATTCTTTTCGACTGAACGAAACGCCGTTGCAGCATTAACGAATACGGTGCGACGCGAGCACGTTCAATGAGAACCAGAGGGGCGGAGGTGTTGAAAACGGAGGTGGAACGTCCACGCACGCGATAGCTTCGATTTATACGCAAACGCGCATTCCGAATGCGAG
Organism: Aphaenogaster floridana; assembly: GCA_003063835.1. Taxonomy (NCBI): domain Eukaryota; kingdom Metazoa; phylum Arthropoda; class Insecta; order Hymenoptera; family Formicidae; genus Aphaenogaster; species Aphaenogaster floridana. The sequence goes on from NJRP01000001.1 coordinate 4,160,701, forward strand.
CCTTACACGTAGGAACGCAGTTAAACGATCGGCCTCGAGCGAGCAGTCTCTCTTGTTAGGAACCATCCTGCAAAACTTTGCACTAATTTTCCATCCGTATTCAATGTGTAAATTATAGATTGCGTCGTCGCGAATTTTACGCGTGTGCGTCCGGAATTAAACTCGTGCGAGGCGGTGTAAGTATGGGAGATACAATAGAGCGCAAAGTAGCGCACATGTCGCAATACGTGTCTAAACAAACGTAGTAGATACACAAAGGATACGAAAGTTCCCATGGACAATGGTCGTTCTATTAGCGTGGCGATAATCAACAGTGTAACGGACTTATTTATTGGAAATTAAAGAATTTCGCACGTTCACCGCGTAAAGGGGAAATGATATTTGCTGTAAGCGCGGCGTTCGTGCACGTTCCAAGCATTTGATCGGCAAGTTTCATGAAGATGAATGATTTGTCCCTTTCTATATTTCCACTGAGAACAACGAACTTTTGCTCGTTTCGTCGCAAAAGTACAGAAAATGGCTAAAAAGAACGGGATTTACGAATGAAGCAACGAGGAGGATTAATAGGGACGATCACAATAACTTTGGCCCCTCGAAATGTAAATGGTTTTCAGAGGCATTTTTGGCGAGGAACACGGGAAAAATAGTTAAAAAATTCTATGATCAATATTTGCCATTGTTAATAAGGATTGTTTAATAAGAATTATGGCATCTTGTGTGATGGTGTGTAGCTTAGGATCCTATGTACTGGTCTGCCAATGTCTTGCGTTGTTTACGTTTTTTGAACGTAAGCACAGAAATCTTATTGCTCTTATTGTTAATAGATGCTTGATATACATATATTAGAAAGAGTGTATTTATGAGTAACTTTTACTTAATTATGTGGGGGGTAAAGTAATAATGGTAATATTTAAAATAAAGATTCACCCCTCGGACATGGGTTGGGTTAGGTTAGTTTTGTTCGGGGTGAGGCGGAGCCCCTCCCCCGCCCACGCGTTTCGTTTACAGACTAAGATTCCTTTTTTTCCTTTCTTTCCGTTTGTAATTGTTAGTCACTTTGGTATCTATTGGTTGGAGAATCTTTTAATTATTTTTCCTATGTTTGTTGTCAAAATTGCCTTCAGAAACGACTTTTCAAATAGGGGACCAAAGTTATCGCTATCGTGCCGATAGGTGTGTTACGAGCCAGGAAAGAGGTGGCGACGTCGAGAAAAAGTGACGGCGGCGGTGGCGAATCGCGCGCACGCGCGCGCCGTATGTCCGGCACTTTATGAATGCACGCCGCGGCCGCGTGTGCGTGCGTACGTGCGTGCGCGCGTATACGTATGCGCGCCCGTACTACGTACGTACGGCGGCGGTGGCGACGGCGGCGGTGGTGGTGGCGGCGGTGGCGGCAGCGGCGGCGGTACATTCATGCGGAGCTCCGGCGAGCGTATTTGTCGCGCGTAGCGCGCGTAGTAAGTACCCATACGCGGGCGACGCGTGCGTGCGTGCGTGCGCGATAAATGGAGGGCGCGATGAATGTACTTAGAATATCATTGCTCCGCAGAAATCGTTAAAACGGGGGCCGTCTTGCGCCTGCGGGCACGGCCGCCCGCGCTTATTCACGCCGCTGAAAACACGCGAGATCGATATGCATTTAAGTTACGCCGTCACTCGCCGCGGCCCTTCGGCGCTAATCGCATTACGTCATAAACGTCTTGCCGTCTTATTTCATTTTCGGCGAAGAGTGTATCTCTTGTACAGATATGATCTAATTTACATAATCAAACAGTTCGCTTTTCTCGATTCCATCTTATAAATTCGTATTTTTAAAGGTAGAAGGTCGCATGAGGTTATTAACTATGGAAAGCTTTGTAATATACATAATGTATTATTATAATTATAATCATATAATTATGATTATAAATACGATACACATTTGCCACTCGTGTTATAATCGGCATAAACCAGAATTTAAGGGATCAACGCATTGCATATTTTATTGTCGAGTCATAATCTTATTAATAATCTTTTTTGCATATATCAAATTTTGTCAAAAAACGATATATCGAATATTGTTTTGCGCTGTGACACTTAATGCAACGTTCACGTCTCGATGTTCCTTCTCCTTATCATGTACGCAACGTAGCCGAACGTCTCCCGCGCCTGCGCCTTGTAATAATAATTACGCTCATTGACATTTTTTTCCGGTTCATTCATCAGGGCTGACCCGACCCGAGCCAGAAGGCGGGTGTGCCGCTTTGCCGCACCTCGTCGATCTCACGTGCTTTATTAGAACACAACGCCGTGCACGAACGTTTAAACACGAACGCCGTGCATTCCATTTGCGCTAGATGTGTTTTCCATATTTTATAGAGTACGAAAATAACACCGTGCATTTAGCTGCTCTAATTAACGACTCGGATTTGGACGTTCTAAAAAAAGCGTACACTTTGCTTTACGTCGATTTAACGAATGGTATTTTCGTAATCCCGAGAAATCGGAACTACGAGGTTAACAGAGGAAACAGAAAATTAAGCGGAGATTTAAGTATCTGCCAAATATAAAATACAAAACGTTTAGCGTACTTTTTATTTTTACGCGAACGCTTTTACAATGCTCAATTATTGTCAGCTCAATCATTGGTGCTTCCTTCAGCCTTTGTGCTTGACCGTAAATTTTGCGAGTCGGCAATCGTGTCACGATATTTTTGATAATATTCGTTATACTCGCCAAGGGAAGGTTTATGTCGGAATATTTAGTCAAATATTCCTACACTGACTTTACGTCTGCTTCCGTTTCATTTCTTGCGTCTGATTATACACCGCGTAACTTAACCAACCCTCTCCGTCGCGCTGAAGTCACCTCGCTTCACGAAGTATACGTCCTACACGCACGCATGTCCGCGAACCCGCATAACCACTCACGCAAGGAAACACCCTTGTTCGTAGTGTCGACTGGTTAGAAGGTGCAGCGCGGAATAGATCACACATCGTTTAAGACGCGTTTATACTTACTCTGTTAAGATCGATAACTATGCCTTCGGCATAGTTTGGATTTCGATGATTTTATGTTATGATTTTTGTTATATGTGTCTGACCTTAGATGTGGCTCTTTGTTTCGGCCTTGTAATTTTTTTGTATAACACCTGTACATGCTTGATTATTTGGCCTATCTCCTTGCTCATTGCTTTGCACATATATCAAGCTTAAGTTTTTTAATTCGATGATTTTATTTATTCTCTTGATTAGGAAGGAAAATGCGATGATCAAAGAAAGCTTTTTTCCAACGTCGATATCTCATTTTTTGTATCTTAGAAGTGATTTTAAATTTAGCTAATTCAGAAGATTGCGTGATATAATTTGCCACTTTTAACGCTACATTTAAACGGAATTTACCCACGTTCTTTTTTTTCTTACTTTGTATTCTTCGCGTAAGAATACGAGCGGCAATTGTTAGTTCGATATTCGAATTAAACCCATGTTATAACTCGTATTGAATAACTTGATATCGAATCACTGACGCGTGATTTTGTTCCCGTTAAACGCTTCTACCGCGAGCGCGAACGTTCGTTCGTTGATACTCGAGCGTAAGTGCAATCCTTACGAGCACGTTGCACGTTACTTTCGCGACTTTCGGTGTCGCGTATCACGCTTACAATAATTACGCTCACGCAACGCGACTCATTGACTCCTTTTTTTCACCCTACTTCTCCCGCCGCCGCCGCCGCGGTCCATTCACCGGTCCTGCCGACCGAATAACTCGCCACCTCGAGTATCTATTTGTGCATTCCATACGTTTGTGTACCGACGGTGTGTGCGCGCGTATGTGTGGTGAGAGGGACACGATTCCGTCGAGAGAAACAACACCGTAGAACAGAGCGCGACGGACTCATGGAGAGGAAGGAGGAGGGACTATCTCTCTTTTTCTCTCACTATCTCTCTCCCTCTCGCGCGTACGTGTGAGTTCCACCGACGAACGTTGCGCTGCGGCAGGGGAACGAGATGCGAGAGGAGAGAATTTCCTGTTGTGAACGTCTTCGGATGCATCTGCCCCAGCCTCTTAAGCCCGAGCCACGCGCGAGCACGAGCACCTATTAAGGCGCCACGGATAAAAGTCACGGCTCCCTTTCCGTAATTAAGGAGTTCGCTTTGAAAGGAGCATGCCATTAATATCTCGAGAGATACGAACTTGAAATGTTGCGTTTGAAAAATTTAATCGACATACATGTGTGGAAGAGGAGTACCTGATGTAATAATTCTCTACAAGAAACGTGAAAAGTCGGAAAGAAAGAAGGACAATATTTCTCGCAGCGATAATTGTGATAATAGGGTTATATCATCAAATTTAAAAAAAAGAAGTATTATCATTTTTATAAAGATTAATGTCGTTAATAATTATTAAAAATATAAAAAAAAATTTTTTTATCTATTATTATTGTATAAAATAAGGTAGAAAAAATTCAAATATAATCACGTGATCTGAAACGCTTCGCTATTGGTGTGACGTCATAATGTATGTGCCTCTTCGCGCGCGTCCGTTGTTCACGTGTTATCTCTATGTGTCTCAGTTTGTATGTAATTATTGAAAGAATTCTTTACTAATTATTACTACAATAATGGCAAACAAACTTGATTCTGGCTTTGTCAAAGCTGATGCTCGTAATATACCAACAATTGATATGTTTATGATATGTGAGTTCATAAAAAACAGTGATGATTTTAACTCTGTGGAAACACGCAACAAAAAGTTAGCAACGTGAGTATTATACTGTTAAATTCATTTCTCGCTTATCGACAATCATGTTAGTTATCGATAAAATTATTGAAGAATAAATTTTTATAGATCATCTTGAGAAAACTAAGGAGACCAAGCAATAGGTTATGTGTGTCTAAAACGAGATGGGCCAATCTGCACTGTCAAATGCAAAGTTTGTCCTGAA
>NJRP01000001.1:4166034-4215905 GCA_003063835.1 Aphaenogaster floridana
GCGTTCGGCCAATTCCGTGGCGTTTAAAAAGAGACTTTGCCGTCTAAATATTCTACGTGCGATAACTTTTTAGATAATTGACAAATAATTATTTTAAAAAACATATGTGTTATAAACTAACATATACGGACGCTGATTGAGTTTTTGGAAAAAGTGATACAACCCTATTATTTTCGAATGGCGAGCGCGGACACAACCGAGAAACATATTGCGATGGACGGCGTTTAGGAAAGTTATCTCTCGTTCTCGTAAGACGCGCACCCCCCGGTGTGAAGTACTCCAGGGTTAGTAATCCCGTCTCGGCTTTCGCGTATCTCGCCGATGACGACAGACAAGAACTAGATAGCTTATCGTCCGACGTCCAAGTGCGCATATCAAGTACAAGGTACGGCTGTCTTTGTCGCGTTCCCGTTGTCTCATTCCTCTACCTCGGCGCGATCTTTCTTCCTCGTGTATACCCTGTGTATGCATTACGGTCGTTCACACGGGCACGAGCGATGGAATGCACCGGCGTCGCAACACAGGCGCGCGCGCGTTCGCAGGTCCGTGTTGAGGAACCGTTAATGAATCTTCCAGTTTTTTTAGACTGCCGTGTGTGTGTGCGTGTATGTGTGTGTGTGTCGGACGTGTCTCGACGGCGAGGCGAGAGGGGAAGGGCGACGGGATGACGGAAGACGCGGACCGACCGGAACGAAACAAGGTTGGATCCTCTTCCTCGGATTGGGAGAAAAGGGCGCGAGGAACGCTCGTCGCGAAACGCGTGTATCGGGAATACAGATCAAGATGTGATTTTCTTTGGCATTTTATCTTCTCTCTCTCTCTTTCTCTTTCTCTTTCTTTTTCGCTGTCTTATCTCTTTGTGGAATTTTCGACTTCAAGATAATGTAATCCTACGAGAGCGATCTTCTTTTACGTGTGAAAAGATCGAGAATCGTAATATATAAATCTCGTTTAGTCGAGAGTTTTAATAATTTTGTGTATTGAAGAATATGTGTTGGGGAATAAAAATTTAGAGTAATTTATGCCCAATTTCTTCATCTTTAGATAAGTTTTATCTTCCAGATAAAGTTAGCGATAGCCAATCACATAGCTATTGATTCTGAGAGATATCTTCCGGATAAAGTTATCGAGAACTTATCTAAAGGTGAAGAAATTGGGCATTAGTCTCATTCTTTGTTTTTTATAAAATTGATTTGTTCGTGCGTTTTCAAACGATCACTTGATTTATTTTTACACTATAACTGTTGTTTGTTTACATTTGTTATAAATTATCCATTATTCTCGCTCATTCCATGAAATTTGTTGACGGTCATAGACATCCGTCAAGTATCCGGAGTCTCGCGCGCCGATCCGTTCATTTTTCACAAGCTTCACATATCTTCTTTCAATCCTCTCGTTCGTGTTACGAGAAAGAGAGAAAGAGAGGTATCGGTGCCAGACTGCCAGCAGGCCCAAAGCACGCCGATACCGGCGGTCTCGAGAAACAGGAGAAGAGAGACGGGAACGAGAAAGGGAAAGAGAGAGAGAGCGAGAGAGAGAGAGCCAGCCACCACCAGGCCGGTACGCGGTTGCAGCTCTGTTTGGCGGCAGTCCGCTTCTGAGAACTAACGGGTCTGCCCCTTTCCCCCTGCAGCCCTCCGCCTTGCCACTCGCGGCAACGCATCGCATATCCTCCCCTCCGCTACGTCCGTCCTCTCTACCCCTACCCTCCGCGTACGTGCATCGCGCCTGCGTCGACGCTGCCCGCTTGCCTGCTGCTTGCGCGCGAGAGAGCAAGCGAGTGCGGCGCGCTGCCTTTGCCGCGTCGTGCGTACTAGCGAGTGCGCATCTGGCGTCTGCGCATTGGCGCGAGCGTGACGCGCTAGCGATCATTCTCAGTGTGGCACGGATCGTCGTGCGAGTATGTTGTGTTATTGCCGATCGGTGCCACGGTGACGCGACGGTGCGCGCGAGAATACACGTTGCCTCCTCGTGACTTTTCTCCCCCTTTTTTTTTTATTTCTTTTTGTTCGACCGCATGGACGCTCGCGTGTGCGTGCGAGTGCTCGCAAAGACTAAAGATTAAGTACAACGTGCGCAGCACAATGAATACAATATTGGACAGTTACTTTCCCGATAGTGGCACGGAAGAAACGATGCCAAAGTGCAATCGGCAGACGGATAAGTTACAGACGAAACGAGAGAGTTGTGCCAGCGCGCGTGATCGACCATGTGTTCCCCGCGTGCGACACGCAGATTTGAGACACGCACGAGAACACACAATCGGATTGGATGGAAATATCGGTGTGACATTGGTGTTCCCAAAGGTTTGGAAGGAAGCGCAACGAGCCGCGAATACGAGCCGCACACAGCTACGATGGAAGCGCGCGAGCGCATGGAGCGACGTGGAAAGCTCTCACGGAAGCCGTTTCTCAGGCCTAGTCTCCCACGTAGCTCTTATCAGCCGCGCGTGCACTAACGATCGGATATCGTGACGCGGGCGTCATGCGGGTGACGAAACGACGCGGCACGTTCAGCCATCGTTCACAACCGGTGCGCTCGCCGAAAACGAGCCGCGTGGTTTAACGGGATAATACGTACGTTGCATCGGCCCCGAGGATGGTGGAAACCCGCCCTCTCGCCGACGAAGCTAAAATAAATTGCGGCGTAGGTGGGTGACGACCGCCGGTGGACTCTCGCCGGCGAGTGAAAGAGAAAAGGAAACGCTGGAGTCGCGAGTAACGGAAGCGGGAGAGGAGAAAACGCGCCGCGGCGGCGTGGTTTTCGACCGATACTCGGATTCCATTCCTTCTGGCCATTGAGGAGAGGAGGCACTCTAATGGCCCTCGTAGCGCGCGGTCACGCTACACTACGGTGCGCCATAGTGCGCCGCGCGGAGACTTCCGGCCCGCCACAGGAAGCGAGACACACGTGTTCGGGCGTGTGTGTTCCCATAATACGATCTGCCTGCCCTCTCCCCCCCCCCCCCCCCACCCCCTTCTCACCCGTCCCTCTTCCCGTTCTTTCCCTCCTTCCCGCCGAGCGCTCTCGCCCTACAGTGCGTTCCATATTCGACGGTCGGGGGGGAAAAAAAAGAGCGAGCGCATCGCGTATATGTGATACATACCGTATCGTTTCGTTCGTTCGTTCGATCGTTAGTTCGTTTGTTCCGTTCGCCGAAACGTGCATGAAGAAAAGTGAAACGGAGCCATGAACGAGGAAAAACCACTGGTAAGATAACATCGAGACGAATATGTAATTAGCTTTACACGATTTTGTAACTTCTTTTGCCACTGACGATGCGTGGCATGCAAGAGAGAGAAAGAGAGAGCGGGGGGGGGGGGGAGGGGACGAATTTATGTACGAGCGAAAGTCTCGTAAGGATTAAAGCATTTGCTTCAGAAATTATCCGAGTGCCAGTGTATTAAAGTATCGCGTTTTTATTTTGTTCGATTGAATCCATTTAATTATTCGAAATACGATTTTTCTGCACGTTATGATCGTGTTATGAATGGATCTCCGATACTAACCTAACATCCATGTTTCTCTTCTCTTCTGCGATCGGAAAGACTTTCGTCCTTACATTCTCGTATTGCATTCCGTTTAATTGATCGGTATAAATTTTTTTCCCCTATGGTCTCATGTTATGAATGAGTTTTCAACGTTACATTCATATTTCCCGATACGGCCGTACGCCCGCGATGCAGTGGTGCTCAACCGTGTTGTTCTCCCCGTCACTCGGACTTTGATCTGTCAATCAGGAAAAACCAAAGATACTTCAATTTACTTAAATACGCAATTTACAATTCCGTATTAACATATCAAGATCCGATAAGATCTGCTTGAAGCTATAAAAATTTTCGAAACTTTATTTCTCACGAGTCTGGAACTTTTACAAAGTACTTAAAAATTTACTACGTTCATTTGCCAATTTCCTTAGTGTGCTTCACCTCGACGTATTGAAAAAAGGTGGAGCCAAAAAATAATAGAAAACGTGGTCAAAACTATCCTATTAATAAAATGATATAATACGATCGTTTGTAACTGCTAGGTAAAATGTTAAATATGATAATTACATGTTTTTAAGTATGTAATGATTAGTTAGAATAAAAAATTAACACAAAAATATCGAGGTTTTAACAGTCAGAATTAGAAGCAACTATAGTTGAACGTTAGCATTGAGTAGAGTCATGCACTCAGGGCCGTAATTACGTGTACACGTGTATGCACATTGATCGCCGTTAATTTTCTCGACTCATTGGATATAAGTTTTTACTGCTTAATTGATTCTGTTTTTCTTACTAGATACTGCTGTCGATAAGCAGATACTGCTTAGACTACAGCAATTATCATAAATTTAAATGAGATTTAAATTCTTAATGTATACATATATCTCTTGATTATTATAGAGTTTAAGATTAAAAAATCTGGTCTTTATTAGCGAATATTATTCTGAAGAAATGTGGAGTGCACAATAGCGAAAAAATTCATGCAAAAGAGAAATAAAAAACCTCGGTATATATTGCTGCGCTAATCAGTATCATTCGTCCTTAAGAAATAAAATTTACAGTGATTAGCAATTAATTAAATCGTGTTAAAATATACGATTTCCGCGATGACATGTGCCTAAGAATACGAAGAAAGTACAGCGTAAACCGAGGGGTAAACCGCTGACCAAAATTGTGTACACCAATGCCTAGCAATGCCCAATTTTGGGCATTACTGGGCATTGGTGTACACAATTTTGATACTTAGTAATGCCCAAAATTGGACATTACTAAGTACACAAAGTACACAAAAGTACACGGAGAAAATTTTATATTAAAAATTACTATGTATGGCAGTAGCCGTGGACCATGCTGGAATTATAAAAATTTTTACTATGTTTTCACAAAAGAGTTTAATAATTATTAATATAATAACATAGTAAAAATTTTTATAATTCCAGCAATGGTCCACGACTACTGTCATAGTAATTTTTAATATAAAATTTTCTCCGTGTACACTAAAAGTACACAATTTTTGGGCATTACTAGTGAATTTTTTATGTAATGCCCACTAATGTACCCTAGTAATTCCCACTAATGCCCCAAATCTGTACACCGTAATGCCCTCAGCGGTTTACCTCTCGGCGTAAACCGATCGTTGTCGCGGAAAACGGGGAATCGTGAAATTATGACTTTACATGCCTCTTTTAAGAGCGAGGTATGATATAGCGATACCGGGGTGTAATACCATTTTCGGAGCACTCGCAAACGAGAATCCCGCGCTTGTAGGCGCGCGCGCGCATGGCGACTCAGCGGTGTTCCTCTTATCGTGCTCATCGCATTCCTGAATATCATTGCCGTGCATTTTTTTCGCGCTCGCTTCGCGTAACTGCCGCCTCTCTGTCTCTCTCCCGTTCTTGCGCCCGGTATCGAAACTGGTGTAATCTCAGTGAATTTAGATGCCGCGCGTGCGACGGAGGTAATCTCTATGTTTATTTCACATTGCGGACGCGCGTGAAGTGATTTTTCCGTATTACCGTACAGAGATTTAACTCGCTGACGTTACACCGGTCCCGATATCTGTGCGTAGGTACAACAATCGCTTCATTGGTTTTCGCCTCTCCCCGTCGCTTAGTGGAATAAAATACCTCTCTTTTTTTTTGCACATACGACGTTTTCACTCCGCCGCTTTCTCATCGTCGAACCGCTCGAAGCTCATCTCGATCGTACATTGAACTCATTAGCATTATACGTACGACTGTTGCTTTCGGCGTTTCTTCGAATTCCGCTTAATTTCCCTAATTGGAAACGAGTCGCGGCCCCTTTAACGAGTGGGAGCAAACACGTGACTCGCGAGAGAGCCCCTTTGTCTCGCATAAAGTCCCAACTCTCTTCCCCACGAGCCTTATTACCTCGGACGTTCGTTCTCGCCTACCTCGTTCGCAAAGCTCGGCGGCGGCGGCCCGAGCCCGCCGCGTTGAGATCCTCCAGATTCTTATGCGTATGTTGTATTATGGTTATATAGGTGGGCCGATCTTTCTCTCTCTTCCCCTCTCTCTCTTTCTTTCTTTCGCCCGCTCCGCTGCCGAGCCGTGAATGCGAACTGTAGGAGGCTGAGTTAAGGACAGGTACCAGTGGAATGCCGTCTTCGGACCGACCGCCTGAGAGTCCCGACCTCCGTGTTCCGTGTGCCTCTCCTCCAATGCGATCCAAACACTCTCGCAGCGTGCCCCGCGCGCGCGCACCGCCTCGGACCCCTTATGAATAACAACAAATCGGAAGACGCATTGCTCGCAAAAATTGTCAAATCGGGCTAGCTCGAAGAAAAGCGGCAAAATGGACAGCACTTTGACAAAATAAGTCTGCGAGTTACGAGACCCTTCGCATCTTCGAAAGAAATTTATGAATTAAATATATAACGGTGATATATAAATTTTGGTAATATAATTCGCGAAAATTTTAAAAGCACAAAAACGAAAAATAGAATTATATAATTAATCTATTTTACATTTGTGATACATAGATATTTACATTATTTCGATTTGCATCATCGATCCAATGTCTTACCGTAAAGTCGAGAGCGAATAGTTAAGTACAATCAGCATTATGTTGTGGCAGGAAATTTGTTTTACGGTTATAGCAATCGATATCTTTTCACTTACTTTTATCTGTCTTATTGTCTAGAAACGGCGCATATCTTTTATAAATCGTATCTTTTATAAATCGCATTTCGGGAAAATAGAGACTAATTCGCTAGAAATCCAAAGCTCAACGAAAATCTTAAAGGCTTCTAAAATAAGTTCGCGCAATAAAAAGTGTTTATATAAATTATTCTATACACTTTTATAAAACTTTTATAGGAGCAATCGCATTCGCGCGAGACTCGCTCGTTTGCCGGCCAAATTACCAAACGCGGGAGAATAAAGGAGACCGCGTTATATAGGTGCACACACGTATCGTTTCGGGGCCACGGTCCGTGCCTTGTTTACGTCGCCGTACAGAAGGGCCCCCGGGGCCCGAGGCGCGAGGGGTCCGGAGCAGCGTGAGAGCGGGCGCCTTCGCCGCGGAGCATTTAGCGCGGTGGGCGCTCCTCGCCGCTCTCCCCCCCCCCCCCCCTTCCCGTCTCACCCCGTCGTGCTCTCCGCCCTTCCCCGGGTCTCATTCCCTTTCTCTCTCGTGCGCCACTACCGTCGCTCTCTCGCTCCCGAGTAATTTATCGCGCGGCGAATTCTAATTATCATTCTGCCACTTTTATGATATTTCGCCCTATTATATCTTCTAATAATTAGAGAATTGTTTTCAAAAATAAGGCGATTATTTCTGGAGCTGATATCAAGACGGATAGTATTTAACTATCGTAAACGGGACAAGTCCATTACAAATTTCTTCAGCGAATTAGACAAAGGGCTTGTGAGCAAAGAAGTATCGATAATAAATTCGATAAGGACGATATCAAGATGACAACTAATAGAGAAATGTCCGATGTACATGTTCGGTATCGTCGCGCGAGCGTCCCGCGTCCGAGAGGCGCGCAGGGAACGAGAGGCGCGTTGCGCGAATGATCGGGACGCTCCGGTATTCCTAGGATAGGACTCGGTGTCCCCGAATACCCAATAAATACCACGTGCGCACAGAGGAGAGCGCGCGTCGTTTCCTTCTCCGTCTTCCTCGGTCGCTCTTTTTCTCCTCTTTCAGCGAGGGCAACGAGGCCGGCCAGCCGACCGGGGCCCATCGCCCGCCGCCGCGGTGTGTGCATGTGCACACGACGAGGACGGACGAAGAACGGCCTGTGCGGCCGCCATGACAGAGCGGAATGCATGAGAACGCGGAGCTACTGACCCTCTCCCCGTTTCTCTCCCCCTCCCCATCCTCCTCGTCTCATATATGCCTCTCTATGTCTCGTTCCCTCGTACACTCCCTTAACCCCTCGAGGACCCCTTTCACCCCCCCCTCTTCCTCCTTGTCCTCCTCCCCCTCCTCCTCCTCTTCCTCCTCCTCCTCTTCCTTCCCTCACCTCGATGTTTTTCTTCTCGCTCTCGCTCGCGAGGTGGAAGAGTTCTTCACCTCTCTTTAATCTCCATATCAATCTCGCTCGCCGAAACCGCCGAAACGGCCGCCGCCGCCGGGCTTTTAATCGCGCCGATTCGGAATTATTCGGAACAACGCTCGTTCGTACCTCGGCTTATCCCCGTCGTAACGCGTCGCGATACGATGTGCACGTCTTTCGACGCGCGTCTCTCTCTCTCTCCCTCGCCCTCCTCTCCCGTATCGTTAATTCAGCCGAGCGCGCACATAATTGACTCGTACGGGCCGTAGCGCGAGCGCACGCATTGCCGGAGATAAGGAGAGAGATACCGCGTCCGAATCTTCAATAAACATTTCTGAAAAATTCCCCGTGATTCCGGTACATTTCTATATTGCATAATACGCTTTTTATAATAATTATGATACATTTCATTTTGGTAGAAAGAAAATTTAAAATGAGTTTAACATTCATACAAAAAAATCTAATTTTAGGCAAAAAGATTCGGCGGCCCGACTGAAGATAGCCTATATTTCTATATGTTGTGTTATTCATATATCGGTCTATATTTACTTATTAATTGTCTAAATAATTTTTTAAAAGAATTTATATCATATTATCAGAAAGAGAAACGTTGATTTTGTAAGTATTTTATACATCTTTCGCGATAATACATTTCTCACACGTTGTTTCGTCTGTCCGGCGATCGCAGTCGCAGCGAGTCTGTCTCGCGCGAGGATGTGTTCCGCAAGTGTCGAAGGTATCGGCATCAGACGAGAAGCAAGCCGAAGAAATTCGACGAATATGTCTAGAGAGCAGTTTTCTGCGAAATCGCGGTCGAGCTGAGAGACAGATGGACCCTGACGTCGTCTACTACGACTGACAAGACGACTACTCGCAACGCGACGCGACACGACGAATGCGCGCGGCCAGAGGTGCATACATCGGACATCTCTCTGTCGGTGTCGGTTGTGTCGTGTGCCAATCGGTCACATAACGGTCGCACGGTCGTAACACGACCGCCGCGCGCCGCTGTCGCCGCCGACATGACGTCAGGAGATCGACGACCGTGTATCCACGTCGCCGCGACGGTCATTCATACGACTCGATGGAAGCCCGCGCGTTGGAATCCGAGGCGAGGAATGTGACAGGAAATAGTCGCATGACTGCGAGCGCGCGCGCGTCCGTGCGGTCCACGAAAAAAAATCCGTACTGACTTACATCTCGTCGGAACGATCTACGCGATCGCTGCATCTCCCTCGAAATCGCTGTAATTTCGGTGAACTCGTCAATCATTTCGATCTTGACGAGATTATAATTGCGGGTTTCGCGATACCTTTGAAATACCGCATGGATGAAGCACGCGGCATTTAAACGCTCGTCACGTAAATGAAAAACTTGATCGGTGCCCCGTTATACATCTCGATTGTCCCCGCGAGATGTCCTAAATCGACTCTTACGTCCATTTCCACCAAATGTAGATTAACTTTAATCTCGGTTTAACTTACTCTTTATCTTTTTCTAGTTGTAAGAATTATAAAGAGATAATGAGTAAGAGTTAAACCGAGATTAAAGTTAATCTACGTTGATGGAAATGGACATTAGACGTCTAAATCTCACGCGTTCTTCGCCAATCGGCGAGCACGGTTGCGTGATATCGAAAATCGAGATGTTTGCACGAACGTACGCGGGCTTATTGCCTTCGCGCGCGATGCCCGTAATCGAATCAAAAGACTCTCGTTAATCGCGCATAACTGCCCGCCGGCCACATCGGCAATGGTGGAGGGAACTCGGCGCGAGGCCGCGCGAGAGAGCGTGCAATAAAGTCCCGAGCGCGACTTAATACCGCGCGACGGCTCTCCTCCTCGTTGGGTCGTTGACTCTACGTTTCTTCTTTCTTCGAATCCTGGGGGCCCCCAGTCTCTCGTACCAGATCCTCTATGCTCGGCTCCTCGCACACGCTCTCCCGACTCCCGACTAAATCCGTCCCTGCACGGGGGTCCGGCTAAATCCCCCCTTTTCTCTCTCTCTTCTCTCTCTATCTATCTATCTTTCCCGTGCCGTACCCTTCTACGTCCTCGCTCTTTCCCCCCGTCGTTTTTCTGCCGGCGTGCACGCGGATACTTCTTCGTTCCTGCTAGACGGTAAACAACGCCACGCCATTCCTACTTCTCCCATTCATATCTCTCCCGCGAGCGTCTCCCGAATTATTAAGATGCCGGCGCGTCCAGGAGCGTACGTGTCGAATGATAGTAATCGTCGTTGACGTAAACGTCCGCTTCTTTTTTTTTTAAATTGCCGTGAGTACAGGATCAGCCCTCGTACGACAATGATGTCAATTTTCAATACGATTGATGTTATATATTGATGAAGCTCAGAATATATGTGCAATCTTATTCTTGCAATTAAAATTGCAATTAAAAGAAGCGAGAAATTGTCGAGTTTCTTATTCTTGTATTTGTGTGATTATATTGTTACACCGTTCTCTGTCGCCTAATAATTTACGAAATGCATTTGGTGCCATTGGAGCTTATGAATCATTAATGCCTACACACTTGACTCTTTGAACTTGTTGCTGAGATAAACGTATCAACAAGAATGGTGTTTACAGCTGATGGCGTATCGGTTACAGCGCTCGTTTTACTCGGTGAGAGATTACACATTTGTAATTGTGTACAGGGATTGAAATCGATTTAATCATGTTAACTTCAGATTTACTTGCTACAAACACGAAAATGGCAATTGGTGTATAAGATGCGTTCTTAGGCGTTTACAGCATCAAAAATTTAATTTACTGGGATAATATAATTTCGATGATGGGTTCAACGTGTTATTTTCGACGTTCTGAAAATAATTTGTGACGATTTATAACTTATTTGTCGAGTTTATTTGGTATTCTTCCGTTTCTGAGGAAAGAGTCGCTCGTCAGAGCTCGATTCCCCGGAAAATCTGACTGCCTCCCTTTCGATACCGTGAATCACTTTTCTGCGATAGTCGCTCCGCGCGCGTGAGAGACCGTTCAACAGGTGCTCGTTTCTCGGCCGAACGGTACGCCGCGTCGCGTTTGGCCGAAAAGAATACCATCGAGAGAAAAGGCGTAAAGCGAGAGAGAGAAGTCGATAAAGAAAAAGAAGATGCTAATTGGAGCGGCTTGTAGCGTCCAGCAGCGCGTGTTAACACGACTTCCAGGTACTCGGCGTGCATTCTCCTCTCTTTCTCTCTCTTGCCTTCTCCACCGCTTCTCGGCCCTCGCGGACGAATACCTTCCAGTAGGCGCTTCCGGCTAGATGCCGGCTTTCCTCAAAGAGAGGAGCCTCTTTGGAACTGGAACGGGATGCAATTTGGGACGAGGTGCAGCGCCGCCGCACCGGGAGACATCCGTCAGATATACTCGTGATTTTCGCGGGAAAAACAATTCGAACGAAAGAAAAGACTCGCTAAAAAAAACCATGAATGGTTTTTTCTAGCGAGCTTTCCCACTTCCAGTATTTTTTTCCCTCCTGCCCGTTTTCTCCTTCCCTTTCCTCCCCTTATTTCCCCTCTTTCCCGTTTCCTCCTTTTTCCCCTCTTCGTATACATGCACGCCCGTTAGTCGGACGTTCGACAAATATTTGCACGAATTCAGGGCGACCGCTCGTAAATTAGAGAAAGAGCGAGGCGAGGGCAGACTTTGAAATTCTTTAGGGCCGTACCCTGGTTGGTCCCTAGCCTCTTCTTGTTGCCCCGGCCTCCGCTTCCCCTCGTTTTCTCTTGGTACATCCATGCTCTTTTCTTCTCGTGTCGCTTTTTCGGCCTTGGCTGTCGGTAGAAAATTAAAACTGTCATCTCTCTGACGATGAGCCATGTTTCGAAATCGGTATCAATCGCATCGGTGACCTCTGTTCGTGACACGTGACTCGTCGCGCGTTCCCCGAAATTTACTCGGCTCCCCCTGAATCATCGCGTTGAATCATGCTGTCGCTCGCTCTTGGCCCCGAGTTATTAGATTCCACCGTCGAAAGTACGTCAATTGATGGCCGCGATAGCGCCCGTAGCGGGGCCCAATCGAGGAGATTAGAAGCTAACGAGCTATGAAGCAATAAGTACGAAGTTCTCGAAGGCAACGATTACACTTGGGCACGATAATCTTCACGCACGTCATCCATCCGAATTTACGTGAAATCAGTAGATAGACCAGTCGACTAATAGGAAATTACTTATATTTGCCGTATCAATTCTACACGCGCGGACTCTGCGAGTTAATCAACTTATGATAAGATATTTATACTTATTCGATGAAGGATAATATAAAAGGTAATAGCAAGTTGCCTTTCTGCTGGCATCTGACTGTTTCGGCGTGACATTATTATTCCGTGTCGAAGAAATTGGCGAAAATCGCGACCGAAAATGAAATTTTCCGCCAAAAGATGGGAGGACTTAATAGTCAGATATAACAAAATATATATATATAGATTTCATCGATCGTTTTGCAATTTTGCGCGTCCGCGTGCACGACGCGAATACGATCGAAGGGATGCGAGAAGAGAGAGAGAGAGAGAGAGAGAGAGAGAGAGTGAGAAAGAGGGCAGGAAGACGCAGAGTGGCCGAAGATGCAGCTTCTACGATGCTGCGTGGATCGCAGCGTCGTAGTCGTGTGTGAGAGAGAGTGAAGGAGAGAGAACATCTGAGGCGCGCGCGGCTGGAAGGGCGAGAGAGAAACGGTGGGCTACGAACGACGCGGAACGGGGATGACGGCGGGGGGAGGGAGAAGGCGTCGGGGGTGGGGGCAGTGGCGATGTCCTAGCGAAGGTCACGGCCGGGAATGCGGTTTACGTCCGTCGGTCCAAAGTGGCGTGCCGCGTTGCGGAGCTCTCTTCTCTCGCTCTCGCTCCCTTCGCCTTCCTGCCCTCTCGGATGCCGCCGCCCCCTCCCCCGCTCCTGCCGTGTCCGTCCGTTCGTTCGTCCGTCCGTCCGTCCGCTATCTCTCTTCTTCTCCCGCTCACTCGGGGCCCCGCGGCACGGCGCAGACTGCAGGAATGCACCAAATGCACCGCGCTGACCGATACCCGTCCCCGTTCCACCGCTTCCACTTGTTTACTTCGGCCGTTTGCCTCTCCCTGTTCCTCCTCCCTGTCTCTCTCCTCGTCTCTCCTTCGCGGTCCTTCGTTTCTTTTTTCTCCGGTCGGCTACTCCGCCTCCGCGGGCCACTCTCGCATCCTTTACATCGTTCTGCCGCCGCCGCCGTTGCCACTCTCGGGTACGGACCGCTTCTCTACCATCGGTGTGGTGGCGCGCCTCTTCTCCTCCACGCCCTCACGGTACGTACGGCCGAGCACGCACACACGCACGCACGCACGCACGCACGCATGCACGCATATGCGTACAGACCGGTACGCAGAAGAGGTTGTGTCGTCGTTGTCGGGAATACATACCGGGTCGTCCATCGCGACGCGTTCTCACTACGTGCGTTCTCGCGCCCTCCCGCCGCGCTTTCTCTTTCTCTCTTCCCTCCTCGAGGTGAGCCTTCCCCGTTGGCCTTCTTCGCCGTGTCCTTCGATCGCGCTTCCTTTTACGCCCCGGTCCCGGGATGACCCTCGCTCATGGGAACGCGGCTCCGGCAGTATCGGTTGTCGATCGGCGCCGTTGACGGGATTAACAGCGGCTAGTATTATCGATCGTGACCTGTTCTGGGGATGTTCCTTTTATCTTAAGAGATATCTTAAAACGGATCAAACAATGACCTTTTTACATATCTTTCTGAACAGTTTTCAGCACTTTATCACGAAAATCTAGCAGTTTTACAGATTTTGGTAGATTTGTTTTTAAGCTCTGCAAAAATCTATTTAGAGTGCTACAATTCTTTATATTAAAAATTGGACAAAAAATTTAATTTTACGAATATAAGAAATTGCTCCAATTTTCTTCTAAATTATACAATTCTTCGAGGTACACATTAATTGCGCGGACTAATTTACACATTAATTGTGGAATAATACACAGACGTCGATCCCGCGACAGAGGAGCTACTGTAATATCCGAATTGAATTCTTGATAGTCAGATCGCAACATAACAGCCTCTTTGTTCTCTTATTCCGAACCGTCAAAAACTCTTATTACTTCCGATCTTCGATTCGGAAGGTGGGCGCGATAAGTTTGTTGCTGATCAGCGCGTCGATCGAGATCGATAAGCGCAAAATATTTGAACGAGCTCTTAAAGCTCTGCGCCGTACGAGTACGAACCGTAATAAGAATACAGCGGAGCCAGCTGACGTGAAATCACAGGGTGCAGAGACCTCGGTAGAGATTTGACAAACTCCTCCTCTCCCCTACCCCCCGGCCCTTTCTCTCGACCTCGTCTCGCGCATCCCCGCCTCTATTCTCGTCTGTCTCTTTGGCCCTGACCCACCCAAAGGATGCAGTCACCCCGCGTATGGCCGACGGGATGCGCGCGGAGGGGAGCGGTCTCCGAACCGCGTCCGTAGCTAGGAGGAAGAGAGAAGAACGCGCGCGCGCACACATACGTACGCATTTGCGCTCGTGTGTGTACACGCGTGAAACGCACTCTGCGAAAAGAGAGAGGAAGGGGGAGGGGAGAAAGAGAAAGAGACAGCGAGCGCGGCGTGGCGGGATAAGAGTACCGGAGGGGGTGCGTTCCACAAATCAATACCTACGCTAAATCCCGCGTGTGTACCAGCCGTGCACGACGCACGAAACGTGTCACCCACCGACCCAAACTCCATGGACGATATAGCAGCTGCACGTACACAGGCCCGGCATATGTCGTCGCCGCTGTAGCGCGCGCCTAAACGTTAGCGGTCGCGCCGAATCTTAGATCCCTGCGGCTGTACGCGGCACTGTGTGCCAAATGATTTTTCACGAAAATCCCGTCCTAATTTCGCTCCTTGCAATTTCGATGGATCTCAGTAATGGCCGGCTCTGACATATACGTGACTATCAAATTATCATTATATAAACCTGTAATATGAAATTATATATTTACTGATATATCAGATTATATTTCATTATAATATTACACGTATATTTATACAAACTTATTTTGGTCCTGAGACCTACTTGTTCATATATGCTTTGCTCCAAGTAATTTTTTCCGCTCGTTTTCAATGAGCGGTATTGTTTCTCGAAATTGGCATGTGCGGTTAATGATTTCAGTTACCTTCTACGCCCAATCTTTCGCCGAGTAAATTTCTGATTTGCTTTCGTAACACGGATCGAGGTCGACAATGATGATGACGGCGACGGCGTAACGAGAACGACGATCTCGAGCATCCGGTACTGTATCATATTGCGAATGGAAGATTTACCTTCGCGAAGTACATGCCTGTTTCTGAACATTATTTGTTCTTATACAAATATTTTTTTATTTTTTCAACTTTTTTATTTGATTTTCCTTCATTCTAATATTAAGTTTGATTAACGTCGACAAAAGAAATCCATTCAAACTTTACCCGTCCACGAATCTACGTAATTCATCGAAATATCCGCGTTCGGCATCGCTCTTTTATTTGAGTTTTCCCGGTGCACATGGTGCACGGAGAGCCGGGCGTATTCCCGCGCCGCATCGTGTAACCGCGTTCCCGACGCGACGCGGCGCGACGCACTCGGCCGCTTGTCCGATACGCGCGTTTACGTGTGTGCGTTTGTGGCGGCGACGTCTCTGGCGGAGGTGGTGGGGGATTTCATTCAGTGCGCCTCTCGCCGGTCGCCGCGCGCATGCGCCCGCCGGCCGCGCGTACACACGCTACTCACGCTGACTCCTCTCCCACTCTGACAACGACGACGGCGGCGGCGGCGGCGGCAGCGACAGCAGCAGGAGCAACGGCAGCGTTCCCTAACATCGTACCCGTGTACGTACGTACGTACATGTATGGACGCGGAACCTTGTATGCTTTATACGATCGCGTACGAACACACGAGTACCGCGCATAACGCGCGTAGTAGCGTCCGCTCGCTCACGCGTCTCTCTCTCTCTCTCTCTCTCTCTCTCTCTCCCCCCCCCTCTCCCCCCCTCTCTCTCTCCGCATATTTCTTCGCGTGCGAAAGAAGTACGGGCGTCACAAAAGAGAGCGAATGCGCGGCGCGAGAGAAGGAGGCCAGTACGAACGGCCGAGTGACCGGACCAGCGAGGGGGAGGGGGAGGAGGAGGAAGAGGACCACACGCCGTTCGTCGGCGCTGTGTTGTTGTTTCACGCGATCCCTCGTTGTACGGAGACACGCGCGTTTTCGAGGCATTACTCGTTATTTCGGGATTACAAGCAAAATTCGAAAATCCTTTACTGTTATCCGAGCAATTCGATCATTCTTCTATAGGTTCCAATAAATAGCTGTAATAAAGGTCACCGTGTGTAGCATACCGAGATATCCAAAACTTTATCACGATGATCGCGTTGTCGCAATATTATGAATGACACATGACAGTAGTAGTAGTAGTAGTAGTAGTAGTAGTAGTAGTAGTAGTAGTAGTAGTAGTAGTAATAGTAGTAGTATAGTAGTAATGATGGCCTCGAAAAAGAATAAATTCAATGGACGATAAGCTTTAAATCTTATCTCGATAATGAACACGTTTCTTCTCCATATGCTGAAAATAATTTTTATTTCAAGTCTCGAAGTTACGAAACTAATAGACTTTGCGGCAAGATGTTACATTATAACACGTAGTTTTACTACTGTTTGCGGTTTGACCGATAAAAGCGTAATTGGGACGATTTAATCTAATCTATATATATATATATATATATATATATATGAATTAAATATACGTATATTTAATATACACAGAGAGAGGGGGGGGAGGAGAGAGAGATGATTATGATGAATCGAGAGGGAGGGAGAGAGAAAGAAGAAATGTAGTTAATAATATATGTAATACTATTTCTTAAATATTAATAATGTTTACTAAATTTAAAATGTCCGCAACATATCTCATATTGTGACATCAAAGAAAAATATCGCCCAATTAAATTATAGTAAATAAGTGCAACTAATAAGTCCAACAGTTCGAAATTCGATTAAATAGATTTGCAATTTATACTCGAACAGGTGCACGCCACGGGATACCATACGCGCGCGTGCAGATCGTAATGAAGGCGACCAAGATAGACGAGTATACAAAAGCAGACGCGTGAGACCGGCAAACGTAAATTACGCAACTGATATTGCCAAATTAGCTAATATTTCGTCATGTAATTATCATGTATACATTATCATGTAATTATCATATAGATCAACGGTTTTTCTCACAAAAAAAAACAGGTACTTTTGGATCTGATAGTGCGCATTGTCAATAATGTGCAATCACTGTACGCATCGCGTACAATAACTTCGCGCATCGAGACGGATTTAATCCCGGGCCGAAACAACGCTGACGCGTATGCGCGTATAGTAGTGACGGGAACAAGAGAAAGAGAGAGAGAAGGAAAAGAACGGTGCGTCGCGTCGTAAAGTGCGGTAGAATGCACTCTCTGACGTAGGGCCCCGTATTGCTTGGCGCGCGTTGCATTCCCCCGCGGTGCATTGACTTCGCCTCCCCTCCAGCACTTCGGCCAGCGCGCCGCCACCCTCTTCGTCTTCCCCCTCTCTCGATTCCGTTCCACCAGCCCTCTTTCCTTCCCCCTTTATCAGTTTGTCTCTTTCTTCCTCTGTCTCCCTCGTTCGGGCCTCTCTCTCTCCCCCTCTCCCCCCCTCCCTTCCCCTCGCGTCGGGTTCTTCCACGCCGCCGGTCATACCGCTGCACCTCATCCCACCGCCCCCCTCCGTCGGTGCAAACGCTTCCCGGCACAACAACAACATTCCTTCTCTCTATAGCCCCTTCGTAGCACGGAGACTTCGCTACCAGACTCAACGTCTCTCTCTTTCCCTCTTTCCTTCCCTCTCTTTCTCTTCTTATTTCCTCCTCTTCTTCTTCTTTTTCTTTTTCTTCTTCTTCATCATCTTCCTTCTCTTTTCCCTTAACGTCTTCGCGCGGGTGAAAGGAAGAGACGGAAAGCCGCGCTGTTGAACGGCTCCGCAAAACTGGTCGCCCGCGAATCGCATGTCCGTCCGATCGACCTGATGCCCATCGGACAAGACCGTCGCATAGTTTCGCCGCGTATATTGTATCTCGTTCGATACTCGAGACATACCGTTCGATCTTCTTTCCGGTATCGAAAACTCGCGCGGTAAGATTGGAGCGAAAGCCAATGAATCTTAATAGTCTCTTTCTCTTTTCCTCCTCCCCCCTCTCTCTCTCTCTCTCTCAATTTCCTTGTGTGTTTATATCAGGATATGTTAAATGTGATCGAAAAGACTGACGTTAAAAATTTATATTATTATAATTTTACATTATAAAATAGAGGGACGGAATGATGGATGCAATAAAAGATTACATCTTATCAATTTTATGAAGAAAATTACATGACGACATAGACAGGAGCACTAAAATTCATTGAAATAATTACTGCAAATAGAAGATATTGTAATTTTAAAGATCTTTCAAATAATACCTTTAGCAATAATTTTCTATCTATTTAATTCTTAATAAAACTAAATTTCTTGATAAGAATTTTGCAGGAATAGGAGAATATTCTTTTATATTGTTAAAAATGACTTATGCGCGTGTGTTATGCTTGTTTGCGGTTATTACCGCTATACTGAAATAATTTTAATCAGGAAACGATCGCGTCAATTAGAGAAGTCCTCTCTCCATTAATTAATGGATTTTATTGTCATGTGGCTGCCGCTCTGTCTCGGCGGCCAGAAAAATTCTTCCACGCGTCGCGTGCGCACCTGCTCAGCTTCCTAGTCGGAAATTCGAAGACCCGCGCGATCTTATCGGGCTGTGTACAAGTCTTAAACCCGCGGAATGTTTCCGAGAGTACGTGTTAGGGACAGGTGTCGGTGCTGACACTAAGGAGAGCCCGAACGGAGACCCAGGAGACGATCATCGACCACTGAAATATTGATTCATCTTAAATAAAGAAGAGCGCACCTTCCTCCTTTCTTTGATCCTGTCGCTCATTCTCTCTCTTCTGCGACATTTAATGCTAAGCCAGTAACATGTTCGAACCCTTCCTTTTTTCGATTGTGAAGAAGTTCGATCGTGAAACATCGTCGCTCAAACGAGAGATGTGACGCTTCTTTTTCCCCTATTTATGGATTGCCTTTTCCTCAGGAGTATACAGTACCGTACCTGGTTCTGCATCAATTTCTAAGGAAAGCATTCTATAGAAGACGGCTGTAACCGATGGTGGTATTTCACATCGTCAAGTTCAAACTATTCTTTTAGTTCTCTTCAGGTTTACTCCGTCCGATTCCACGCAGCGAGAAGTTACCCCTGCGCTTCTCTTTTCTATGCGCAACGTGTTCATTAGTTTTATTAGCATGACTAAAGAGTATCTTTGTTGAAATACTCCTAGGTAGAGAGCCATTTTGCTCTTGCATCTTCCTGATTTGCTTTATTGTTCTCCGTTAGTGTATTTGTCTCTGGATAAGACAATAGATTGTCGAAGTGCCTGAGTTTGAACCGGTGACAGAGGGAAAAGGATTATCGGAAAATGGATGTTAAAAGAATCTAATAAATCTACAGAGCGATAAAAGAATATCAGGTCAACATGTTTCGTGTACGGAAATCGGTGTTAGATTACAAGTTTCAAAAAGTGACCATAAATAGTCTTTTTTGAAAAGCTAGCGAGATTTTCTCGATTTACGAGGAGATATTTGTAGACGAGATGCATTTTTCTCTCCCTTATTTTTAATTTCTGTAAATCTTTGAATAGAAAAAGAAACGATTGCTTTCTGTTGTCCGATATATTGCGTTTTCCTTAGAAGAAAATCAATTTCTCAGAGTTATTTTCAAGCCAAAGGAAATCGTAATTAAGAGCAAAATTATTTCAGATTATTTAATTAATCAAAAATATTTTTAATCAGCATAAAATAAACTATAGATAATTTTTTTAACCAAGAAATCGTTCACTGCGGACACTTGCGCACCATTAACTACAAAATGGCGACCGTGCATATGGAGCTCTATTGCAAAATTGGCATTTTCTTTTACTTTTATTCCATTTACTACTAAAAGTGATAATGAAATTATACCAGAGAAATTTTTTTATCGCATTTTAATCTTGATAAAATGATTTTTATTCCCTTTGTCCATTACAAGAGTGAGATTAACGCGTATCATTTGATACGGAGAATTATTTTTTTATGTTGCGGAGTACCGTTCTGGTTTTATCGCCTGTTTGCTAATCAAAAGATTAATTAGCAAGAATAGAATAAATAATGGATAATTTTTTATCGGCAATTTTACAATTTTCCAAGTGAAGACTCGATTTCCGAAGTGCACGAATTCGCATTTCCGACGTGTCCAAGTTTCTTACCCTCGCAATCTCTTGGCGCACAACTTATCGATATTACGATACCACGGAAAAAGAGTCCACGTCAATCGTGGCTGTACCTAAAATCAGTCCTCCCTTATACACATATATTATATATATATATATATATATATATATACACATACACAATTACAACGTCGTCGCGCGCGAGAGGGGGCGGAAGAAAACGGCGTTCTTTATCGATCTTCGCGAACTACGGCGATCATGCGCGTGGTAGGCCGTAGGGAAGTGTCGGCGCCCGTACTTCAATTTTGGGCCAGGGGGTGTCTGGGTCCGGGCGAAACGCACCTAAGTCGTCGCTCTACAGGATATAGGCTGGGTAGAGGGCGCCTGAAAGCAGGGTACATATCGGGGAGGGATTTCCGCGCGGAGATCCGCGAGCGCGCGCGCGCGCGCCTACTCCCGAAAATTCCACAGGGAAGACCGTCTTCGTTCTCCCTCGCCTTCGTCGACGTCGTCGTCGTTGCCGCTGCGACCGCCGTCATCGCCGCCGCCGCCGCCGCCGTCGCGGTCGGCGGCCATGTTTGCGCCAGCACGGTAGGCGTTCACGGGCGGTACCGTTTAGTCGCGCGTTCTCCAACTACTTTGGAGAACACTTCTGCCCCACTCGGCGATGCGCCGCTGCGTTCCTGGTGGGGCACCGCCGGCGGTGTTCCGTTGGTGTCGCCTCCACCACCGCCGACGCTCCGCCGCCGCCCTCCCTACCTCGTCCGCGACACCACCACTCGATCCCACTCACGCGCATTCTCGCATTTCCTCTGCGAGAGGGGAGGGTCTCCCGGCGTCGCGGTGGGGCGAAGTCACGCCGGGCGGGAAAGGGCACGCAGGGGTACGGCTAGGGAAGGGTAGCGACGTGATCGAACTACACGGCGGCGATACTTCGTCTTCCACTTCCTGCTCTTCGTCTTCGATTCCACTCGTCGAGGAGGGCGGCCGCCGCCTTCATGGCCTGCGATGATGGTGCGCTGCCCGCAAACGTCGTCTCGTCTCGTTTTCCTTGTCGTACTTGTCCTGATGCTTGTTTGCCTCGATACTCGGTGTTTTCTTCTTCTCCTTCTTTGTCTTCTTCTTTTATGGCTCGCAGCTTCAAGAGATGGCCGTGTTGAAGCCTAACTCGGTTTATGTATTTAATTATCGAACTTATTCGAGTTCGCTGGAATTTCACGGAGCCGAAATGCGCCGAAATACGCGGACAACGAGTATGAATAATTGATGAAGATAATCGGCTGTCTTGGAATTTGCGGCGTTTGCTCTTATATTTTTCTTTTAGCACTTCAGCATTGAATATATCGTGTGCACGGTCGTTAAAGAGGACACATGTTACTTCTCAGTATCTTGCTTCAGTTCTTCACAGATTCCTCTGTCTTCTTCTTTCGGGCCCGAGGTTTGAACAGATGCTGGTTAAATCATGCTTCTTATATTTATGTATTTAATTATTAAACTGAATTCATCGAAATTTTTATGAACATCAAGACAGGTGGAAGTACAAAAAGAAGTACGAAGTATATGAAATACGTTCATTTTTGCGTTTTCTTTTTTAACGCTAAGCCCATTTTTTTATCCAATCATAATGGAGACGAATTGCTTCAAAACTGCATCTTTAATTTTTGCACTACCTATTTTATGTAAAATACCTTGATACATTTAATAAAATTGAATGTAATTATCTTTCTTTACTTAATTTATTAATTTTTTGCACGTAAAATTATAAAAAGGCACACAAAATTAATATAAAGTAGTTTTTTGAATTAATTAGTTTAAATTAATTTATTTAAAGTAGTTAATTTATTTAAACTAATTAATTGATTTAGAGAAAGTTTATAATTAATAGCGGTGAGCGTAGATAAAAGTTAAATGAGAAATATGTGTGAGAGCGAGTAAGACAATATATGTACGTGATTATTGGTAAAAAATGAGACATGATCAGTTGACTACGTCAAGCAACGATCGCATGAGGAAGTGAGATGATGTATGAGTGGAGCGCAAACATATCTTAGAAAGCGAATATGCGAATGTCAAACACACGTGGGTTGACTTACATCGGAAAATTCCATCGGGTATTCTATCCAATTGTTGTTGGAAACAGCAATGCAAAGTTACTCGTCACTATACTTCACATAGCGATCGTTTGTATTAACATAATTCAATTAGTTCCGCAAAAATATGCAATTCCAATAGAGAGATAGATATATCGATAAATTAGCTAACGTTGCGAAACGCGCGTTAGCAGAGATAACGTAATACGTTTTTATTGAGATTTCTTTTTTAGACTCTCTTTTTCTTTTTAATCGGATGCATCTCATTGCACAAGTCAATTCAGAATAACTTTACGTTTTGACGTGCGAATCGAATGATATTACGCAGAATACCTGTTCGCGCGATCTAACATCACCGTTCTCATTTCTGTTGCAGGCAAATGGTTGGGCGTATATTAATGGAGATGTTTCGCGCAGCGGTCAATAACAAAATAACGCTAATTGTCGAGGAGGTCATGCAACATGTGCAGCTTGTTATCGATGATAATGGTAAGTCAGATCGTACGATCGCATCATCGTTAATTGAGCACTGACCCTGAAATGCACTGTTTTTGTTTTTTAAATTGCTTGCAAAATTGCTCGGACGTAGCGGCAACATTTGGAATAATTGCAGCATCTAATAGTCTGCAAAAACAGCTGGAAGACGTTTTGGCTAAGCTTTCTTTCACGCTTATTCCATTAAAGTGATTACCTTCTTGTTGTATATTCTCTGTGAGAAGTTTTAAGTATTCAAAAATTGCTTTTTTTATTAAACAATTTATAATTTCACAGCTTTATCATGTCGATTTTGCTCTCAATCGCTTCTAAATATATAGCCGCTTGATACCGCAAGAATGACGCAAAAATTTGAGCTTTTTTCTTAATTTTTTTATACGGCACATCAGGAGCAATGATAAGAAACTCATTGCCGCACATTTTTTATACCTTTAAATGTTTTTTAGACGTTTGATGTGAAAGGATTGAAAATGTTCATTTCTGAGCCATATCCTTCGCACCATTCACGCATGTCAAAGAAAAGATGTGGTCGGTCACTGAAACTTTTACTTTTTGTGTTTTCCAATTTATTTTGTTATATAGCTTACGCTTATTTTGCATCTTCGTTGTTTGTCGTCCCTGTTTATGTAAACTTATATATAATTGACTTAATTTATTTCTAAAACTGAGAATTATTGCGATTGTAAAATATATAGTTTCCTATGGATAATCTAATAAGATGCGTAATATGCCGACTGTAAACGAAAAAACAATATATTTATTCGGTAGTTGCAATCGTGATGATA
Organism: Aphaenogaster floridana; assembly: GCA_003063835.1. Lineage (NCBI taxonomy): Eukaryota > Metazoa > Arthropoda > Insecta > Hymenoptera > Formicidae > Aphaenogaster > Aphaenogaster floridana. The sequence continues at coordinate 4,189,711 of NJRP01000001.1, forward strand.
GCGAAACACTATCGATTTCCACAACATTCATGGTGCCATCGAGAATGTGCAAAAAGTTTCTGAAATTTCTATTTCGATCGACACGGTCGAGGCCGTTAGAGATGCTCTCTTTCTCGTTACTGTACCAAAATTATACAGTATATGCTTTTATTCTTCGCTCGTGACCAATATTTCGCAAAAACTGCAAGCACGGCATCGATTACACGTTTTAAAGCTCGCCATACGTAATTCTCCCCTTTTTATCAAAATAACGCCGTCCACTTTACTAGAAATTGAATTTTCTTTGAGCGGGCTACGTTTTAATAACGTGCCGACACAAGAAACATTAGTATTAGCAATATCAACGATGCCAAAATTTAATACAATGTGCAAAGATGGTCGAATGTTTTAAGGTCCGTCCTGCTGAATTTTTGTACATATTTTGTACAAATAACATCGCACATATCAGAAATCGGCCGTATCTTTTCAAAAGGTGGAGAGTCAGTAAATCTCTAAGCAATATTTTTAAAAATGTAGACATGGTCAACTATGGGTATCAAAGCTCATCGTCGCGCATAATAATTCTTCCTTAACCAAAATAACATCTTGTGTTTCGCTACAAAATTGGGCATGTCTCCTTGAATAGGGGAGGGAGAGGGCCGCTTAAGTAACGTGTTGCAACAGGAAACGTATAAATATCAGCAACCGGCTGCATCGGGGCTGTTTCCTCGGGGGGAAGGCAGGGCACGAGTCGTTTTTCATCGGGGTCGAAGGAGAAGGGCAAGATGGTGCGGCGAAAAGTAAGCGCCATCGTTAAAGGCAACGACGAGAGATGACGACGACGTGCCCTCCGCTTCCGGTATGGCACGCGCCGCGATGCCGGAAGTCGCTCGTGGATTCGAGGATACGGCATTAAGCCGGCGCGATATTTATACGAGAGGGCACAGCCCCCGGTCTCAAACGTAAACCCACTCTGTTCTTAATTTAAACATCGCCATCTTTGGCTACGAAGAAATCTTGCGTAAAAGCAGGCGCATGCTGGTACCAGGATTCACAGACGCATCCTTCTAGCATCCTCTTGATATCCGAGACGTGTGCGGCGCGGGCGATCCGTCGATCCGGATGTACGCATTTTGTATACGGCAAAATCACATGATTTCGTTCTTATATACGTATTTTCGATTGCGAGCCTCAGAAATATTCCAATTCGACGGAAAGGAAATAAAAAAAGTGTTAATGGCCATTAATTAGCCGAAAAGTTTCTTAACTGACAAAATTTTAATGAAATTGACACAGTCTTGAACGAATAAAGCAAACTACATGGACAAGTTCTTTAAATGTTTCATTATCGGTTAGAGAAAGTTATACATTATATTCAATAAAAATATTTAATATGGAATATCAGCTCGTGTGTCTTTGTCAAGTCGAATTCTTCAAACATACGAATGTAAATAAAATTAATGGCCGATACCTTAAACATCGGAATTTTGATTATATTACACACATTTGACGCAAAATACAACTATTCAATTCTCATCCTCTATTGATATCAAATATTTGTAAATTAGGCAAATAAAGATTGCACAATTTAGCATTAAATGCGCAATGAGAATACAAATTAAAATTTCAATGAGCAATTAAAGATTGGTTGAATATCGCGACTCTTGAAAGACGGATTTTAGATAAGATTTTAAGTAAGAGGATTACGGATAAAGAGAAAAAAAAAATCATTTACAGGACGATACAGTTTTCACTTTCCCGATGCAGAAACTGACCGAAATGGTGGTCATTCCGAAAAGTCTCATCGATGCATATCTCGATAAACCCTGGAGTTCTTTTGAAAACATGTTGGCGGAAAATATTTCTTTACCTGAAAATATCTGGAAGAAACGAAGAAAATACAGCAAGCCGATGTATTCTTTTCCGAAGATGCGTCAGCTTTCGATATAGACCTCTTTTCTTTTCAGGGGTTCCGTATAAATGCGTTAAATATATTCTTAAGCATTCCGCATTCTATAGCTTAGCTCTTTGTATTTTTTGTAACTTACATTTGTCACGAATAAGAAAGTCGCGAATTCAACATACTAAGATTAATTACTGATAGTTATTTGTATCGGGTTCGAGAAGACAAAAATGAAAAAGAATATCACAAGAACGGCAAAAAAGTGAACTATTTATTTTAAGAATTTTATTGTATAAATTACTTTAGAAGAACGCAAATTGCGATGTAAATGTAAGATAATAAGTTAATTACATTCAGAAAGCGATATTTGCATTTTTATGTGCTCGAATCTCATCATAAATGATGGAGTGATCGAATAATAACCGTAATGATCGTAAGTGACCGATTATCTACATTAAATACTCTCTTAATATGCACAGTATAAAGAATAAATTAAAAAAACAGCAGTTGTATGTTTCGATAACGAAACATGATATTCGATACTCGTGGAATGTTGTTCAATTATATAAAACCGTCTTTATTATAATATTAATTATAAAAATATTTTAGATGACATGAGCTACGAACTTATTACAGTAAACAGATCTCCTTATAACAGAAAATTTAACGTTTGATCGTACAAGTATCTAATATCAAGAATTAAATATTTACATCGAATTATCGTCTTCCGAAGTGTCTTCCTGAATGTCTGAAAAAAAAAATCGGCTCGAAATCTAATTTGTTGGTTGGAAGACCAGTCGGGGCACTGCACAGTATAAATACGCGTCGCCTATCCGGAAATGGTGAAGTATACGATGGCACGAGGGATGATGCAACGGGTGCATCCCGATGTACAGCATCCCAAAGGTGGCAATGTTCTAACCGGCTATTTTTAGGGGCGAACCGCGAAACATCTTGCCCCGTGAACACGTGCCACCATCGGTGTTTTTCTGTAAGGGGACATGCGGAAGGGGGCCGCGATATACGTGCAACAACGCCGGTTCAGGACTCCCGGGGCACGCGACACGCGTGCATTTTATTCGGCGTTTACGTATTTTTGGATACGCCGCCCGACGAAGGGAAGTCGGGCTCCCCCCGATTTTTAACGGGAGCATTGACCTTAAAGCTTGAAACTACGAGGGCACGAGGCTGGTGTAAAATCTCGGCAAATTCCAGCGTCCGCATTACGGGCGCGCGAAGGCGGTCCTTGATCTTTGTATCTACCTTATTCGTGAGAATGGGGATGCGGCGATTGAAGGAAAAAATACATTTTTTTCCCATATTTTATAAACTAATCTCAACAGAATTAGTTTATATAAAATCGCAAAATTTACGTTTTGTTATATTATTTTGTCTTTTGAGATGTAAGCCTCCATTACTACGGAAATTGATATCTTATTTCTCAGGACATTAATTCAATTACACGGTTCAACGTCAAACGGTATCGTGTTCTTCTCTCCGAAGTACCATAGTACATACTCCGAAGATTTTTTTCACGCTGAACACGATACCGTCGTCATCAGAATTTGCGAAACACGTCAGAATTTTGAATAAATTGGGATGAAATTGGCTAAAAATGGCGTTTTTGGCCATTTTTAACATTTTTTTACAGCAAAAAAACTTGGTTGTAAATAAAGTCAATGGCATTTAAAAATACAATTCAAGAGCTTTCAAATGAATTTTAATTTATGATCGTACGACTTTTTTTCATCAAGTTATGGCTGTTTGAATTTTAGACTTTCTGTATAATTTGCAGTACAAGAAATACATACTTAAATACATGGCAGCAAATAAATAATTGTAATTTGAATTTAGTTGTAAAGAGTAGTTTAAGTATATAAATTTTGAATACACACGCTATATATTACACGAAATTGTCAGAACGGCAGTACTATTCAAAATGGCAGTACCATTGGCTCCAAACATCCAATTGGGAAGCGCTTTGGAGTCAATGATTCCGCCATTTTGAATTCCGTGTAAAAGCGTGTGTATTCAAAATTTATATACTTAAATTACTTTTACAGCTAAATTCAAATTACAATTATTTATTTGCTATCATATTTAAGTATGTATTTGTCTTTCTTGTACTGTAAATTATACAGAAAATTCAAACAACCATAACTTGATGAAAATAAGTTGTTGATTATAAACTAAAATTTATTTGTAAGCTCTTGAATTGTATTTTTAGATGCCGTTGACTTTATTTAGAAACAAGTTTTTTTTGTTGTAAAAAATGTTAAAAATGGCTTTACAGCTAAATTCTAATTACAATTGTTTATTTGCTACCATATTTAAGTATGTATTTGCCTTTCTTGTACTGTAGATTATACAGAAAAATCAAACAGCCATAACTTGATGAAAATAAGTCGTACAATTATAAACTAAATTTCATTTTAAAGCTTTTAAATTATACTTTTAGATGTGTGGTGCCGTTGACTTTATTTAGAACCAACTTTTTTGTTGCCCTAAAAAAATGATGAAAACGGCCAAAAACGCCATTTTTGACTTATTTTATCTCAATTTACTTAAAATTCTGACGTGCTATGCAAATTCTGACGATGGTATCGTGTTCAGTACAAAAAATCTTCGGGGTATGTATTATGGCACATCGGAGAGAAAAAAAGTGATTTTTTGTTGAACTGTGTTATTACTGATAAATGTTTCACAAAATTACTATTTTTAATAAACCGTACAACGTAAACGATAAAAATAGATAACGTAAAAGATCGAAAATATTATTTTTATGAGACTTGACAATAAATTCACGATCGATTTTTTATTATTCGTTATGTGAATATATGAATTATCGTATTACAACGAATGAAAATATTAGTTCTTTATCTATATTATAATCGTGATCTCTATGATTTTTTATTTGCGTTCAATAATTTCATATTTTTCAAAAATATTGCATTGAATGTCGCCGAAATCTCGTTGGCAAAATTGTTAAGATGGCCACCTAAAGAACATGTCCATGTCTGATATTTTTACATTATTATTATTTATCAAGATGAGGTATACACGAAAAAAAAAGATTTGATAAAACAACTAGAAACTTCAGCAAACCTTACAGCTATAATATACGGACAGCCAGTTTTCGATGTTACAATAGCAAAGTTTTATAGCTGAATAAAATTAACGATTCTAACTAATCATATTTGTAATAATAGCACAGCAAATTTGTCAATACAGCAAAGATAAGTTTCTACGAAAATCAATTTAATATATGGATTAAAATTTTTAACAAAACATATATTAGCTAAGATGGCGCATACTTTTGCTGCTGTAATGAAGAAAACTTATTATATTAGCAGTTTTCATTGTAGCAAAGAATTAATTGCTCTAACAATTCAAGTTAGCTAAGACAACAAATTTGGAAAAATACATGTTTATATTTTTATTAAAATTAAAAGAATAAAATTTTTAAACTATTATTGCATATTTAAAATGTTATAGGACCTCCGCTTTCCCACGAAGTATTGGCAGCAATAAAACCTATTTATGGTGATTTGAGTTCAGATAAACTATTAAAAAAGTGTTGGGTGCAAATACCGAAAATAATAACGAAAGTTTAAATCCTTTATATATATAATTTGAACTTATTTTTAAAAAATTTTTATTTACACTAAACAAATAGACATTTCTTTTCTTTGGTAATAGCAACATAATTTGTTTTTACTAAATTTATTAAAACATGTATTGCAAACGTAAATTAGTTTTTCTACACAAACTAATTTGTTGCTAATAACAATGAAATATTTACAAAGATGAGTTTGTTCTATGGGCATGCTGATAACTTTCAGCTTTCAGACATAATTTTTTTGTTAAACCATCACATCTCCTTAGTTAGATGTTGAATTCGTGCAACCAAGCTATAGTTTTGCTGAATCACCCAATCTATTTTTTTCAAAGTATGATTATTCTTAACCAAGAATAATTCTAATCAATTATTATGGGAAAATGATAAATTTTTATTGCCAAAATTTATCACCAAATTATGAAAATATTAGTTTTTTTACATATTCTCTATGATTTAATTAATCGCGAATTGTACAAGAATTGTGTTAACAAGCAAGTAAAAATTCCGAGAAGGCTCAAATACGTCGAACAAAGATATTCTCCCACGTATCTTTGAACTTTCGACATAGCGCAGCAGGATATCTTTGACGGGACTCGGATCGGATAAAAATGCGCGCGCAGGACAGAAAAGGCGGGAAAGGAAAATAGGTTTTCGTCGATGATTAATAGCATAGCTAGCCTACGTGCATACGAAGGGCGAAAAAATGGTTTGCGAGCATTAACGTCCCTTTGAGAGGCCTCGCGAAAGGGAGAGAGACAGAGGAGGAAAGGGACTAAAGGTAAGGACAAGAGAGTGGTTTTCGTGAAAGGCGAGTAGGAAACGGAAAAGATAGAGAGAGAAAGAGAGCAAAAACGACGAGTTCAAGGACGTCGGGATCAAGGATGACGGGCCCTACGAAAGAGAGCACGTCTCTTCCTTTCGTTCCATCTTCCCTTTCCACGCTTCCTCGCACACACCCCCAATTCTCCCATCCCTTCCATCGGGTTAGTCTCTTGGTCCGCGGCCCTATCGTGAGGCCCCATAAACGGCACCCCCGCTTCCAGCATCCCCCTCCACGTGGCTTTTCGGGGAAGCTATTGCTTTCGTGGCTGAGCTCATCCTCAGTAGCATTTACTCCGTCCGAGGGGCTTTTCTTCCCGAGGTTCTTCTTCCACGGATGTCGCGCGTGGCTCTCGAATTCGCGGGAATCGGCAACACGCGGTATCACGGCAGCATGACACTTAGGTAATATCCGGAGGAAAAAAAAAGCGATTTAATCTTCGTTCGGGCAGTATATAACTTACTTTCCGTTGGGTTTCTTATAAAATTTAATTCGCCGCTGCTAAGATAGATTTTTAATTTTGTCAGATTCAAGGATACTTTCAGAACTTGATTTGCTCGCACCTATCGATTCGACCCAGTAATTTAAATTAACACATGATTATTAATTCTCGTTGTTCAATTCTTGATTCCACGAGATTTGAAAACGTTCGCGATTTCAGGATCTTTGTCGAAGGTTTATTAATTTGAAAAAATGATTATATTTATTACGTATCTATATGATATTTTTTACTGTTCATTTTAGGAAAAAATATTTAGGAGAAAAATAATGTTGTCTATTTTTGAAATAATTATTCAAGTGAAGATCAAGAAAATATAGCGAATTTATTCGCTCTTGATCCGGTTAATTCATTCCAATCCCAAATCCTGATCTTTCGTAAAAGAAAGATGGGGACTTGATTTTGTGTTGTTAGAAATCAAGTTGAAAATAAACATGCGATGAGACCACGCGACTTGCTGCGCTCCCGAAAATCATAGGTACTAATGTACAATTTCTGTTCGTAGATGCTTTGGTGCGGTCAGACCTGGTGGAACAAATTCCAAATGTGGCGATTATCTGTCACGAGGCGCCGCATCTCTTCGGCGACGTTCTCCGCAATTACCTGCTCGGTATTGTAATGAAGTACCTGAGCGATTTGGACAACCAGGCAAGTTATCACACGATGCTGCGTGCTTGTGTCATGTTTTGAACACGTTCCCAAGGCAAAAACTGAAATATCCCGGCGGCGACGTAAATATTATGAGACGTTTTTGCTCCACAGGTACGGCAAATGGCCCAAAGCGCGCTGACAACGCTGGTGAAACGAGGCCTCCTTGACAACGACGCGATCGAGAATGTTATCTGTCCCACGATAGAAAGCCTATCCTACATGATGGTCGATGAACATGTCCGAAACGCGAACATCTCCGTAAGTTTCCCGCGCTTCATTCGCCTTCTTCTTATCCTTCCGTATCGCGAAAGCGAAAGATATTCGAAGACTTGACATAAAAGAGGCTCTACGTTGCCGTCCTAAAGAAAAGCTAGCATATGAAAGACAGTAGCACTGTAAAAAATCATTGAGCCACTATCCGAGAAAATAATTATGTAAATCGAATAGAACGAATGTTTTTACCATTATTTCTTTTTCCAAGAAAATAGTATATAGACAAGGATAGATATTCTTAGATCTTTTCCTGACATTTTTATTTTCGACATTTGCAAGTTAATATTCCTAATATATTCCGTACCATACGTACCATAGATGTGTCACTCATGCTGAACTTTCTATTCAGGCCGTCAAATATTATAGAATAGTCTAATAGTATAGAATACCCGAGTCGAAATTTTAATTCTTTTTCTATATTAGAACTATAAGTTCTATCAAATTTAGAGGATCAATGTAGGATCAATATAAGATCTCGAGATATGATATATAAGCTGTTGTCCTCCTTTGATATTATGAATCGGTATTTATTTCTGTTTTCTCCATGTAGAGAGTCAAAGACGAGCTTTCTTAGAATTTCCGAAAGGACTTTAGGTGCCGCGTATTTTTGTAGGAATTAAATATTAAAAAATTTATTTTATATTCCTTTAGCTCACATATTCTATCTGTATTTAATGCAATTTTAATCTTAATTTTAAGATTGTAATGCATTAATTATGTAATTTATTTAATTGCAGATAGAATATGTGTGATAAATGAATATTAAATAATTTTGTAAAAATTACTTTCTAAATATTCGACAATTGATTTTCTTTTTTTATATAACGTATTATTTAATGTGTTAGTATTTTATACCTTAGCACTGATTACATTAGTCCAAAATAATAGAATGATATGATTAAAACAAAATTATTTTGCAAATTGAGGAGGTCAACGGCCAAAAGACGAATTTAGATGAGCGATTTTAAGGTGGTAAAATCAATAATAAATAATTTATTAGAGAAATATTACCATATGCCTCGGTGCTGGCTACGACGCCCGCACGTATTGTAGGTCCAGGTTCAAATCATGGCTGAGGTAAAATTTTTTGCAACAAATTCTTTACATTAAAATTAATTTTACTCTCTTTAGAAAGGACCAACAAAACCCATGGTCGAAAAATATCGTGATTCGCAATATATTTATTTAAATTAAAAATTGGCCAATTGAGTCGAAACAAATCTTTTCTGTGAAATAATTTATTCTCTAAATAATTTAAAACAAAGATGTACATTTCGACTAGTATTTAGTCTTGTTCAGCATAATATTAATATCAAAGTAAAACGATGAAAACATGGTAAAGATAAATTAAATAGGTTTACATCCGTAAACCGAATAAAAAAAATATAAACAATATAAAACGGATAATAAGAGGCATGTCAAAAGCTAGACAACAACTTAATGTAAACATATAACAAATGTCCATGTGTCAAAATAAATAAGTTAAGAAAGGTCCGAAGGTCAATGATATCAAAGATTGTTAGAAACTAATTCGTCGGTCAAAGGCGAGAATCACGTTGGTCCAAAATAAAAAAAAAATAATCCGATGAGAATATTGAAAGTTGAGTATATCATGAATTAAAAATAGTCAAATCTATAAGAAACAGAATTATCTAATTAACGGATTAAAATTGAGCAAATAAATTAGAATTAAATTATTACAAAAAGAAATTTAATTATTCAGATTAAGATGAAAAGGAAATTAATAAAATAATTATTTTATATGGCTTATTAACATACAAATGTAATTAAAAATCGATGGTCAGTGCGAGTCTAAAGCGCGCGATTATATTACATACGATAAAATAAATGAATTTAATGAAACAAATATTATAGACTATTGTAATATCCAATACCGGTTAGGTGATAAAAAAGATTAGCAGATTTAAGAGAGGACATGCAAGTCTAAGGAGCATTATTGAAATATAAATAAGCATTTACGAGATTTATAGTAGGTTTTAAATTTCAACTCGGATATTCAGCTATCACAGAATGTACCATCAGTAGTACACGCGATCTAAACAATCACGCGAAAATCGCACGGCACAGAATATATTAAGTAAACATAATTACTTAAGATAATTATGATTTCTTGAGACTTGTCTTTTGTACAGCCTGTTTTATGTCGAATTTTCGTCATTGATGCGCGAAAGGAATTTCGGGATTGGTATGCTTGCGTGACTAGAGATACATACGCGGCGATCGCATTTCTTCGCGTGCGAAATCGAGAATACGGCCCTCCGTATTAACGGATTCCTCCTGAAAGACATGGGTAGTGAGATGTTCTTACGCAATCGCGTCTCACTATCTTGTCTTTCATGCGGCGTCCGCTCGTCCCGGCGATGTTGCGCAAAGAGTATGAGAATCGCGCGGTGAAAATTCGATTTATCGCGCCAGCGGGAATACGAGCTATCATCAAACGTTAAATCGAAACAAGAAACATATGGCGATAAGAAGATAGGGAGAATGAGAAAAGAAATAAGGAGAAAGAGAAAGAATGGGAAAGAAAAGAGTTTAACGGGGTAAACGCGCTTTACGAGCAGATTAAAGAAGCGAGGGAATATTTAGCCACATCATCGCTTGAAGATTTCCATAAACAAAAAAGAGAAAAGGGGAAAAATGGAGAGAGGCGAAAGGAATGTAGAGCATTCGTGGAAAACGCAAATACCGGCATCCTGACGAAAGATAGGGCATACTTTTACCATCAAAGTTGGTTTGTCATAGAGTTCGACTATCACAGCCAGCTTTGATGATCAAAATTGTGTCCGTTTTCAACGCGCTACGGTGATTAAGAGAACGGAGGCAAAAAACGGGGAAAATCGAGTGACAAAACACGAGAGAAGCGCGAGAAAGGCGATGGAGAGGCGAGAGATCGGAGGCGATACGTCGGAGGAGCCCGTCGGAGCACCATGGCACGGGGATATACCTTTTGCGGTCCGATACATCAAATTGGTTGTGGAATGTTTCGAGTCATATCACAGCCATTTTGATGAGCTGGCCCGCAGAATTAATCGTCGAGAAGATTCCGCTTTCCGCCGTCGAGATATATACCTGTTGAATCGATAACACATGCGACGCATCTAGAGGTTAAGCGTGTGGAACGAATAACAATGAAAAGGTCTACCGGAAGATCACCATAATGTCACATCCACATTTGCGTCATCAAATCTCACAAGAAATTATTCTTGTGATCTATTCTAAGTATCATCGCGCGAAGCTTCGAATAAGAAGGGACGACACCGGAAGGAACGCGATCCAATCGTCAAATTGGTTGTGGCGTGTTGCTCCTCTGAATTTCATATCACAGCCATTTTTGACGATTTGGATCGCCGTTTTACGCATCGCCCTCTCCGCTTACACACTGTGAAGCATGTGACGTAATGTGCGAGGACCATTGTGCGAAACGCTCTGAAGATTGCATCCTCGGCTGCGGAGGAGAGCGTGCTCGCGTTGCTCACAAAGTGGCTGTAATATGTTGATGTAACGATGCTCATATCACAGCCAGCTTTGATGAGCGTTGCGGCACTCACAATTCAGCGAGTTCGGAATGCGCGAAAAAAATTCACGGGTTATTTCTCTACATATTTCGGCATTTAAGAACTATAAGTTTGAAATAGTTAGCTGGAATAGGAAGAAAGAAAGTTACAAATAACGCGAATAAATATAAATAAAAGTATTGTTCTTACCTATATAATGTAATAATTTTTGAAAGGTGAAATTAAAAAGGATACATTTTTACACAATTATAAAAAGGGATGTTTTTATAGTAAGATAATTTATATTACATATATCTGTATAAATTTATATTATATCCGTTATTTGTTAAAATGGAAAGGATGGATTTGCATTATTATTTCGTGTAATTATTTAATTTTTCACGTAAATATGTTCGATCACGATACTTTTACGCGATTTAATTATTTAAATGCGATTGTGCAATTTGTTTGTAATAATCCGAATAAATTTATTTATCTTTATGCGATAAAGATACGTCATTTTGTACATAACATAAATGTAGTTGTACGTCTTGTGTACAATAAGCGTTAATCCATTAACTAATGCACGTCTCTCATGGAAGGCTGATTGAATAAAATCGACTGTTCCTCCCATCAGAGTGGTTGTGATGTGGTGCTATTGATTCATATCACAGCCAGCTTTGATGAGCGGAACGGAACGATGTATCTCACCTGTTACTTAATATCTTATAAATATTACTTAATACTTAAAAAATATTGTTGTATATATAATATGTATGCTTTACTTAAGTGCGTTGACATATACTTAACGTTTAACAACTTTTCCTTTCCGTAATCAAAATGATTTTGAGAAGCGTCTCTGAAATTAAAATCGACAAATGTATTATATAACGCGCATATCTGTTTATCTTAAATTTTTCATAATGCTTATTCATTTTCCCAATGTTCCATATTTTATATCGATTCGCAGCTCATGTGTAGACTGGCACCGCTGATTGGTAGCGAACTTACAGAAAAGGTCTTCCTGACACGATACCTAGACCTATGTGAGGATAACGATATGATGGTGAGGAGAATCTGCGCTACTCACTTTGGGGAAATGTGCACCGCTGTGGGAAAGGAGAAACTGTACAGCAAATTGGTAAGTCTTATTATATAGATATAAAAATGGAAAGCTACAGAGTCATGGGTGCATCTTGTTCTAGTATGAATTTAGTGACACGTCTCAATTTATTGATGATATTCGAATTGTCTCTAGATCCCTACGTTTGTTGATCTGTGCGGCGACAGAGTGTGGAATGTACGAAAAGCGTGCGTCGAAGTCATGATGCCGGTTTCTTGCTGTTCGACGCCCGAACATCGCCGATTGTTACTTGCAGACATACTGGCTAAGCACTTGAACGATGACTCGAAATGGGTGCGAATATCGGCCTTTCAAATACTCGGACCGTTTATATCGACCTTCGCCAAGCAGTTTGCCGAAGTCACTTACAATAAGAACGGCGAATTAGTATATACTAGTAAGCAGGATAATCATCCCAGGTATAGCAGCGTATTTTTCTATTATTATTGTAATTTGTGTTCATACCAATTTAAATGGAATGTGTATCTTTGCAGCATATGTTACTCGTACGAAGGAATCTTTCCTACGAAGGGCGCGATGAAAAGTCAAATACCAAATATGGACGATAATACCAAAACTTCATTTTATCTGTCTGTGATGGATGTCGAACATGATAATGTTAAAGTATCGGATTCCTCGGAAGATGACCAAATGACAAAAACCTACATACATAGAGAACGTGTAAATGATATATATAAAACAGCAAGAGAATACTTTTCTTCGCCAGTAAGTAAAAACAAACAAACGAATGAAATTAAATCGACCTGACTGACCAGATATATTTAAAAATGCACTACGTTTCGATCATAAGTTTAGGTCCTTATCAAGTGCGTCGATACATTTGTACAGTAAAACACATTAAGATCTATGATATATGTCCAAGTACATCATCTAAAAGCAAATAAAAACAATAAAACTTTGAATAATATGCGACAGCAATGCGTGCAACACATCAAAAGTAACAGAATAAAAACTTGCAGACGTATGCGCAGTAAAGAATAAAGTAAAAGTAATATAATAAAAATTATGACACCGGACAGAGAAACGTCGGTACGAGTCGAGAAATGATATCGGACTGACTAAGTTGAAGGATAAAACAATGAAATAAATAAATTAATAAATACATAAAAGTCATATAAACAAAGTCAAACAAGAAAACACGTTATGAAAATTACGTGGATCTAATGATCTTGTTGTAGATAGGAGTAAAATTCGCTGTATCATTTTGTAAATAGACTCATGACTCGTGATCAAAAGACAATTTTAAATTTTGAAATTAACGACGTTAATTGCAATTTGGCTTTCTGGCTACGTAAAGTAAAATTGATTGAACATCAACTACATACTGCGTTACCCGCTTTTTTGATTAGCTAGCAACTTCTATAAATTAGATAGAACTAAGATAATAATTTATGAACGAAAGACCAAACTTAAACTTATGAAAAAATTTGATTCTATTTTAAACAAACAAAAACAATTGCATAATGTTTTCCATAATACTGATCGTTCAAAATGGATTGTTAATATTAGCAATTCACATATCCCTGAATCAGTCTTGAATGTATTAAGTTTAGGTGAAAAATTTGCAATTCCCGTGATTCCTAATAATTAAAAGGATCGCTTAAGCACAGTTGTTGGGATCATCAAGAACATTGAATCCAATTCGTATAAAATACCCAATGATGTGGTTGATGAAACGCGCGGTCAGATCTCCGTAGCGTTGCATAAGTTCTTGGGTAAAACATTACACGTTATTTATGCGGATAGGTTTATTATTGGTGAGTTTGTCAAGTGCAAAAGGTTCCTTCGTCAACATGATGTCTTTATCACCCGTGCTGATAAGGGGCAAGTTACAGTGATTATGGACAAAAACTCTTACGTTCAACAAATGACTACATTACTTGATGACCACACCACTTATCGTAAATTAAACAAAGACCCCATTAACCGCATCACGTCTAAGGTGAATAATATGGTCAAAGTATGGCGTGACATGGACATCATTAATGATTTCGTATATAAAAAATTAAATTGTACCAACGGCAACCTCCCACGCTATTATGGACAACCTAAGATTCATAAAAAAGATTCTCCACTTCAGATTATAGTATCGATCCCCCCCCCTTGGGTAGTCCATTATATAATATATCATATTTTTTGCATAGTATTTTAGACTTGTCTATTCCTAAACCTAAGTCTCATATTACCGATAGTTGGTCCTTTGCTAAATTAATTCGTGGTGTCCACATTGAATCTGATGAAGTATTACTTTCTCTCGATGTGACATCACTATTTACAAATATTTCCACATAATTAGTGTTAAAAGCTATTGAGAACAGATGGAATTATATTTCCACTAAAACTACACTTACGTTAGCACAATTTACACATGCAATAAAGTTAATATTGAAGTCGACAAGTTTTCAATTTAATGGAGAAATATACGAACAAATCTTTGGTAGTCCAATGGGATCTCCGTTGTCATCTATAGTAGCCAACTTAGTTATGGATGACTTGGAGACATGTTGCCTACAATTGTTACCATTTGAAATCCGTATGTTTTATAGATATGTTGACGTTATTTTCACAATTGTTCCAGCATCTAAAATTCACGATATTTTTACTGTTTTTAATAATTATCACCCACGCTTACTGTTTACTTATGAAATTGAAAATAACGGAGCTATAAGTTTCTTGGTTACTATTGTTATTAGAGATGGAAATGAGCTGATTACTAATTGGTTTCGGAAATCCACTTTTTCAGGTTGTTACTTAAATTATTTATCTAACCATCCAACACGATATAAAATTAACACGATTATGAACTTGGTAGACCGTGCTGATTTATTTTCGGATTATCGTTTCCACGCTGACAACATCATGGAAGTCAGAAAGATCCTCATTAATAATAACTATCCTAAATCGTTGGTTGATAAATATATCCACATCCAAATTAAAAAATTACAAAATTCTCACCATAATAATAGTTTCGTAATTTTGACTTAAAAGCTGTATTACTGTTCCTTACATAAAAGGGTTAAGCGACAATATTAGTCGAATATTAAAAAATTTTAATGGTCGAAACGTAGTGCATTTTTAAATATATCTGGCCAGTCAGGTCGATTTAAGATATATATAAAGTTAACATTTATTAAAATTTGTCTTATGAGGAGTATAAGAAGAATTGATGTATTTCAAATCTGGTATTTTTATTTAGTTTTAGAAATCACGAAGGATAGTTCATCTTTTAAAAATAATTACTGAAAAAGTAATTTGTTTTACATGCAGATGTTTATTGTAAACTCATGAATTTATATGTGTGTGCCCTTTAAAACTATTTAAATATAAAATTATTATATTTAGGGGAGGGGGGAGAATCTAATAGATGCTTTAGCATTTATTAATATTAAAATTTATTACACGTAGAGGACCACAATCCGTATGGTTGATACGTGGTAATTAATAGAATACCATCTCTTGCCAGTTAGGTCGACTTAAAAATTTATGACATATGTTTATTACTGGCGATTTAAAAAATTAAATTTAAAGTTTATTACACACCAGACCAGACAACGGTGTCACACGAAACGTATACGTTCTTCTTAACATCGGTTATTGCGATAAATATTATCACATGCCTCGGTGGTCGAACTGGCTACGACGCCCGAAACGGAGTACAGGGAGATCCAGGTTCAAATCCTGGCTGAGGTAATATTTTTCGCAATAAATTTTCTAACAGTTTCGTGATGGGAGGGTGTTGGGGGAAGGGGGGAGAATCTAATAGATGCTTTAGCATTTATTAATATTAAATTTATTACACGTAGAGGACCACAATCCGTATGGTTGATACGTGGTAATTAATAGAATACCATCTCTTGCCAGTTAGGTTGACTTAAAAATTTATGACATATGTAAAATTATTATATTTCTATGATTTGATTTTTAGGAATGGAGTAATTTTATGTCGCACTACCGCAACAAGAAAGACACAGATGATACGGAGAAATACAATCCATTTTTATATTATTACATACCTCCGGATATACCACTAGATGATGAACTTACTCATGCCGCGAGGCAATCAGCAATGAATCGTAACAATGCCCAGAAGGCGGCGGAACAAACTTCCGAAGAAAATGACTCGTCCTGCTCTTCCGAAATTTCAATTCCCGTTGTAAATTTGAATGAAGATGATTCTAGTATAAACGGGCAATCGAACGTCGATAAATTCGATGAACAAAAGGAAGAGGAAGATGATGACGAGAACTGTTTTCCGAGCGCGGATTCGTTGGACGACACCCAAGAATGTACCCTAGATTATTCCCAGGAACATACCCTAGAGAGAAAATTTTATATATATGATATAGACTCCATGGGCAAGAGTGACGAATCTTATAGCAACGTAGACGCGAAAAATAATGGTCAGGAAATCGTACCTCAGGAATTAATCAATTACTACGTATCGATGGCCGATCCGGAACAATGCGTAGATATGGGTGCCGAGATCCCGCATCATTGTGCCTTTAGTTTTCCCGCAGTCGCGCTCACGCTGGGCAAAGAGAACTGGCACTGCTTGAAGAAGGCTTACCAGTCGTTATCGAGCGCGAAACACTGGAAAGTCAGGCGTACTCTAGCATCCAGCATTCACGAGATTGCCATGATTTTAGGCGAAGAACTCACTGCCACTGACCTCGTGCCGATCTACGACGGTTTTATCAAGGATTTGGACGAAGTTAGGATAGGTGTGCTTAAGCACCTTGCGACCTTTCTGAAAATACTCAAACCTACCGACCGCTGTCAATATCTACCGAGGCTGAGTGACTTCCTCGCCACGGATAACGAATGGAACTGGAGGTTCAGGGAGGAACTGGCCATGCAATTGCTCGAGATTGTGGGCCTGTTCAGTCCGAACGACGTAGCTCTGAATATCGCGCCGCTGTCTTTCCAATTGCTTGTAGATAAGGTTGCCGCCGTTAGAACTATCGCGCTTGAACTGGTAAGATATTTGAACTTCTCGCATATATTGTACTTCATACTTGTTCCGTCTACAAACTTGAACTTGAATTTCTACAGATCACACGGATAATGTGCTACTTATCCACCGAAGACGCTCTGGTGACCTCCCTTATCCATGAGCTTCGGGAGACTCTAGTTCTAGACGCTAAAAAGTGGATACACCGGCAAACTTACGCACTCGTGTGCGCCCACCTGATCCGCAACGACGCGATCACAGGAGACAAGTTTTCTAAAGAAATGTTACCATGTTTGATGAGCTTGTCGTGCGACAGAGTACCTAATGTAAGATTAGCCGTGGCGAGAACTATAGCGACGGATGTGATTACAATGGGTTGTGAGTGTCATATCATGTATAATATATCGCGCTGATTCGGTACATTGTATATTATTTCACGTCTTTCTATTTTTAGTGGACAATTTGGGCAT
Organism: Aphaenogaster floridana; assembly: GCA_003063835.1. Taxonomy (NCBI): domain Eukaryota; kingdom Metazoa; phylum Arthropoda; class Insecta; order Hymenoptera; family Formicidae; genus Aphaenogaster; species Aphaenogaster floridana. The sequence continues at coordinate 4,207,535 of NJRP01000001.1, forward strand.
GGAAGCGATGGAACAAGTGGAAAGAATACTCACGAAAATGCGCGTTGATGTGGACCGAGATGTGCGAGTGCTGGCCGGAGGTGAAGAGCAGCAAATAGACATACTGGCTTATTGTTCCTCCGATGAGAACAATCAAGTCGAACAAGCAAGAAATATATTATTTTAATAGTGATGTATTCTGATCTCATGGATCATGACGAAGTCACTGCGGTTTTATATATAAAAAGAAGACGAACTTTATATATTATATATACAATATCACAAGATGCGCCTTGGTTCTTCCACACGAGTGACTAGTTCTTGTAAATGATAAGCCAAAAGTGTGCAACTAGCTGTGAACATCAAGCTTTGACCGCAAACCGACGTACACGTATCAGATCTACTGAATAGTTGCAATTGCAGATAGGTCGACGATGTTAAAACAAAGCTCAAAGTTGTCAAACATGGCGTTCACGATTTAAGTAGTTGAGTGATAGGTAAGATTACAATTTATATCGATGACTGATTTGCGTCCTTTTAATCTAGGACAGAATTGTATCAATGCGGTATACGACCATTGATACTGATTACGTAACGATGTATGAGTGTAAGAATTTGTATGTATGTCTGAATACGTGCGCGCGAAGAATAGGTGCGTTTTATCATTGTGATTAATTTGTATATGTGACGCTGTTCTCCTGAATAAGTCGATTATTAAATAATTGAAGGCGTTACTCGACATGGTCTTTCTCATTCGCTTAATTCATTTCACGAACGTTCGATTGTACAACTTTTCGGCACTATGTCGTGTATCGTTATTTTGTAGCATTTTTTATTGTGCACTTAGTGGAGAGTGAGATGCAGCATAACATCAAAATGTAAATTAGACACCAATAAGGCGCATTTTGTTTAAATCAACAGCATTTAGGAATGTGCCATGCATGAAAATTTGTTACACAATTTTACAGATCATTTGTCAATAATCGTGTCGGATAATTGACATATCTAAAATTATGTTCGATGAAAAAAATAGATACTAATTATATTTGCATGCTACAAATCGTATTCTTTATCAACTGCGTTTTATTCATCAAATGTCCATTTTATTTTGCATTTGAAAGTGATCTCGATGGATATGTTATCCAAGTGTCTAAGAAGAAGATAAAAATGTTGAATTGTTGATGATTGAAAACTTGCATCAATAACATGATAATGTTCCAATTGTAATTAAATTCGTCACATAATGATGTATTTGCATTTGTTGAATATTTCTTTGACAAATAATTGCTTATATAGAGAGTACTATCATGTCATCTAGCTTAATAATAGGTGAATTATACATTGCTCACAAATACACTTCGATTTTTACGTTACGCCTAAATTGATGAGGTAAAAATGTTAACTAAACAATTGAATTTTGTTAACATTTTTTAAACCAGTATCATAGAAAACGGACGTAAGAGAAAATGTATTGTAGGATACTTTATAAATATTGTACGATATCAGATTTTATAACACAAAAGTGTGCGGATTGCTGATAGAGCAAAGTCCTGCGCCATTTGATTAGGAAAAGAAAGAAGAAAGCATTGTATAGATTCGTATCTACTTGCACGGAAAGTATATGCTCGTTAACATTTTATGACACGATTATTAGCAAGAGGCGGACAATCGTATCTCATGTGACAATGAATACGATGATTGAGCTGCGACAGACTTACTCTTTAAGCAATGAACGCCCTCGTTATTTGTGAATACTGAAGGCGAAGAAAGAAATATTGTTTAAAATCCTGTATAATATATTATGTATTTGATAATGAGATAATGAGAAATATACATCAAACAATTTGTTACACAATTATGCGAAATACAACGTGTGTTACACATGGATTGATAAGCAAGGAAGGTTCACGAGGCTGTAAAAAATTTCACTCGTACAAGTTTTATACGGCGATAACGTTTGTAACGTGCGAACTTCAAGAATTTCATCGTTCAAATTATCTTCCCGGATGAATCTTCATCGATCGTTAATTGCATCTTTGTAACTTTGAAAGTTCCTACGTAGTGTAAAAATAAGCACGTGATCCGATCATAAAAACCTTTGTACGAAAACTGTTACCCACAAAAAAAGAGAACAGAATAAATGATGTCCAAGTATTTGATACTTCGCGAACTTTCCTTATCGAGAAACAAACTCGAAATTCCTTACGAAATGCAGCTGCATCAACAAGTTGACTATTTTATTGTTCTATACGTTTCGATCAACCGGATTTATAGTACTACGTCAAATCGTTATTGCTATACCACATAATATTTCTTTAACAATTATGGGACCGACTACGCCGTTGGTATATTTACGAATATTCGATCGTCGATCACAGTTTGCCGAAGGAGGAATCTCAGAATATTCCAAGGAACTTACTTGGGGGACAGGCCGGCAATTGGCACGCTTTCTCTTCCATCTCAGTTTCCGCGTCGTTGCAATCGTGCAGGCAATGCCGCCACCTGATCTGTCGGCCCTTGCCGCAGGTGACACTACAGCTGCTCCAATCCATCCACCTGCCCCACTTGCGACGCGATTTCCTCCTCGTTCTATACTCTCCTCGCGCGAATCTCGAGTCGCTAGAACGCATTTGGGATGCTCTTTTATCCGCTAAGGCTGCCTTCTTCGCGAAGCGTTGGCGGTTGTCAGCGTTCTCGGCGATCTTGGGCGTGGAACTCGAAATGTCTTTCTTCTCCAGGGAGATCCTCTGTCCCTCTTTGACGCTTGTGCGATCTGCGTTTTTATCGGGACAGGAATCCTTCGCGCGTAGAATTTCGTTACGATTACTCACATATATTTGCAATTCATTTATCTGAAAACGAAGAATACAGTATGTGTATATATATATTTTTTTTTTTGATATAATTTAGATATAATTAACATAAATTTTCAGAGTTGGAAAGTAACGTTACTTATAACGTCATTACCGTTACAATTACCTTTTTTGGTAATGAACTGGTAACAACGTTATATTATTTTATTAGTAACGTTGACGCAGTTACATTTTTGGTAATGATAACGAATATAATCGTTACTTTTATCATTACTTTGCACATGTATACATATGTATGGAACAGACACAAACGAGTTTTCAAAAAGGGGAGCATTATTGCAATTAATTACAAACATTCACATAGGTTTTGTGTTGATCTAGTCAATTAGCGACGTAGGCAATCGAGTATCACTCTAAAAAAACAATCGTCAAAATTTGGTGAAAAAGTAACGAAAATTGTAACGATTCATTACTTTTTGAATAACGATAACGGTAACAAATTACTTTTTCCAATAAGTATAACGAGTAACGGTAACGAGTTACTTTTAAAAATAACTTTCCCAACCTTGTAAATTTTGATATTATCACGAAGAAACGATTCCAGATCGAACGGTTTCTTACTTTGACGATTAACTTTTCGGCAAGATCCTTAATTTCTTCGATCGATCTCACAGCGCGATTACCGCGAGTCCTTCTGTATCCTGTCTTTTCACGCTCCGTGTCTCCGATTAATGTCCCCTGTTCGGCATCTTTGAAACGTTTCGATCCCCTTGCGTTCTTATCGTTTGGTAGATAGCGCTTAGACGTAATTTCTTGATTTCTCTTCGCGCGTGACTTCGTATCCTCGTTCGAGGATCCCACAGACATCTCATTTGTGCGATCGTATTTTCTATTTTCCATATTTCGGTCGTCCTCGATTTTCGGCACATTGGATTCAATCGGATAAAATTTCGCGTTATAGAACGATGTGCTTTCAGAATCGCTTGTTTTCTGGCTAGACGCGTTATTTCCGCGATCTAACTTCTTTAATGTAATTTCCACTGTTAAATTATTAGCCTTCTTTCTTCCAAGGTCGAAATTCGGGGCGAGTTCAAGATTTGTGACGTTGACATCGAGAATTTCATCGCTCGAGCCGTATTTCGGTAATATAATCGAACAAGGGCTAGTGCTGACAGAACGATCCGTCCAATGATTGGAACTAATTAATGACGACTCATTTGTGGGAATTTTTTCGATACGAAAGCGCAATTCTGCTCTTCCAGTGTGCACGAAGGGTAACATAACGGCATTCTCTTTTCGCTGTTTAGCGAGACTTTTATTGTTAGTTAATAACGCATCTTTTTTCTGACTAATTAAAGCTCCCGCTTTCTCGACATTGACAGTACCAATATTAGTATTTAAACCATTATTTCTGGATTCCCTTTTCTCTATCCGTGACTCGTCGAGCGTTTTGGTAGGCATTTCGATTTCACGAGTATTTTTACTTTTTTTCCCTGCAAATAAATGAGATAAATAGAATGATTTATGTGTGCTGAGAAATTAAAAATTTGTAAATATATAGAAAGAGGGCAACCTCACGTATGACCTTGACCTTGACATATGTTGTCAAGATCAAGGTCATACGTGAGATTGCCCTCTTTCTATATATTTACCCTAAACATTTAAGCCTGCCTTCATATAGTATTTAATATATTCGCGATGTTGTATGTATACGTGCCATTTATGTGCACAATATAATATAGGTAAAAAATAGTCTTTCTCAAATTTTACATACTTTTTTGATTCATTCTTTATAGCTTTAAATATATTTATCTAAGTTTTTCAAGTTTTACATACTTTTTTGTTTCATTTTTTATAGCTTTAAATATATTTATCTAAGTTTTTTTACTATAAATATGCCTAAATATAACAACCCCCCCCCCTCTTTTATACTTAAGGTGGTATGTCAGACTTTCAAAAGTAACAGCATTGCCATAATATTTTGCTAAGATGTTTAATAATGTATTTCGTTCCTACATATGAAATTCAAAGTCAATTTACCGTATCGTTTTCAAGAAAATTATTATTATAACGTCTGTAAGGCGTAATATAGATGTCTTACAGACAGTTAGAATAATTTTCTTGAAAACGATACGGTAAATTGACTTCAAATTTCATATGTAGGAATGAAATACATTATTAACATCTTAGCAAAATATTATGGCAATGCTGTTATTTTTGAAGGTCTGACATACATCTTTAAGAATATAATATATTTTAGATCTGTTTCCCAGGTTAAAAAATAATCATATATAAGAATCTAGATAACAGCAAACCCTCTTCTTAATATCGACCTAATTCTGAGTTTTATTCGATTTGTAAAAATATCTCTTATAACATCCTTTGGGAATTGAATGGTCATATTTAACAAGGTATGGATGTGACCCCTCGATATATCTGAAACGAAAGATTAATGAAAACGTACTCGAGCTCGGATTGTTCGTTTTTTTCGTGACAAGCTGATGGGGGGACTTCAAAACACCATGCTTCTTATTTTTATTTCTCATTTCAACGTGATGCTTTAAATGCCCGGCATTTCCCTTCACGCGTTTTCTGCGATGCCCGTTTTTCGACAGGACTCCTCGTTTGCGTCGCGAGTGCGAAGCGATGGTATCTACGGTAATAGCAGATGGATTCTCGCGATCCAAACGTGATCCTTCGAACATCAAATTGCCAAATATGCTTGTTGCGTCGGTCCTACGCTGGGAATTTCGCGAAAGCGAATCAATCAAATTCATGGAGCGGTTCGACTGATGATGAATAATCGGCTCGCTTCTCTTGATACGAATATGGTTCGCAAGGTCCTGATCGCTCGTATCATCGGGATCCTCCATTATAACTGGACCCTTATAATCCATCAAAGTTCTTCTTTCACTGGCGTTTTTGTATCTTCCTTCAAGATTTGTATTTCTTGTCGCTCGATCGTCAAGTCGTAAGATTTTATTCGGGGATCTTGATCCGACAGTTTCAATCGATTCGTTTCCACGAAATGGCCTTTGCTTCCAAAAGCTTCCGAAGGAATCATACGCCAATCGAGAATTCAAGATAGGAACGTTTTGTTCTGGAAAAAATGCAGAGGGTTGAATGTCGGTGATTTTATCGCGCTTGTATGAACAACCATTACTATTATATATTTTTATTATTTGAATCTCTTAAAGCAGAACAGAAAGTCAAAATTATATCAAATGACACCTTTGACAGTCATCAAATGAAGTAATTTTGATATCATTGTGACGTCATTTTGATGTTATCGTGACTTTCTGTTCTGCCTGGAATCATTTCGTAAAGTAAAAAGTAGAGAAAATTGATGAAATTGCAGACTAATCATGTGCTCTGGTGCTAAAACCAGAAATTTACAAAAAATGAAGTCAATTAGCTTCAATTGGCTTCTTTTTAAATACTTATTTATCACTCGTTCCGGCGATAGGCATTACTCGATTTATCGCCTTCGAAAGCGTTTGGAAAGACGGATAAAGAAATCTGATGATAACCATGGCGATAAGTACTTAGATACGTTCTATTTTCCGTCACGGCGAGATGAAAGAAGAGCGTCAGTATCCAAACAGCCGAGCGGGTTGCCAATCTCGGCATAACACGATTCGTTGGGAGGGAGCCGATAAGCAGAACGAGAACCACAACGCGTTATCCAAATCGTTTACAGGTGTTAAGTGGCTGAAACGGACATGCCGCCCCTTGTTACATACAACTCGATTTTATCGAGAAAACAGAAACGAGATATAATAACGCGGCTCGAATTTACGGTCGTATCTATGTTCAAGCCATTTAGAAGAATTCTTGTTTACTAAACGCTACGTAGTCATTACAGATTACATTTATTTAGAATAAAAATAGAAAGATGTAGCTGCAACGGCGAGATATCTGCAATAGTGTGCTTACCATATTATTCGAAGAATTCGAGTAAATAATTAACCTATCAATTTGACTTTTTGAATTTTTTGCGAGATATATGCAATAGTGCGCTGCTATCAGGACTGCGTTCGAAAACCCTACTCGACGGGTAAAATAGCATTTAATTGATCAATCAGGACAAAAAGAGCAGATTTCTGTATCATGGTTGATTAATAAAAGCTACTCGAATCTATCCGTCGAGTAGGATTTTCGAACGCAGCCCATGTCATTTGAAGAATTCTAGGTGATTAACCTATCAATTTGAATTTTTTTTTATTTTTTATTTTTACACATCGTGTGCTTGCTTAAGCAGCCAGCAAGATCCCCAGCACTAGAATTCTATATAAAGCCAACGGCACACGGAACGTTTTTTCCTGCTGGATTGCTTGCGATCTAGTAAATTACTGTAATCGCACCATTCAGCACGCAGGATTTCTAGTAATTTACTAGATTGCAAGCAATCCAGCAATTCGTATGTACTTGGCTGGAAATGAACGTCTTTTTAAAGAATCTCTATATGAAATCGTTTGTATTTCGTATGAAGACTTTTGAAATGCAATTGAAAAGGTTTGTGAGTCATTCGTTTAATTGTAATTAATTATTTATTATACCGGGGGTCTCGTCCGGATGAATAACAGTGTAGTCGTGCCTTAATGCGCGCATCCACAACAACATTCAGATTTCGAAAATAGCCCTAGTAGTCGCGAGGCGTACATAGTAACGGCTTTCAATTGTGTTTTGTTGTTCGCAACTGCAACACATAATTTGGTGTTTTCTCTGATAAAATAATCTTTTTTCCACTTTAATCATGGGAAAAAGAAAACATAGATCACGCTCTTCCTCTCGTCGTAAAGGTCATAAGCATTCAAAATCTCGCCGCAAATCTCGTGATACGTCTCGGGACTCGCACCATCGCAATTCAACCAGACATTCTCGTGATACAACACGGAGCCGTTCTCGCAGCATCCCCTCGGGTAACTCTCCTTCTCTACCAAATGATATCCTCTCCTCCGAACATTGCCAAGCCCAACGCTCAACCCTATAGACACCCTCAACAAAAACAACAGAATCCTCAATCGAAGGCCTCGGGAAACTCGAAAGCCCCTGTTCGTCATTCATCTTACCCGGCTCGTCACCCAGGGGCACGCCGAATATCGAGCCGATACAAGGACCGAGCTCGCTCTCGCTCCCGACGTCGTTAAACACGGTAAGAACCGCAGGCCGCCTAGCCAATTTTGCGAATAATTGGTTTAAATTAACTACGGATCCTGTGGTTTTGAATGCTATTAAAGGTTATCAAATTCCTTTCGCTTCCCCTCCTCCGGTAAGATCTTTTCTTGCTGAACCAAACTTTTCAACTTTAGAAGCCACTCATTGTGACAACGAGGTTGACCGTCTCTTACAAAAGGGAGCAATTAACATCGTTGATTATACGCCTAATCAATTTCTTTCTCCATTTTTTCTCTGAGAAAAATCTTCGGGGGGATGCGTTTCATTCTCAATTTAAAAAAATTAAATTCTCACATATCTCGCCCCCCCACTTTAAACTAGAGGACTGGAGGACTGTGATACGACTAATGCTGCCAGATACTCACATGGCTACATTGGACATTGAAGACGCGTATCTATTA
>NJRP01000002.1:0-12140 GCA_003063835.1 Aphaenogaster floridana
ATCATGTCGCATTCTTGCGATGGTAAAACAGCAAGCAATATTACATCGCAACAGACACATTAAATATTAATATTAACATATAATATTGACATTAAATTTGAAATAAATCTATAAATGTTTTATGTATTTTATATATATATATATAGATATATGACAAGTGTGTGAGATTGTAATAAACGTCTAAGAAAGATGACACTTTCTACTCATTTAATACCTTAAACAATCTAACGTTTTCATTGTTCCTGCATTCAATTTATAAGAATTGATGCAAATATCATAAAATAAGTACAAAATAGAGTTCATTTTTGATAATATAAGAAAACACATATTAACATTTTTTAATATAAAAACGATCAAATAAGGAGCATCGTATGATGTAGCCATACATTTTATGCCACGTAGTTTTGAAATTTTATAAAATAAATTCTTAAATAAATGTGCCTTACCATATATGAAAAAATGGTTTCGCTAAAGTATCTCAAAATTTAGCTAGATACAGAAATTCTAAAAATAATTATGTTGATGCATCAAAATGATTATGTAGAACGTTCTCTCAAGTTGGTTGGTGAATTGTTAAAACTTTTTGCAACATTGTCATCATACTTGAGTGTCCTACATAATTATTTTCAAATTTGTATTTAGTTAAATTTTTGAATATTTCAGCAAAACCGTCCTTTCGTGTATATAAATTTTTGATTGATTTCATTTTACATTTTATACACATATTATACATTTTTTAATAGCAATCATCCGATTTAAGCATTTATTGTGGAAAGATAAACTTAAGATGAATATAGTAGAAAGATTACACTCAGAAAAAACCTTTTACAGTCACGCTCAAATTAATGCCAAAGTGCATCGCTAACGTGACTAAGAATTTTTAAATTGTTGTCTATGATTTAAATTGTTCCATAATTGTTCTTTAAGAACATTCTGCTAATCATGTTTAATTCGTCATTGAAAGACTTAAGTCTTCGTCCTTTGCGATTTCCAGACCGCATTCTATCAGCTGTTTTTATCTGCATTTGTTACATCTGCTTAGTGATAATGCTGTACAGTTTTAATATATTTTTTACGATCAATGTGAGATGTCTACCCGTTGTTCTTGAGGCTGACTGTTTTTACATGCTCGGCGGTTTTATAGCAGTCGTCACGTATATCCTGAGCGGTTCACGAATGCGCTTACTTCAGTCTGTGCTGGAGATCTCTTCAAGATTGCCTCCAAAGTCGTATTAGAAGCTATCCAGGTTGATCCGCGCGAAGGATACCCTCGGAATTTTTTGCTTAGTTGGACACGCGCCGACATATTTCGTCGTGATACATATAAATGTTTTCCTCATAATGTTCAACATATATATCATCATGATGGTGTTTCAGATGAATTGCGTTTGTATATTGAAAGCTTGTTTCGAAAGAATCAACGACAATCTGGTACACATGCAGAATTCGTGGTGAAGAATGAGAAAGATGTGCTCAGCCTGATTTACCACAAGCAGACAAATCTCTTTTTACTGATGAAGCTCAAGGCAGTAAAAAAGCAACTTACGATCAACAATACAGTACACATGCTGAATATGATCTTCAGTTTGCAGCTTCTTGCTACGATAATCAGGACCTTCTTCGAAATAACTTACGGCTTGTACTTCCATATTATGGCGGCAAAGAGAAATATCCATGAGCAGGATTTTGAAAATATAATATTGCGCATACTTTATTTCATATATGACACACTTCTTTATAAAAACAATACTAATAGTATGGATCTGTGAGATAAATAAAAATCAGGCTCTGCAAATTAGTACTTTTATTCACAATATGTGTAATAGCACTACCGATGAACAAATAAAACAAGGTTATACGATAAACAATTAAATATTTATATTTAAAAACATGTGTTAATAGTATCTCGTATGCTAAAAATTTTTCATATATTAAATCTACAAATTCATAATTATATTTCTAAATTCTATATGTAATTATTTCGCGATTGCAACTACAATTGTTTTCCTTGCAAATACAGCACTGGGAAAATGTATTTTCCGCGAAAGGTCGTACTATGGATGCGAAGTTTCTCGCTGCGGTGAGTAATCTATCATTTGTTCTTTATTAAATATATATATATAATGAATTAGTTCGCGAACGCGTGTGCGATTATAATTGCAGATAGTGAGTGGCACATCATCACGTTTATATTAATTTTAATACAATTCTTGCATATGCAGAAATTTTGTGACCAAAAAACGACAATTCGTATTACTCGAGCAATCTAATTAAAGAAGATGTTATTAATATTTGGTTTTCATATATTAGACTTTCCTTTTTATCATTATAGGTAGAAAATATAATCTATATTTCGTACAGAATCACACAACATAAATATGATTTCTATACATATATGTATATATAAATCATATTAAAATGTTATATCATATAATATATATTTAGAATTAATAACATAGGTAAAGATTTTAATATTTTATTTACTTTAGTGCATTATATTTAACATAATATAAGTATTTATTAAGTATATTAATAAAAAATATGTATGTATTAATTGGACATGACATACATTCTAATTTTTATTTGTCCTTTTGTTAAGTTTCGAATATATTAAATATTAAAAAAATGTCAATAATACAATACAATTTTTAAATGTATACATTTTTGAGATATATGTAATTAATATCCCAAATTTTGTTTATGATGATATATTGTACATTGTAATAATGGTAATATAGTAATACAAATATAAACAAGAATTTAATTAAACTTTGATTTCATTGACACCACATTGGCGGCGGTGATATTACAATGGAAATTAGCGGTAAATGCAATCCTTGGTATCCAAAATTGTATTTCAATAATCTACACTGCAAGAACGGATTGCTTTGTTACAACTTCGAAAATAACGTTTTTATTTAGTAAAAAAATACAAAGAAAATTTGATTTTTACATAATCAAGAAAGCCATAAATAAGAATCGAACCTATCATGCTTTAAAATTATATTTACTTAATGATAGGATTAATTAGAGAGACAAGTATACATTTTTAATTTTTATCCAATACTTTAACATTAAATTATTTATATTTCATCAATATATCAATCGCTTTTACAAATACACATATATATACAAATACATATATATTATTTTTTATCAAAACTAATAATATAATTACATTTATGTTACGTCAACTTCATAACTAAGTGAAGGAATTTACAATTCTTACGATATAAATTTAATTATTTATATTTTATTAGAAATGTTTTTAATTATCTTCATCTAATATGTCAATTTTAATTTATCTTTATTTTAATTCTATAATTTCACATATATTCATTATATCTTCCATTATATAAGTAACGTAATTATATTTAAAGTGGATTTATATCCAACATATATAAACAATTTAAACTACTTGAAAGTATATTTCGAGTTTCATTTATCAAATGACAATTTGATTAAATTTTCATTGAGAGTCGTAATGTCATTGATGCATTATCGTAATGAGCATTAACGCCTTCCGCTACTCTATTTTCTTTCATTGTCTCTAAAGTATAGAAGATCAGGCCAAGAGGCATGGTCTTTTGAGGTTTCTAAACCGTGTTATATTCTGAGTATTATTATTTTGTGCGCGGTCTGTGTTTATGAGCTGACACTATTCTATAAATTCAATCTTTAACTGAGTTAGCTTTTTGTTTATGTAACTTTTAACGTAACTAAAATAAATTTATAAGCTGTTAATTTCAACTTAATTTAGTTCAAAAAAATATTAACTTACCCAACCGCAACAATTACTGCGCTATATGTAGTAGCACGTGTAGCTTTTGAATTTTCGTTAATATCACTCAATTGGACTCTTGGAATTTGGCAGTATTGTGCAATACAATATAATGATACTTTCGTATAAGATATTATGTAGAAGTAAAGTTTAATTTATTTGAAATTTATGTATTGTAATATACCATTACCACTACAAATTAAGCTCAGAAATAAATACGGACGATATATTTATAATCGAATAAAAGATATATTATATACCGATATTTTTATATTAAAAATTAAAGTAACTAATATTAAAAAATCAATGTTATATATATATATATTAATTATTCACATTGTGGAATAGAAATGCCAAACGTCTTAATTTAAAATAGGACAATGTTTTTTAAAAGTTTTCAAAACTACTAATTTATGTAGATTCTAAGTAGTCGATGCTTTCTATTTTTATATAACCCGCGATAATGTGCTGGATAATTATTCGTATGTCAACAATTACTGTATTAGTTTATACGCGCATGCGCTCCAGGAGTTATAGACGCTGATCGAAGAAAGCCATTCACTTCATGACTAACAAATGATCTTTGAGTCGTGTCTCGCTGCTCGATGCAGCAACTACGTATACATTGCAATTTTTTGCAATGTAGTTTTAAATTTAATTTGCCAGGTGTAAATGGACCACGCGCAGTGCATATCAATTAACATACTTGTGGTGGAAAGACAAAGTTAAAGACAATTTACTTAGAAAAAGAGTTCTTGCAATAACGCTCGTATTAATGTCAAAGTGCATTAACAATGACAAAGTGATTAATAATCTTTAAGGATTAGTTATTATTAATAGATCAAGTTGTTGTTCTCCAATAACATTTTGTTAATCATGTTTAATTTGTCGTAGAAACTCCAAAGAGAAGCCAAGGGAGAAAATACGAAAAAGATGGCTATTCTACGCCACGGACTTTCAATCCTTGATGTACCTCAATTTCACTTTCTGCAAAATTCTTGGAATATTTCCGTACAAGATCAAAAGTTCGACTTTTGAGATTTCCAAGTCACGTTATATTCTATGGACTATCATTACCTGTGCTATCTGCATTTATGAGCTGATGATGTTCTATGAACTCAACTTTTCTGGAAGAATCAGGCTGGACACACCCAAAACTATTACGTATAACAGCCATTTTATACTTGGAGCATTCATAGTGATTGTTTGGCATGTTTTGGGCGGTTCGCGGATGCGTTTGCTTCAGACTGTACAAGAAATCTCATCGAGACTGTCCCCGGAGTCGTATCAGAAGCTCTCCAAACTAATTCATGCCAAAGACATCTTCAGTTTTTTCTTTTTATTGTGGCAATCGTTGATGTTATTTTTAAATTATTCTGAGATGGCCATTAATACCTCATTCGAGCCATTGAGATTATACATCGCCATGATAGTGTTTCAGATGGATATGATGTATATGAATTGTGTTTGTGTCTTAAAGGCCTGTTTCAAGGAAATCAATAACAATCTGGAGAATTTGCGAGAGCTCGTGGTGAAAGATATCTCTAGATGGATCTATCACAAACAGAGAAATCCATTCATGCTGACGGAACTCAAAGCTCTGAAGAAACAACATCTGATGATCAGTAACGTAGTACAGATGTTGAACATAAACTTCAGCCTGCAGCTTCTCGTTACCATAGTCATAGTCTTCAAGCAAATCACTTTCTTCCTATATTTTCATATAGTGCAATGGCATGGTGGGATATCCATTACTATAGATAAACAGATTCATAGTGAATTCTTCGTATCGCACATAATGTATTATTTTACAAGAATAACATTGATAGTGTGGGCTTGCGAAACCGGCAAGAATCAAGCCGTAGAGATCAGCACCACTGTTCACGATATGCTTAATACTACCAATGATGAGCGAATAAAATATGAGGTAATTAAAAAATGCTATTTGTATATTTTTTTAAAAATATTTAGTAGACTATGTGTTTTTATGTATTAAATTTAACACATTTACAAATAAATTTTCTAATCTTCTCTATTCTTTGATCTGTCGTTACAGTTGCAGCTCTTTTCATTGCAAATATTGCATTGCAAAAATACTTTTTCCGCGAAAGGTCTTACTGTAGATGCGAGACTTCTTACTACGGTAAGTAAGCGATAATTCGCTTTATTCAATTAAAAATACATGTTGTTTATTTTGCAATTTTATTTTAGATGGTGAGTTATATCACCACATACCTATTAATTTTAATACAATTCTTGATTGCTTTACATTCTTGCGATGGAAAGACTGCAATCAATGTTACAGAAGCGATTTAATTAAAAGAAAATATATAATTGAGAAAAGAAATGCATAAATATTGAAGCTCTTGGTTTTCATATATTAGATATTTCCTATCGTTGTAAGTAGAAATACAATCGTTCGATTTTTCTACTTCTATACAGACATATGTATATATGTACATATTACAGATATGGATAAAAACATATCAAATATATATATTAACAATTAATGACATAAATAGAGTTTTAACATTTTACTTGCTTAAGTGAATCGTATAAGATATAATAAACAGCTAGATGAAAAATATCGCTTTTTTCATTAACTATCCTTCAATTAATTTTTATTTTACTTGAATTATTTTTATATAGTATTTTTCATGAAAAATTAACAATTATTCTTAAAGTAAATTTAACATTTCGAAAGTAATTTAAACAATATATTAAATGTAAACAATGTTTGTTATTCAAGTTTATAATTTATCAATAAAAATTTAATTAAACGTTCGTTAATATGACAAATATGACAAATGAATACAAAGATAATATCTGGCTGTTTGACACACCATTTGCTCTTATTGTTGCTAAAAAACAGAAGTCAGCCATATTGAAATAATTTCTTATTCATAAACCGCGTATCTGATAATTTCACATCGATCGAAGAAATACATCTAAATTCTAATTTAGATATTAGTTAGATTAATTCCAATCTAGAAAATAGCATTGGCCTTGCATTACAATTCGATTCATCCACATTGCTCCTGTTATATTTGTTTATTGATAATGTCTAAAATTTACGATACTTTAATTTAATAATGAGCGTAGTTTAGGCACAAGTTTTATTTATTACACTAAAAAAGACTTGGTGAAAACAATTTATAAATCACAATCACTTGCAAAATTTAGTTCAAAAAATAATTATCGGTGACTTTAACTCGAGTAAAAAATATGTATAATTATTTTTATTAAATATTATCATATTTATAAATATTGTTACGATTAATATTTTATATTAAATATCATTATTATATAAAATAATGTATAAAAACAGAAACTAAAATATTTCAAAGTTACGGTATGAAAATAGTGTACAACCTTGCTTTCAATTAGACAATTGTTATTAATAATGTTTTATATACCCCTAATTCACGTTGATGTCACATCAATATTTTCTGTTTTATATATGCTCATATAACTTATATGCTCTATATATGCTGGATGATGTGTCACATGTCATAGCGATTATACTTCATTACTTTATGTGCTGTATCTCAAGGGTAATAAGTGCTGATCGAAGAACGTCATTCTTATTTCATGGATAAAAAATAATTTCTGAACTCTGTCTTATTATTCCATACAAAAACTGCTTGCAGTTTTAAATTTAAACTTGTCCAGTGTAGACCGATCACGAGGAATGCGTGCTAGTTTATGTATTTGTCGTGTAAAAACGGTCTTGAAGATTACACTTCGAACAAAAGCAATCATTGTATTAAGAAAGTATATCAACGTAATGAATAATTATTAGACTGTTGTCTATAATATACATAGCAATTCGCACTTGACTTTCCGCTGATCATGTTCAATCCATTGTCGAAATTCCAAAGACGAGTCAAGAGCAAAATATGGAAAAAATGGCAGCTGTTCCACGCTACGGACTTTCAATCTTTGATGTCTCCCTGTTTCACTTTCTCCCGCATTCTTGGAATATTCCCGTACAAAATCAATGCTTCAGTCTTCGAGACATCAAGACCGCGTTATATTCTTTTAACTATCATTATTTGCATCACCTGCGTTTACCATCTGAAACTAATTTATGAAGTCACCATGTTAAGTCCTAAGATTGAAGTAGCCAGAAAAATTCAAGATAATTTCTTTTTTATGCTCAAAATTTTTATAGTAATCGCCTCGTTTGTTTTGAGTGGTCGACGAATGCGGTTACTACAGACCATATTTGAAGTCTCTTCAAAATTGCCTTCGAAATCGTATAAGAAACTATCTAAGTTCATACACGCCAAGGATATTTTCTTCATCATAGGCCCAATATTGATAATATTGATAAATTTCTATACACAAATTAATTTGTTCATTATAATGGAGTGGTATATGAATTTCCAAATATCTCAGTTCAATATGTTATACGTGAATTGTGTTTGTGTATTAAAAGCCTGTTTCAAAAGAATCGATGACAATCTGACGAATCTATGGAAGCTTGTGATAAACAATAAGTCACATGTTCCTAGACTAATTTACTACCAGCAAAAAAATTCACTTCTGTTGGAAGAACTCAAAAATCTGAAAAAGCAATATTTAATGGTTAGCAATATAATGCCGATGCTGAATATAATTTTCAGTCCGCAGCTCCTCGCAACTATAGCCATAGCCTTTATCGAGATTACTTTCGAAATATACTTCAGTATGGTGCAGTGGACAAACGGGCTATCTATCAATCTAATTAAGCAAATTCATAATACATTTTTAATATCCTACATGACGTATCATGTCACAATAATAGCGTTGATAGTCTGGGCCTGCGAAACCGGCAAGAATCAAGCTATAAAAATTAGCACTACTGTTCACGATGGTCTTAACACCACCAGCGACGAGCAAATCAAACATGAGGTACTAAAAACTTTAATTTCTATTTATCTCTTTTAATATTCCAAATAATGATACAATATTTAATACATAAAATACCACACAATTTATAATTACTTTCCTCAAATCTATTAGTAAATTTTTCTCTGACATTGCAGTTATATCTGTTTTCATTGCAAATACTGCATCGCGATAACACATTTTCCGCAAAAGGTCTTAATGTGGATGCGACACTTCTCACTGCAGTAAGTAACCAATTATTTACTTTAATATGAATTGATTTAAATACTTTAAAAATAAACGGCATTTATTTTTTATTTTTTTAGATGGCGGGCAATATTACCACATATTTTATAATTTTAATCCAATTCTTGATCATATTGCATTCTTGTGACTGAGACTGTAATCAATATGTTATAGAAATAATCTAATTTAAAAAATACATAATATAAAGATGCATTTTTTAAAGCTGAAGATATTATCTTTATTATTATTTTGAATGTAACATAATCGCCCAATGTTTTATATTTATATAAATACACTTAAATATATATATGAATATACAAGGGTGAGTCAATATTTATCCGCAATCTATTTTTTTAAATTTTTTATAAGTACAATAGAGAATTATAAATACATCATTTTTTCACGTAATCCCCTTGCTTTTCAAAGCACTTAATCTAGCGTTACATAAGATCGTTTATGCCTTCAGAAAAAAAAGTTTTCCGTTGCGTGTTCAGCCATGCATACACCGCATCATTCGCCTATTGATTCGAAGGAAATCAATTATTTTTTAGAGCTTCTTTTACTGGCCCAAACAAATGGTAATCCGAAAGGGCGAGGCTTAATTGTCGAAAGGGGTTTTGATGTTTGATCCATTAAAAGAAGCTTTAATTGTAAGAGGTTGCCGGTTTCCTTCGAATCAACACTTGAAAGATATGGTGCATGTGTGGCTGACCACGAAACCGAAAACTTTTTTTGAGGACAAACAATTTCAATTTTACATAGAAAGTCAGGATATCCTGATTATCAGTTAGGTTCCATTTACGCAGCGTGATGAGCACATTTTCATTTTTGAAGAGATAACAGGTCTTTTAGCTATAATACAGGTTTATCTGAGCTCAAGCAACTGATCCTTCAAAACCTATTTGTTCATATCGAATTCATAACTAATTTAATAAAATTTTCATTCATACGTAATTTTTACTCGCCAAACAGCTGAAAAGGATTCAGCGAAGTCGAAAAGTTCCGTTTATTTAAAGATTGGACAAATATATTTATTGAAAATTATATCTTTGTGTTGCTCGTTATTGACCTTTTATTTTGTTTAATTTGTTTGAATATTCTAGTCTAAAATCGAATAGCTGGTATTTACGAATCTTTGAAAAACTAACAGTTATGTAGATATGTCGCTTCCTTTGTAAGTGCAATGATTATGCAATTAATGTGGATATGATTTTCCTAATAAGCGATCTATATATGCAGAATGATGTCATATATTATTGATTACAACAATTACATTCCATTACTTTCTGCGTCCCATCATAAGGATAATATGTGTTGTTCGAAGAACTCCATGGTTACTTCACGCCAATAAATAATTCGTGTCTTGTGATACGTAGTAACAACTTGCAGTATTAAACTTAAACTCATCGGATACGGTTAGGCTACGAAGAGTCCATGTCAGTTCTCGCATTTGTTGCGGACAAACAAAGAGGAAGACTACACTTAGAAAAGAAGCTTTTGCAATAACGCTCACGTTAAAACTAAAATGGCAATGGGATATTTACGTAATTGGTCACAGAACTAACAATTTTCGAGCAGTTCTTCCACGAAACGTCAGTGATCATGTTGAGTCCGTCATCGAAATTCCAAAGACGAGTCAAGAGCAAAAAAGAAAGAAAGAAATGGTGGCTATTCCATGCCAAGAACTTTCAATCCTTGATGTATCCTTGTTTCATCTTTTGCTACATCCTTGGAATATTCCCGTACAAAATCAATGCTTCAGTCTTCGAGACATCAAGACCGCGTTATATTCTTTTAACTATCATTATTTGCATCACCTGCGTTTACGAACTGGCAAGTCTTTATGAAGTCAACATAAGAACTAAGACTGTAGTAGCCAGACAAATTCAGGCAAATTGCTTTTATATGCTCGGAGGTTTCATAGTAATCGTCTCGTTTATCTTAAGTGATCGACGAATGCGTTTACTTCAGACTATATTGGATATCTCTTCAAAATTACCTCCGAAATCGTATGAGAAGCTATCTAAGTTGATACATGTTAAGGATATTTTCGGATTTATCTTATTAATAGGCCAAACGTTGATATCATTTCTACATTTCCGTCAACAAGATGAATTTCGTTGGTTTTTTACGATGGAATTTTACATCAACCTCCAGATATTTCAGCTGAATATGCTATACGTGAATTGTGTTTGTGTATTAAAGGCCTGTTTCAAAAGAATCGATGAAAATCTGACGAATTTGCGGATGCTTGTGATAAATGATAAGTCGCATATTCCTAGACTGATTTACTACCATCAAAGAAATCCACTTTTGCTGGAAGAAGTCAAGATTCTGGAAAAACAATATTTAATTATTAGCGATACAGCGCAGATGCTGAATATAATTTTCAGTCCGCAGCTCCTCGCAATCATAGCCATAGCCTTCATCGAGATTACTTTCGAAATATACTTCAATATGGTGGAGTGGAAAAACGGGCTGTCTATTAGCCTGACTAAGCAGATACGTAACACATGCTTGATGTCGTACATAATGTATCATGTTACAAATATAGCAGTGATGGTATGGGCCTGTGAAACCGGCAAGAATCAAGCTATAAAGATTAGCACTACAGTCCATGATGTTCTTAACAGCACCAGTGACGAGCAAATCAAAGATGAGGTATTAAAAATTTTAATTTCTATTTAGGGGAAGGCGGGGCATAATGGGATATGGTCGATATCTCTTCACAGAGATGCTGCCATGTATTGAAATGTATGGAAATTATTACTCTTAGATGTCCCTACCCGCGTGCTGTTATCAGTTTCCATATTATTTTTAGCTGAAAGATGCTAGAAATTATTTAATGCGTTCGCTATACTCTCCGCGACTAAGTTACAGTTTTTTTGAGACATTTACATATGGTAAGCAAAAATTCTATTTTTTATTACTGTAAGTATATTTACGTTATTAAATAATCTTTTCTTGTCAATTTAGTAAAGTGTTTGTGCAAATATCAATTGTCTGTGGTGATTTATATTACCTAAAGTAATCTTATACATTTCGGGGCATAACGGGACATTTGTTTTATTTTTCCTTTTCATAGATATATCAGTATATATGTTATGTTGTGCAATATATTGTACCAAAAATTATTACATCACATTTTGATTTTTATTTACCTATATTGCAATAATATTTATTTATATTTTAATGAGAACAATGTAGGTATACTATAATAAGAAAAGTGTAATAATTATTA
>NJRP01000002.1:12565-44222 GCA_003063835.1 Aphaenogaster floridana
TGTAGTAAAAATTGTATTTTCCTTATAGTGGATATTTCAAAGAATATTTTAGTGCAAAACAAAGTTCATTTATTTATTTTTAATACGTTGTAAACTTGTATAAACCTTAGTGTTCCCGTTATGCCCCGGGTTCCCCTATCTTTTTTAATATTCCAAATGCTGATACAATTTTTATTTATAAAATATAAGAACCAGGATAAGAACATAATTTATAATTACTTTTTTCAAATGTATTTATAAATTTTTCTTTCACGTTGCAGTTGCACCTGTTTTCTTTGCAAATATTGCATTGCAATAACACATTTTCTGCAAAATGTCTTACTGTGGATGCGACGCTTCTCACTGCGGTAAATAACTAATTATTTACCTTGATATAAATTGATTTAATAAATATCTTAATATTAATCGGCAATATTAATATTTTATTTCTTTTCAGATGATGGGCACTATTACCACATATATTTTAATTTTAGTACAATTCTTGATCACAACGCATTCTTGCGATACAAAGATTGCAATCAATGTTGTAGAAACAATTTAATTAAAAAAATAAATAATATAAAGATGCATTTTTGAAAGCTGAAGATATTATCATTTTCGTGTCAAAATCGCCTGATGTTTTATATTTTTGTATAAATACAGTTAAATGTATATATGAATATACACATATATTATATATATATATATATACATTTAAGTGTCATATAGAAATTTCCAGGGTTGGGTAGTGCCTAGTTAAATAGATAAAAATTAAGTTAAAAAGTTAAATAATTTTAACTTAACTTAAGTTAAAAAGTTAAATAATTTTAACTTAACTTAGTTACATTTTTAGACTCTTAACTTTTAACTTAATTTAGTTACATTTCATCGATAACTATTAACTTTTAATTTAACTTTCTTGAATTTAGCCATGCCATAAATAAAGGCGTCACGAGACGTCGTGCACACGTGAATTTGTTATGCTCAAAGGACCAAAAATTATGTTGCGTATAAATGCAACAAGAAAGAATAATATCTAGTTCGGGTGTTCGCATATACAATATCGCGGAACCGTAAATTATGAATTATCTATCTTTTGAACAACACAACATCATTTGTAAAATTTCTGAACAAATATACTGAGAAGATCAGCAAGGAGGTTATAAATTGATTGCCGGCAAAACGCATAGAAAATCTCGTAAATAATAGACGGTACTTGCAGGGTAATTGCGGAATGTTAGTGAAGAATGATTAGCAGGACTTGCAGGATGCTTGCAGATAGTAGGATCGTTCACAGGAATCGCGAGGGATTACAGGCAGGATATGTAGATCGCATATTTCGAGTATGTTTATAAATAAAATATATAATAAATAAAGTGATGTTTGTTATTTCCGTTATATATTTGTAAGACTGTGAAACCCTGAAATCATGAAATAAAACAAATTTAACTTTAAACTTTTTAATTATTTTTTATTATTAACTTAACTTTAAATTCAATTAATTTCATTATGAGTTAACTCGTATCTTAACTAAGTTAAATTTTCAAGGCTGTTAACTTTAACTTAACTTAGTTAAAAAAAATTTAACCTACCCAACCATGGAAATTTCATATATACAGTGGACTCCGTGTATATATGAAATATATGTATATATATATCTATATCTATATATTCTATGATACCATATAGATATATACATGTATATCTATATCTATCTATCTATCTATCTATATATATATATATACATATAGCAAGTTGCAAATAAATAAGTTACTTGCTTTATTGTACTGTACGGAATAAAATAAATATGTCTTTAAAAAGTATTGCTTTGTTTTCATTAAATACGTCATATAATAAAACTTTTTAATTTTCTTGTATTAAAATTAAAACAAAATCATGTAAATTTTGCGGCAAATGCAATATCAAGGATGTAAAATTATATTTCAACGTTCTGCATTGCGAGCAACAATATATAATTTTACAATAACAATATATATATTTTTAACGCATTTTACTCATTGTTATTACAATGCTTGTTTTTCGTCTTTTCGACAGTGAAAGAATAGACCTATCGACATCAAGATTTATTCTATGATACCATACTATTTCTACATAGTTGTAAAGATTAATTTGTATTCAAAGGCTAATGATTCCAATCCTAATTGTAACATAATGTGCAATGCGCACTTTACTACATTGCGGCGGAAGAACATTGAGAAAAAAATACAATCACATAGAGGAAATTCCCCAAATAAGGACCGATCCGATAATATGGACTACAGTTGGTTTTAAAAACCTACTGTAGCTAACAAAGTGAAACTAATCGCAGATGATACTTCGCACCGCCGTCATCCCGTCAGTCGGTCGCAGCGAAACTGCTCGCACGCACGTGTAAGTGGCGGTCATTTAGTAATTTTGTCCGTACTCGATGTAAATTTTCGGTATAAGTTTCGTAAGCTTTTAATACAAAAGTATTATTTCATGTTACCATTGTTTAATATTTCAAAATGATAGGATTCTTACCAATCATTTTCGTAATGTTTTTTAAATTAAGATTATTGTTTGCTATTTGGACTCTGGTCCAAATGGCAAACAATATTAAAACCAAGCGGTCCATATTATAATACCTGTTTTCAAATTTTGAATTTTATGACATTTGAGAAAAAAATAGTTTTTATTTTTTTGTAAAAAAAATTTTACGTTTTGTGTTACTTAATAGTTATAAGACTGATTAAAATAAACGGTGCTGATTATATAGTATTCGATAAAAACCTTATGGTGGTCAATATTTAAGAAAGTTCCCCTACCAGTTAACACAAACCAATTTTTCATAGAAAGTCAGGATATCCTCATTATCAGTTAAGTTCTATTTGCACAGCGTGATGAACATTTTTTCATTTTTGAAGAGATAACAGGTCTTCTAGCTATAGTAGAGATTTGTCTGAGCTCAAGCAACTAATCTTTCAAAATCTATTTTTTTACAGAATTCATATAACTAATTTAATAAAAATTTTATTCATACGTAATTTTTACTCGCCAAACAGCTGAAAAGGATTCAGCGAAGTCGAAAAGTTCCGTTTACATTAAGATTAGACAAATATATTTATTGAAAATTATATCTGTGTTGCTCGTTATTGGCCTTTTATTTTGTTCAATTTGTTCGAATATTCTAGTTTGAAATTGGTCAACCGATATTTACGAATCTTTGCAAAACTAAGAGTTTATGTAGATACGTTATTTCCTTTGTACGAGGTGTGGCTATAAAATAACTGGATTATTGTTCCAAATTTTTTTATTTAACAAATTACACAATGGGAATGTTATTACCTTCAATGTACTTCCCTCCCCGATCCCTACACCGCTCGATGCGAATCTGCCATTGTTGGAAGCTATGTTGCAGGTCCTCTTCTGACATATTGTTCATGAGCTCCGTCGCTTTTGCCTTCACTGCATCTACGGACTCGCGAAACGAGTTTTAATACAGACTTGATCTTTGAAAATAAAAAAATGTCATATGAAGCTAGGTCAGGGGAATAGGTGGATGTTCCAATACGGAGATCTTGTGCTTCGCCAAAATCGACTTGACACTATTCAAAACAGTCCGTAGATGCAGTGAAGGCAAAAGCGACGGAGCTCATGACCAAGCTATCAAAAGAAGACCTGCAACATTACTTCCAACAGTGGAAGAATCGCATCGGCGGTATAGGGATCGAGAAGGGAAGTACATTGAAGGCGATAACATTCCTATTATATAATTTGTTAAATAAAAAATTTTGCAACATTAATGCGGTTATTTTATAGCCACATTTCGTATGTGCAAAAATGATTTTCCTAATGAGCGATCTATATGTGCAGGATGATGTATTATACTGATTACAACAAATACATTCCATTACTTTCTGCGTCCCATTATAAGGATAATACCTATGTGTTGTTCGAAAAACTCCATGGTTACTTCACGCCAATAAATAATTCGTGTCTTATGATGCGTAGTAACAACTTGCAGTATTAAACTTAAACTCATCGGATACGGTTAAGCCACGAAGAGTCCATGTCAGTTTTCGCATTTGTTGCGGACAAACA
This sequence comes from Aphaenogaster floridana, assembly GCA_003063835.1. NCBI lineage: Eukaryota > Metazoa > Arthropoda > Insecta > Hymenoptera > Formicidae > Aphaenogaster > Aphaenogaster floridana. Next base: position 16,628 of record NJRP01000002.1, read on the forward strand.
AAGAGGAAGACTATACTTAGAAAAGCTTTTGCAATAACGCTCACGTTAAAACTAAACTAGAAATGGGATATTTATATAATTGATAATAGAACTAATAATTTTCAAGCAGTTCTTCCACGAAACTTCAGTGACCATGTTGAGTCTGTCATCGAAATTTCAAAAACGAATCAGAAGCAAGAAAGAAACAAGGAAATGGTGGCTATTTCATGCCAAGAATTTTCAATCCTTGATGTATCCTTGTTTCATCTTTTGCCGCATCCTTGGAATATTTCCGTACAAAATCAACGCTTCGATCTTCGAGACATCAAGATCGCGTTATATTCTATTAACTATCATTATTTGCATCACCTGCGTTTACGAACTGGCAAATCTTTATGAAGTCAACATATTAAGGACTAAGATTGAAGTAGCTAGAAAAATTCAGGAAAATTGCTTTTCTATGCTTGGAGGTTTCATAGTAATCGTCTCGTTTGTCTTGAGTGGTCCACGAATGCGTTTACTTCAGACTATATTGGAAATCTCTTCAAAATTACCTCCGAAATCGTATGAAAAGCTATCTAAGTTGATACATGTTAAAGATATTTTCGGATTTTTCCTCTTAATGGGCCAAACATTACTATTAATTCTACATTTTTATCAACACAATAACTTGAGTTGGTTATTTATGGACTATTACATCGGCTTCCAGATATTTCAGTTGAATATGCTATACGTGAATTGTGTTTGTGTATTAAAGGCCTGTTTCAAAAGAATTGATAAAAATCTGACGAATTTGCGGATGCTTGTGATAAATAATAAATTGCATATTCCCAGATTGATTTACTATCAGCAAAGAAATTCATTTTTGCTGGAAGAAATCAAGATTCTGGAAAAGCAATATTTGATGGTGAGCAATACAGTGCAGATGTTGAATATAAATTTCAGTCCGCAACTCCTCGCAACCATAGCCATAGCCTTCATCGACATTACTTTCGAAATATACTTCAATATAGTGCAGTGGAAAAACGGGCTGTCTATTAATCTGACTAATAAGCAGATTGGTAACACATGTTTGATGTCGGACATAATATATCATGTTACAAATATAGCACTGATGGTATGGGCCTGCGAAACCGGCAAGAATCAAGCTATAAAGATTAGCACTACAGTCCATGATGTTCTTAACAGCACCAGCGACGAGCAAATCAAAGCTGAGGTATTAAAAATTTTAATTTCTATTTATCTTTTTAATATTCCGAATGCTGATACAATTTTTATATATAAAATATAAGAACATAATTTATAGTTACTTTTTTCAGATCTATTTATAAATATTTCTTTGACATTGCAGTTGCACCTGTTTTCTTTGCAAATATTGCATTGCAATAACACATTTTCTGCAAAAGGTCTTACTGTGGATGCGACGCTTCTCACTGCGGTAAATAACCAATTATTTATCTTGATATGAATTGATTTAATAAATACCTTAATATTAAACGGCAATATTAATTTTTTATTTCTTTTTAGATGATGGGCATTATTACTACATATATTTTAATTTTAATTCAATTCTTGATAATAACGCATTCTTGCGATACAAAGATTGCAATCAATGTTGTAGAAACAATTTAATTAAAAAAATACATAATATAAAGATGCATTTTTGAAAGCTGAAGATATTATATCTTTCGTTTCAAAATCGCCTAATATTTTACATTTGTATATAAATACAGATAGATGTCTATATGAGTATATATATATATATATATATACACACATTTAAGTGTCATATATATAGTGGACTCCCTATTAATCGACCTGTGTGAAACTCGTGGATAAAAAATTGACCGGTTAACCAAAAATAACGTTTATAGGATTATTAATTAAATAAAAAAAGTTTACATATTATATATAAATGTTTATTACGCATTCATTTGCATAAAAAATAGATACTTTTCGTTTGATTTAAGGCGAGAGAAGTTATAGCAACATTATCCGATCGTGTGGCATGGGACAACTTCCTATCGCAATGTCAGAAATCATGGAAAAATCTCGACAAAAATATGGCCGGCTTAAGCGAAGACCGGTTAAAGCGAGACTGGATAAAAGGGCAATTTGCAATATGCAATTACATTTTTTTTTTTAAGTGACCATGTGTTTTCCACACATCAATTGATTCATCCCACTATTCTACGCATAAAAATAAGGTACAGTTATCAAAAAATGAATAATTTACGAGCTATTTTATATTTTATGTCAAAATATACCAGAGTAAAATATAAAATATCTCGTAAACTATTGCTTTTTGATAACTTCACTTTAATACTTTTATATGCCAAATAACTGGAGGAATTATATTATTTTTTTAAAATCATGTGATTCCATTAAAAAAATTAAGTTGACCTTAACTTTTGGCAACACCACTTATGGTCAAACTAAAACTGTCATTAAATGCGTCTTTTTAAATCCTACAACTTTTGTCTAAAACAGTTTTTTCTAAAATCCATTGTTTTTGAGATATTTTAGTGTTAAAATGGGACACCCTGTATAGATATGCCATATTTGATGCTTTCTGTTTTGTATGTGCAAATATGATTTTTCTAATGAGCGATCTATATGTACAGGATGATATATTATACTCATTACAGCAATTACATTCCATTACTTTATGCGTTGCATCAACAAGAATGATACGTGCTGTTCGAAGAACTCCATGGTTACTTCATGCCAACAAATAATTCGTATCTTATGATCTGTAGCAGCAACTTGCAGTATTAAACTTAAATTTATCGGATGCGGATAGGCCACGAAGAGTCAATAGCAGTTTTCGCATTTGGTGTGAACAAACAAAGAGAAACATTACACTTAGCAAAGAAGCTTTTGCAATAACGCTCGCATTAAAACTAAACTGGAAATGGGATATTTATATAATTGATAATAGAACTAACAATTTTCTAACAGTTCTTCCACGAAACTTCAGTAATCATGTTGAGTCCGTCACCGAAATTTCAAAGAGGAGTCAAGAGCAAGAAAGAAAGAAGGAGATGGTGGCTATTCTATGCCAAGGACTTTCAATCCTTGATGTACCCTTGCTTCGCCTTTTGTCGCATTCTTGGAATACTCCCATACAAGATCACTTCTTCCTTCGAAACTTCTAAATCATGCTACGTTGTATCGACTATAGTTATGAGTGTTTTCTGTTTTTGTGCACTGTTAATGATCTATGTGATGAACATTTCTGGATGGTTCAATGACCACGATGTACGCAAAATTATTGAATTGAACTCCTTCTTCATATTCGGCAGTTTCATAACGATCGTTACGTTCGTTTTAAGCGGTCCACGAATACGTTTGCTACAGACTATGCTGAAGGTCTGTTCAAGATTGCCTTCGGAATCGTATCAGAAGCAATCTATGCTGATCCACGCCAAGGACATTTTCGGTTTCTTCTTCTTACTTCTGTACACATTGATTTGTAATTATAGTGTACAGATCCCTATCTGGATAAAAACATTTTCATTGTACATCACTTTGCTAATATTTCAGATGGATATGCTATACATAAATTGCGTTTGTGTATTAAAAACTTGTTTCAAGAAAATAAACGACGATCTGACAAATTTGCTCATAATGAACGATGAGCTGTATTTAGTCAGGCAGATTTACCATGAGCAGAGAAATCCTCTCCTATTGATGGAACTCAAGACTTTGAAGAAGCGACATTTGATACTTAACGATACAGTGCAGATGCTAAATATAATTTTCAGTCCGCAACTCCTCGCAACCATAACCTTAATCTTCATCATGATTACTTTTGAACTGTATTTTAATATAGTGCAGTGGAAAAACGGGTGGTTTATAAGCCTTACTAAGCAGGATTTCTATATATTACCCTACGTTATGTATTTTTTTATAAAAATAGTATTGATAGCGTGGGCCTGCGAAACCGGCAAGAATCAAGCCATGAAGATTAGCACTATTGTTCACGACGTGCTTAATAGCACCAGCGACGAGCAAATCAAAGATGAGGTATTAAAAATTTTAATTTCTATTTATCTTTTTTAATATTCCAAATGCTGATACAATTTTTATATATAAAATGTAACCACATTATTTTTAATTACTTTTCTCAAATCTATTTATAAATTTTTCTTTGACGTTGCAGTTGCACCTGTTTTCTTTGCAAATATTGCATTGCAATAACACATTTTCTGCAAAAGGTTTTACTGTGGATGCGACGCTTCTCACTGTGGTAAATAACCAATTATAACCTTAATATGAATTGATTTAAATATCTTAAAATTAAGCGGCAGTATTTATTTTTTATTTCTTTTTAGATGGTGAGCACTATTACCACATATCTTTTAATTTTAATACAATTTTTGATCACATTGCATTCTTGTGACTGAGAAAGACTGCAATCAATGTTGTAAAAAAATCTAATTTAAAAAATACATAATATAAAAATGTAGTTTTGAAAAGATATTATCTTTTTCGTTTTAAATGTAATATAATCGTCTGATGTTTTATATCTGTATAAATACACTTAAGGTACATATATGATGTACATTTAATATATATATTTATATTTATATAATATATACATTTAATATATACATTTAAGTGTCATATAAAAATATAATATATATAATATATATAGTAGACTTCTTGTTAATCAGCTCCTATGAGACCGGACCCGGTGCCGGATAAAAAAATAATCAGTTACTTCGAAAATAACATTTATAGGATTGTAAATTAAATAAAAAAGGATACATATTATATATAAATGTTTATTGCGTATTTATTTCCATAAAAATTGATACTTATCGTTTATTTTAAGACGAGAGAAATTATAGCAACATTGTCCGAACGCATGGAATAATATCTTATTGCAACATTAGAAAATTTCGATAAAAATATGACCAATAAAGCGGAGACCGGTTATACATGTGCACACACACACACACACACACACACACACACACACACACACACACACACACACATTCATTTTTTAAAAGATGATGGGTCTTCTAGCTATAATAAAGGTTTATATGAGCTTAGGCAACTGATCCTTCAAAACATATTTGTTAATACCAAATTCATAACTAATTTAATTAAATTTTCATTCATGTAATTTTTATTCGCTAAACGGCTGAAAAGGACTCAGCGATATCAAAACATTCATTTATTTTAAGATTGGACAAATATTTTTTATTAAAAGTTACATTTGTGTTGCCCTTTTATTTTGTTTAATTTGTTTGAATATTCTAATTTAGAATCAGATATTAACGATCTTTGAGAAAAACTAGTTTAAGTAGATACACCGTATTTGATATTTTCTGTTTTATATGTGCAAATATTTTCCTAATGAACGATCTATATGTGCACGATAATGTATTATATTGATTACAGCAATTACATTAGTTTATGCGTTGTATTACAAGGATAATATGTGTTGTTCGACGAACTCCATGGTTACTCCATGCCAACAAATGATTCTTAAGTCATGTCTTATGATCCGTAGCAACAACTTGTAGTATTAAACTTAAATTCACTGAATGCGGATAGGCCACGAAGAGTCCAAGTCGATTTTTGCATTTGTTGCGACAATCAAAAAGGAAGACTACACTTAGAAAAGAAGCTTCCGCAATCACGCTTGCGATAACGCTAAAGTGCTCACGTTAAAACTAAACTGGCAATCGGATATTTATATAATTAGTAATAAAATTAACAAGCACTTCTTCCATGAAACTTCGCTGATCATGTTGAGTCCGTCATCGAAATTTCAAAGACAAGTTAAAAGCAAGAAAGAAAGAAGAAGATGGTGGCTATTCTATGCCAAGGACTTTCAATCCTTGATGTACCCTTGCTTCGTCTTTTGCCGCATTCTTGGAATACTCCCATATAAGATCACTTCTTCCTTCGAAACTTCTAAACCATGCTACGTTGTATCGATTATAGTTATGTGTGTTTTCTGCTTTTGGATACTGTTAATAATCTATGTGATGAACATTTCTGGATGGTTCGATATGTGCGCAATGTGTTCTTTCAAGCAATATGTACGCCAAATTGAATCTAACTGCTTCTTGTTATTCGGCAGTTTCATAACGATCGTTACGTTCGTTTTAAGCGGTCCACGAATATGTTTGCTTCAGACCTTGCTGGAAATTTCTTCAAGATTACCTTCGGAATCGTATCAGAAGCAGTCTATACTGATCCACGCCAAGGACATGTTCGGTTTCTTTATCTTATTACCATACTCATTGATTAATTATTATGACACAGAAGTTAATATCTTAATAACGACATTTGCATTTTACATCACTTTGCTAGAATTTCAAATGGATATGCTATACATAAATTGCGTTTGTGTATTAAAAACTTGTTTCAAAAAAATCAACGACGATCTGGCAAATTTATTCATAATGAACAATGAGCTGTATTTCGTCAGACAGATTTACCATGAGCAGAGAAATCCTCTCTTATTGATGGAACTCAAGACTCTGAAGAAGCGACATTTAATACTTAGCAATACAGTGCAGAAACTAAATATAATTTTCAGTCCGCAACTCCTTGCAACCATAACCTTAACCTTCATCGCGATTACTTTAGAACTATATTATAATATGGTGCAATGGAAAAACAGGTGGTTTATTAGTGTGAATAAGCAGGATCATTACGCATTAACCTGCATTACATATTATTTTACAAAAATAGCATTGATAGCTTGGGCCTGCGAAACCAGCAAGAATCAGGCCATGAAGATTAGTACTATTGTTCACGACCTGCTTAATAGCACCAATGACAAGCAAATCAAACACGAGGTACTAGAAAATTTAATTTCTGTTTATCTTTTTTAATATTTCGTATGCTGTTATAATTTTTATATGTAAAATATAATCACATAATTTACAATTACTTTTCTCAAATCTATTTGAAAATGTTTTTTGATTTGATATTGCAGTTGCAGCTGTTTTCTTTGCAAATAATGCATCGTGACAATACATTCTCCGCGAAAGGTCTCATTCTGGACGCGACGCTGTTCACAGCGGTGAGTAAGCATTAATTTGCTGCAATTATTTTAATATTTTTAAATAAAATTATAATATTTACTTATTTTGCTTTTAGATGATAAGTACTATCACTACTTATCTCTTAATTTTGATACAATTCATGATCGCATCACAATTTTGCGATGAAAAGACTACAATCAATGTTACACAAGCAATTTAAATCAGCACAAGCAGTCTCATAAAAGAAGTATATAATAAAAGAAATTAAATACTAGAAATAATTCCTTTTTGTCATTAAAATTGTGTAACATAATCGCCTTTAAAGTGCTATATAGTAATCTTGTATCATGCGCATGTCAATATCAAGTTGCAAATAAATATGTTAATATAATTATTTTAAAGAATTATATTAAAGACTTCGTAAATAAAATAGGAATACACACTTATATCTTGCAATTATAATTACTTAGAATTTATTAATGATATTTACGATTAATTTCTTATCTAATACTATTTTTCTTGTCTAATCATATCTAAAGTAAATTTAATGTTTAATTAAATAGTTGGAGGTACATTTGCAATTTAAATTTTATATATTTTTATAAGAATAATTTCTTTAAGTTTTTGTTGAAAGAAACATAATGTAACCAATAGAAACGTTCGTTTCATCACTCTATTTGCCCTTATTGCTTTTGAAATATAAAAAATTTATTATCTTAAGATAATTTTTTGTCTTTCAATTATATTGTAGTTATTATAAAATTAATAATATCATTAGTTGGAGTACTATATCATTTAATTCTAATTTAGATAATTATTCCCTTGGTGATACGTGCTAGTTGGTCGAAAAACACCATGGTTACTTCACGGCTAACAAATAATCCCTGAGTCATGTCTTATAATCCATAGCAGCAACTTGCAGTCTTGAACTTATACTCACCGGATGCGAATGGGCCACAAAAAGTTCATGTCAGTTTCCGCATTTGTTTTGGAGAAACAAAGTAGAAGACTATATTTAGAAAAGGTGTTTTTGCAATTGCTCACATTAAAACTGTAGTGTCGTAATAAGACATTTACATAATTGATAATGGGACTAACAATTTTCAAGCAATTCTTCCACGATACTTCGCTGATCATATTCAATTCATCATCGAAATTCCAAGGAAAAGTTAAAGGCAGAAAAGAACGAAGGAGATGGTGGCTATTTCACGCCACGGATTTTCAATCTTTGATGTATCCCTGTTTCACCTTTTGCCGCATTCTCGGAATATTCCCATACAAGATTAACACTTCATCCTTCGAAATGTCTAAACCGTGCTACATTCTATCGACTGTCATTATGTGTGTCGTCTGCTTTTACATACTGATAATACTCTATGTGATTAACAACTCTGAATGGTTCGAGATCAAAGGCTTACGCAGGACTATTGAAATTAATGCCTTTTACATATTCGGCATTTTCATAATGGTCGTCACGCACGTTTGGAGCGGTTCACGAATGCGTTTACTTCAGACCATATTGGAGATCTCTTCAGGATTGTCCTCGGAGTTATACCAGAAGCAGTCTAGACTGATCCATGCTAAGGATATTGCTGGTTTCTTTTTCTTACTTATGCAAGCATCGATTTGTTTCTACAACATGCGATTTTCTGTCTTGCTCATGGTGTGTGCATTCTACATCACTCTGCTAGTGTTTCAGATGGATATGTTGTACATGAATTGCGTCTGTGTATTAAAGGCTTGTTTCAAGAGAATCAATGACGATCTGGCGAATCTGCTCGTAATGAACAATGAACCGCATTTATTCAGGTGGATGTACCATGAACAGAGAAATCCTTTTTTACTGATGGAGCTCAACGCTCTAAAGAAACGACATCTAATGGTCAGCGACACCCTACAGATGCTAAATATGATTTTCAGTCTGCAGCTCGTCGCTACTATAACAATGGCCTTCACCAGAATCACTTTCTGCCTGTACTTTTGTATAGCACTATGGCGAGATATCGTACACGTAACCAGTTTGGAAAAACGGTTCCATTATATATTCTTCATCATGTCTGTAGTGTATTATTTTATAAAAATAGCATTGATAATATGGACATGCGAGACCGGCAAAGATCAAGCCATTGGGATTGGCATTACTATTCACGATGTTTTTAACAGCACTAGCGACGAGCAAATTAAAAACGAGGTAATAAAAAAAATAATAATTTGATTTGTATATTGTTTTAAAAAGTCTCATGTGTTGTTACAATTTTTTATATAATACATCTAGCCAATGTGTTTCAGTCTTTTTTTAAATTTTATATTTAATTACTTTTCTATCTGACGTTACAGTTGCAGTTGTTTTCTTTGCAAATATTGCATACTCGCCAAAATATATTCTCCGCGAAAGGTTTCACTATGGGTGCGCCGCTTCTTGCTGCAGTGAGTAAACAATCATTTGTCTTTATTAATTTAATATATATTGCTTGTGATTTTGCTTTTAGTTAATAGGTAGCATCACTACGTATCTGTTAATATTGATACAATTCATGGTTATACAATTCACGATGAATTCTTGTGACAAATAGTTTACAGTTTGCAATATTAATTATATTAAATAATATAATTAAACAAAGATGCAAAAGAAGAACAAAAGAATATAATTCTAAATATTGAAAATGCTCTCTTTTTATCGTCGTGAGTAGAACATAATCACCCGATGTTTTGTACTTGTATATACTGTTGCGCATGCACATATGTAAAAGTATTTAAAAATCTGTAATAAGTATATTAAAAATAAATAGAAAATAAATAAATGTTTATTAAATTAGATATTTATTGTCAATCACAAGCTTATGAAAGCCAAAAAGGAGGACCGGTAAATTAAGCCAAATTCTGCCCCGCGATGGAACCTAAACTAACCTTTAAAAATCCTTCCTTAGGTCTTAAGAACTATGAAAATAACCTTTATTTATCCGAGAAGTGGTGGGGAAGTTATGAGAAAAGCTTATTAAGCTATTAGGCTTAATATTGGTTTATACATAGAAACCAACATTCTGCTCTATACCAATTTTAGGAAATTGCATTTTTTCAAGTCAAATACATATGCCGACACTGTTTTATTTATAAGTTGCTTTAGTATTTTTGACATGCAGTATTCCTAATATTGGCGGGTTGAGCTACTGCTCTTGGGCTAGCTACGCGTAAAAAAAACACGACACGACATATTAACGATGAAAACGATGAGGATTAAGAACAGGAAACGACTAGATTATGGCAGGATGCTTGCGCTCTATTCTGTGTATATTATGTTTCTTTATACAACTTCCTGCTCTTCTCGCTAATAATGTAAATAAATCAAATCTTAAATAAAAAAAAGTTAAAAATACAAAAAAATTTTTTTTAAATATAAAAAAATAAAAAATAATTTATTTTTTGGTTACACAGATGCAATTTCCTAAAGTTGGTATAGAACAGAATGTTGGTTTCTATGTATAAACCAATATTAAGCCTAATAGCTTAATAAGCTATTCTCACAACTTTCCCACCACTTCTCGGATAAATAACCGTTATTTTCGTACTTCTTAGGACCTAAGGAAGGATTTTTAAAGGTTAGTTTAGGTTCCATCGCGGGGCAGAATTTAGGCCTAATTTACCGGCCCTCCTTTGTAGTTGCGCCACCATTTTGTATTTTTGTATCATATTTGATAGAAAAAAAGGAAGAGATTCTTTCTCTGTTGTATAACAAAATATTTGCGTAATACGAGACAAGATTGTTCTGCATTACGAGTGTCGATGATGCGATATCAGGTCGAATGAATTTCATTACAGCCGGCGGACGCGTTTAATGCAGAGCAGCTCCGGCGGTCTAAAGGCTGGATAGGCCAACTCAGCACCCTGATATTTCTTTGAATAGAGATCTGTGTCGTGCGATAGGCTCGTATAAAAGACGGGGGTGAAGACGGAAGGAACTCCACCTCTATCTTACCCTTTCACTCGCCCGCTCCTCGTCGCCGTAGTTCTAACGTCACTTAGCATATTACCACTCTCTGTTCCTTTAGACTCGAATTTTCACGCTCTGCCTCTTATAGATAAATCCCGTAGCCTTAAACTCATTAGCAAACCGAACTAATACTCGTTGCAAGTGATACCAAGTGTGAAATGAAGTAACGCAATCTAGAAACGGAACGTGCACGCTGTAATTATTAAGACACAGATGTCGAAGTAGATTCGTTAGACATTACTTAATATAATTTAATATGATTTCATAGCGAAATTTCTATCGAATTATTAAACTAAAATGTGACACATGAAAAATGTATATACATATAATAATATCATATAATTATTTAAATTTTCAGTACTTCGAGCATGATATAATATATTTCTTCTCGCTATTAACTATCACAAGAATCATTCCACATCCTTAACTTAATTAACTAAATTTTGCTGCTAAATTATTATTTTCCTTTTGCCCTCATTACTCGCGCTATTTATCTGTACCGTTATTATTTAATTAATCCCCACGTCATGCTCGAAAGGGATTAATCTCCCGGGACGCAATAAACGTTTTATGTCTACGTCTACGTCCGATCGGGTGAGGTCGCGTCAGAACCGCGGAATAGCACTGAACTCGACACGAGTAACCCGGGAATAATCCGTCACCATAAAAACCGCGCCCGCTACAAGTCCCAATGGCGGGACGGCGAGGACATTAAATCCCGGCAACATGAGGCGTTAGACCGGATGGACGACGCGGCAGGGAAAGTGAACCGCGCGAAGGTATACGCCGAACTGGAAGCGGAACGAAAACCCACGGCAAACTCAATTTTCCGCGTTAACTCGGCCGACGAGGAGGTCGTAACGAGAGTCCGGCCCGATCGCTTAATATTCATGGAGGCGTGGCAAGCGGGTTTTAGTGTTTCTCTTCGGTGCGCCGGCCGGCCAAGTGGGTTTATGGCTGTTTCTACTTCGAAACGGCCCGTCGTAGATCGTGCGAGTCGAACGACGCGTTTCACCCGCGAGAGTTCGCAGCCACTGTGCCTTCGTTCACCGCAGCACTCGCGGGACTTCTGCGACTGGAGAACGTTGGAGAACTAAGCTATGCGCGCGTTGCGAAAGAAGAAACAGGAAAAGTTTCTGCGGAGTCTACTTTCGTTTCAAAGAACTCAGACTGAGCACGTAATCACTAGCAACCGAATGTTCCAGATTAAATGGACGATTCACAGCGAGAGAAGAGATGGCTTTCAGCTTTGTCAGAATGTATCATCGTTGATTGCTGAAAATGCAGACGTAATGACGATGGTTGCAGTAATTCGATTGATCAGCGTTGCCAAACAATACGAGATAATGTAATCGGCACACATTTCGCCAATAACGGCCAATTCTGATTGATTGTCAAAATACCATTTGAAATTATAATACTAACTAAGAGTTGTCGATCCAATTGCATTTGGTGTGGCGTTGATGGGATACTTCGTCTGGAATTTGGTATACATTCTAGCATGATAACAGTGAATATTCCCGCGGAAGTAAGAACGGAAACGAGAGCATTGAGAGTTATTATTAAAATCATATGAGTGAAATCTTTAAATTATTGCTCATATCCTAAATTAAATGCTGCCATAACAAATAATTTAAAGATATGAGTGAAATCTTTAAATTATTGCTCTCATATCCTAAATTAAATTGCTTAAAGATTATTCTGATTATTTGAATTTTTCTTCATTAATTATTCACTAATTGATTTATTACTCTTATACAGATTTATTATTATTATTATACAGTGTTCGGCAATTATACAATTTGTGTGTAGCGCTTTTCTATATAAAATTTCTTATATATTTTAAAAAATTTTGAAGTAAGAGAGAAAGAGAGAGAAAGATATGTCGCATATGTCGTATTGCGGTATAAAAATAATCTTGCATATAGTTTTCCGCTGCGACGTTAGTATGCGCAATTCATAGCACAAATCGCCGCTTCGAGATAGGCAATTATTGCAAGTCTAATTAAGGTATGTGCCGGTATAATAAGCGCGTTATGTTTGAGCTACTAAAATCAGCTATTCACAACCGGTGCTTTAGATCCGCCCGGAAAACGCCGGGGGCGCGGCGGGAGTCACCGAATGCAGATTTTACGCGCGTGGATGTTAAGCGGTGGATTTTTTTATGTCACTTCCCGTGTAAACCGACGTTTTCCAGGTAAAACGGGAACACGAGTTTGGCCGCGCATCACGGAAGCGAAGGTCTTTTGTGCGCTGCGAGAGGTGATGACGAATCGATATTCGCCCAATGAGGCAGCTGTTTTTAAATGGGGGATAAAAACCAGAGGCGAGGGAAAGAAAGGTAGGTAACCAGTGAAACGAGATTGCGAGTATTATCATCCGTGGATTTCTATCTCGTGACTAAGTGATTTTAACGATTAACGTTGTATTTTTAATCCCGCTCGTTATTACCGTTAGACCTTTTCAACATTTATAAACACGTTTACAATTTGGAAGAAAAGTATCGCGTCATTTTTGGATTTAAATCTAGTTAAGATTCGTTGCAGTTTTATTATTAAAAACGCGAACATGCGCTATTCAAAATAAAAAGAAACGTCGGTAAAAGATTAAATATTGAAATTTTGTAATAATTGGATTAATTAAGATGGAATAAGATAGTCATTTTTTTGGTTAGTCTGAGCTGTATTTAAAACAACTTTTTCATTTCTAATTGCTTCAATTCTGAATAATTGGAGCGCAAATGATTATATCAAGATAAGTCTGGGGACGGTAATTTCATGATCGTTTCCTGGTGAATAAAAATTTCCTATTTATACATTGGTGTATACATATACACATGTGTAAATAATAAATTTTTATTCAAGAAGCAAAATTACCGTTTCTAGACTCCTTTGATATACTCTAATCATATTATATTCATGCTTCAATTACGTTAAATCTAGATGATTAGATATATAAGAGCTGTCAAAAGCAAAGTTCAAATTAAAACTGAAAAAGTGAAAATAACCTGCATTATAAATATCTCGTTCTATTTTAATCAATATTAATTTAAGTTCTTCACTGAATCTATTGGACAGATATCACACAGGTTTGACGTATTAATTGCTACGCGTTACAGAATAACAATTACACGTGCGAAGATTACTCCCGATGTAACGTCAGGCTCGAACGATTTGTTTCCTGGTTTTCTCAACGGGGTCAACGAGAGTCATAAATCAAAGAGCGAACGATAGTATGGATGCTTCCAATCAATTAGGCGCATTCGTGAAAGAAACGGTTTCATTGATCGATTTGTTCTCGTTATTCTCTGCATAACGAACGAAGCGGTTCCTTTGAAACCCCGATGCAATTCACGCATGCCTTTCGACATTGCCATTGAAAAAATGTCACGTGAAAGTGCGTCTCCGTAATTTCGAGTCCGTATTTCCTTCGCAAAAGGATCTGATACTTTTAAATGAGCGTTAATTGAAGTGAGCTTTCAATGCAAATGTAAATCCTATTGTTTTACAGAGACGGAAGAAATATATGTATATATAAAGAGAAGGATAAAATATCCGTTGGAGAAGAGTAAGACATATATATTTCAATCTCTCTGTATAAGAAATTGAAATACTATCCTTTATATAGGTTCTTCATCTGTTCAGATTTTAAACTCAATTTAACAAGTTACGGTCCCCGAATGTCTCAAAAATATTTAATTAATATCCATCTCAAGGAAAATAATCTCTCCTTTCGTAAGTATATAATTAAAACTATAATTAGATTGTCTTACTACAATATAGAATTACGAGGGAAATATTTATTAATCAGAATTGTATTTGCTATTATTTTGAACCATAACTGTATATAATCACATTGGATTGTCAAGTTTAATTTAATCATGTACTTAAATTTTAAAATCTTATCTTGCCTTGCTACTGATGAATTAATTTAGATCATTAATATTTTATATAACATTTTAAGTAAAAATTTGTCAATCTTAAAACGTTGGATTGCGTCTTACAAAGAACTGATATCACTGCTAATCTATGTGTAGCATTGTATGCATGGTGGTACGTAAATCTTTCTCTCGTTGGAAGATATCGCGTGTAGCCGATATGATCACGATCGTGAGTCGGCTGCTTCGTAGTTGCAGCAGAAATGAAATTTCTTCGTGCGAAAAAGATTTATCGGCTGTGCCATTCTATACAAATGGATGGTTGCTACTCGCTGCGCATTTATATGACGCGGTTAGGAAAATTGCAGGCACGCTAGAAAGATTGCGACGCGCATAAATAAATCGCTATCGTTTTAAGTAAAAGTATCGAGTAATAAATACTTAATTGCTATAATAATTAAATGAAATTGCACTTCGTAAAAAGAGCCATTAAGCAAAAAGGACTCTTTTACTGTTATCGTTTACTGTTATTTATTTTATTTTTAAAATACTATCATTTTAATGTGCAAGTTTTATTAATATACGCAGCCATTTGCGTATGTTCAAATCAACGTTAAATTTAAAAAATTGTGTAAGTTTTTATTAGTTAAAGACTTATGAAGATCATCGTTATTCAAAAAATAGTATAAGATATTAATTAATATTATGTGCTGGATATAGAATAAATATAAAATATTCCAATATCTTCATTTTGCAAAAATACATATAAAATATAATTTCGGAATAAAGGAATTGAGGTTTGCGCAGCTCAATGCAGTCATTAGTCTTTGATCGCTTTCTAACGTTATGTCTTCATCAAGTTGAGCTACTATTGATCTTTAATGCACAGTTCGACGTAATTGGACCGCTCCGCGATTAGCGAAGCTCCTAAAGTTGGTGCACGTCGTTAGATACATCATTCGATTAGCGCTCGTTGGACGAGAGTATAGTTTCTGGGGACCCTAACCGGCCAATAACGAGTGATCAACAACATCATGAAAATTGGGACACCCTCAGATCAATTGGCAATTAACCGTCGCGCCCGGGACGGACTTTATGAAATCTCGATTCGATTACATCGAAGTGTGTACTCTGGCCGGCGCGCGGAGATTGAGCGTCACCGTTGCCAATGGCGGAAAATTGGAAATTTACCTAAGCAATTTGCCAGGCGCGCTCACCTGATCGTCGCCTTCCTCCTCGCGATTCCCTATTATTTCCAAGTAGGTCACCCGTACGACCTGTTAAAATTTTCAGCACTGCGGCATGTTTCAGTAACTATGACGCTTTAACGTGTCTTAAAACTAGGCCACGCGTCAGTAAATTTCGTACAGACGATGTGTTTAGTATGCTGTAAGTTTCGACTGAACTTCGTTTCATCGACATTAGCAGAACTCGTTTTTGGATATACGACCCACATTTGTTACATACGCGCAATGTCACAGATAATAAATCACGTAGCGTATTCATCAAAATTATCAGCAACGCGCGATATTTAATTCAATAAAATATCAAAAGTTTTATCTTGTTTTATTCTGATTACCGTTAATGAGCTAATATTGAAATAAATTCAATGATGACAAACGCAAGAGCTCGCGACGAATGTTTGGACACTGAAATGATATACGTTCGTTAGAGATTGCGCTCGCTTCTTCAAACAATATGATGGATAAAACGCTGCATTTTCCGTAGTTCACAGAAATGAGGAGTCTTAAAAGAACGGTACGCCTTTATGTCCCTAAACAAGGAAACTTTTTTTCATTTTCACCGCCATTACTCGTTTGTACAGCTCAATCCGCCCCTTGCCCACGATGCACACGGAGGTATATACGCGGACGACGATATTAATAAAGTAGGAGGAAAGTAGTTCGCGAAAAATATAAAGGATCCCGGTATTCGCGAGAGAGAAAAGGAGATGAAGGACAGGAGAATCCAAGAGGGAGATAAAAATTGAAAAAGACGGAAGCTCGGCGAAAAAAGGAAACACGCGTAGAAGAAAGCGCATACAGGGAGAGAGAGAAAAAGGGAGGGAGGGGAAACGGAGGGAAAAAGAGAGTTCGCTGCAAAATGGTCGGCCATCCGTCAAGCATTGAAGACATGCGAGATAGAGACGTATTGAGAAAACCGGGACAAAAACCTATTGTTAGGCACACGCTGGAGGAATATAGTACCATTGCTACTTGTCACCTTCCGACCCCTTTTCAGCCCCATCCATAGCGTGTAAGTGCCAATCGTCAATGCGAATACGAAAGACGGAATTGTATCATCGGCGCGAAATTGCATGCGACGCTTGAAATCGCCGGCAATTATTGCCGCGCAATCATTCCATCCTGGAGACTCAAATTTTAATCTTCTTTCTCAACCAATTATAATTTTCAAGACTGTAAAATCTGACTTTCTTTAGAAATTGGATATTCCATTAAAATTCAAATGTGTATAGAACATATATAAATCGTATTCCGAAGGTTTTAATTATAAGTAACATAATTTTTAATTCTTGTCTCGAAATGTATGATCCTACCTCTGTGCACGATAAATTCAGAAAAAAAATCAAATTATAATCGAGAAAGAAAGTGAAGAAAGAAAGAAATATTGCACGTTTTAGCATGTTTGTTTTACGGAAGTTATGAATTGATTAAGAATACCTTAATTTGGATTTATTAATGTTATATAATTGCGAGCCGCCTTTTATCCGGATTGGAAGAGAAGATTGTAGAGATAAGCTTCAAAGCACGCAATATTTTACGAAGGCATATGTAAACTTATTTAGACCACTAATTATAAAACTTCACAGAAAAGACCGATGAGCCTCATTATGTACAGTTCATAACAAATTTAAACGGGATCTAATTAAAAATTTTTGCCGTCACGTCGCAGTATATACAACTTTAATAATCGTTTTATCGATTTCAAAACCTCGCGCAGCTTTATCGCTAAATATTTAATCAAAGGCACGAGAAAAGGATAATGGAAATTAAAATATATGTACGATGGAACATCTCTCAAGTCCCGTCCTAGGATTTTTCGAGAGCGTGCGGAAGGGTAAAACCGAGGCAAAACTACCGTATTACCTCGTTACTCGGTTTTCAGGAAGTGTAAAAGTAATTACAAGTGGAGGAAGTAACAAATCGCTTCGCCTGACAGCGGCAATAAACGGCGGCGAGTATTTTAAGTAGTCCAGTCATTTTACTGTCGGACACGCTAGCCCTCGAGAGCGATTTTCCCGTGAAAGCGTAGCATGGCTGCTGTGTTTCGTATTTCATTTAGAGTGACGTTTATGCCATTGAAATGGAATAGTGGTCCGGAGATAAAAAACTGGATGTTGCATCGGAATTATTTGTACAATTTGTAGAATTAATTTGCGCTACCTTTTTTCGCTTCAGACTTACATCTTCTATGTCAACGTACCGCGGCTATAAATGCACATATATACAGTTTCCTGTAATTTTTTAAACAATTTCGATTAACTGAATAAAATACATCTTTAAAATAATTTTATTGTTTCAATCCGCAGTGTTTTTCCTTTCAGGCAGATATCCATTGTCCGTAAACCGCCGTGACGTAAGAGGGAGGGCACAGTTATTTGATAAAGACAGCTTCTATCGTTGCGTCGCGCTGGTACCGGGCAATCTATTACAGATTAATTGGCGTTTCTATCAGCCCCGGAGCTCTCTCCTCTGTCGATCGATCCGGCGGACGAGGGAAAAAATATGAAATCTAGTTCTTGCGCCAAGGGGGTGCACAGAAACGTTAATTCGATGCGATGGGCCGGCTGGCTCGCTCGCATTGTCAATAACGCTTTTTTTCCCTCGTATCGACGATGCATCTCTTGTATCGAGAGAACTGCACGCTAGAGAGAGCCATTGCCTCTCTCGTGTGCGTGGTTTATTTCTGGAGCCTGGTTATTAACACGATGCCGCGATCGTGCAAAAGCTCTCGTAAAGCCTCGTTCGCCGAGTGGCTACCTGCGAACGAAGTGTCGGACAGGTGTCAATCGCCATCGATACCAGAGAAGAGATCCTCTCCTGAATATACACACACACATATATACATATGCACACGTACACACGTATACACACACATATATATATATATATATATATATATATATATATATACGCGCCGGGGTTAATTGCGAGATATCACGACGACGCAGGAGAGTGTCGCCGACAGTGGAAAACAGCGGGCTCTGATGGATACCCTCGATTAACTCGAGAGCCGCGAACACTAGGGCGGTTCAACCCGATCGCTTGTTTTCTCCCCGGTACTTTTTCAGCTTTTGACAACGATCGATGGTGCTGATGGGGCTAATACGATGGTCGCGACGTTTACTGATGACACTTATGATCGTGAATACGGCCCGGGCGCGAACGCCCCGATGAGACTCCTCGATCCAGCCAGGTATACGTGACATAGATATCAGCCGTGCACAATTAATACCTTAATATTAATTGAATGTCATTATTATTATAATTATTAATAACGGCACGCACGGACGTACGGATAATGATATCAAATGTGTTTACAGATGACAGTTGCAATCGCGTTGATATAAATATTAATCGTATATTCGATAAATTAAATATTTGTCAATATTATCCGTATAAATATTGTCGATATCAGTCGGTATACTTAAAACGCTTATTAATGCAAATAATGTAAGTTATTAAATATTTTGTGAGGTAAAAGGTGAACCGTGAATCGCAATCCATAATATCAATGCATAATACTCGCAAATGCGATTGTATACGCATGCTTTTATATGCGAAACTTTTCCCATTGTCCAACAAATAAAATTATTTGTTTAAATGATATTGGACAAATAAATATTCATTAAACTCTGCCGCAGATCGAACGTTGCAGTGAACCAATGCGGTAGTTATAAAACTGATTAACATACAGAGATAACGTATGCAAAATGATACATAAATATTGAACAACTTACTGAAAAACTTAGCGGAACGCTATAAAATATTTTTTTGTTTTAGGTAATTATGTTATGTTTTATTTTAATTAAGTTGCGATTTTGTATTGAGACGTGTGCTATCTTGCGTGTGACAGACTCACGTAAGAGTTTATCGTAAGTGAAACTTTCGACAAAAACGCTGACTTCTATTACTCCTGTTTTCGCGCATAAAGAAAAATTAGCCCCTATAAGTCGTTCGCGGATTAAATTGAGGGGTGCGGGAAAAAAAGCGTTTTATCCGTCAACGATGTCACTCCAGTCGACAGGATCAATTAGTCGGAGACGACAAAGTGCGTGCTGTGGGTAACCGGAACAATCGATTCCCCTCTCCCCTCTCTTTGTCTCTTTCTCTCTCTCTCTCTTTCTCTCCTATTCTCTGTTTGTCTCTCGTTCTCTCTTAGAAGAGAGAAACAATCGTGTGCAACCGGCTTCGCAACGCGATACGGATATGGACGAGGACGCGCATATTCGTCCCTCCCCGCCGCCTCGATGTCACCCGGACGATGACGCGTCCTGACAGCCGGAATCGCGGGGAAAGCGATTTCTGCGCGTGACATCCGGTCACGCGGCTCGCATACGAGAGCACAGCGCGATGCGAACTCGATCGCCTCTCGCGACGGCGAGAATGGAATTCGACAGGCCGCATCCCCACACCCCTCCCGCCACCCGTCCTCTCTGTCACTCTCACCCTCTGATGTTGGTCGCTGACACATACTCCACTCGCTCTCCTGATTCCTGATGTATGCACACATATACTCGTATATACCGACTACACCTCCGTCTCCCTTACCCACTTTGTCTCCCTTTTAACTCGGTCTTTCGCTCGTCATTATCCTTCCGCTCTTTTCTATGTACTTTATTCATTAATCCTACACTGCCACTTTGGTGAGCAAAGTTCACCTAAGTGATCATCGGTACTATCTAAACTGCAGCTCTTTTAAATCATATAATTATTTTTTCTATATAATAATATATTTTAGTTTTATGAAATTTTCTTTTAAGACGGTATAGCAAAAAATGTTTATAAAGACAAGGTTAATTTTAGCTGCTATTATGTTGCACGGGGTATTAAAAAGAAGGATTTAAGAGAGCAATAGTATTTCAAATTACTTGTGAGTGAATAAAATCTAATCAAAATAAATCGAAAAATTAATTTAAAAACGATCAAACTTAAAAACAATTTTCAATTTTGATAATATCTATAATTTGTTTGCATTTTTATATTAAATTGTATGTCACTTAAATAAATATATTCCTCTCACTATTTTATACATAAAAATATTAAGATAAGACCAACAAGAATATTTCAAATTTTATATCAAAATATATTACCTTAATACTTTTTTATATTCAAAATGAATATAAAAGAATTGATTCATGCAAAAGAATTATATAAATCCATGTGAAAATGCAAGCATCATCCTTTATATTATCAAAAAATATTTCTATCTTTGACAATCTTTTGACGTGGTAATGATTTTTATTAAATTTAGTAAATATTATTATACCCTCCAAGTGTTAAATCCTTTTCTAATCCTTTTTCTCTCCTGCATATTCGATTGCTTTTCAATTGAAGAAATAATGTAAATAGCATATTAAATTGCAATTTCATGATTAATTGTTTCGATTTACATCTATATAGTGATTTTCAAATTTACTTCTCTATACTCTGCTGTATATTTCATCTCGTTATACCTCTTCAGACAGGATTTGCCCTAGAATAATAAATAGACTTTTCTCTCTGCCCTCCTACCTTTTTATTCTCCTTCCTATAGCCTCTTACACAAACTTCCCACCTTTCCCACTTACACTTTTCGTCTTCCTTTCGCACGGTGTCCCACGCATACGATTTCTTCCTCTATCGTGGACGTGCCTTCCTCTCATAACGTCCTCCTTTTACCTCGAGCCGCCGCGGTGGCCATTAAATGTCAGCAGCAGGCCGCCAATGACGGAGTGCCGCCGCCGTCGCACAATGCTCGAGTGCAATTGCATCGAGACGAATACGCGAGCCGAGGGATTGACGGAGCGTGTGATCCTCGGCTTATTATTTTCGCGTGCGTCGACGCCATTGGCGAAATGAACCTGGCAGAAAATAATCCTAATCAAATCCTGAATCAACGTTGAAAGACTGACAGATGAATTTAATGCTCTCCGCAAAATGCCCCGAAAGGACTGACAATGCGATAGTATCAACAATACCGATAATATCTTCGATAACGTCACATTACATTTAAGAAGATCGATACCGCTATTATGCGATCGCCAATGGCGATGATTTGCCAACCTCACGATATATCACGCAACGGATCCCTCGACGGCGATTATGCTCTATTGTAATGTGACAATAGCAGGCTCGCTATTCCTGATGCACTTTACCGGAGTGCACTCGGTGGTCCCCGCGTCGCGGACTGACAGAATACGCAGTTCCTGCTTTATTATTTCGCGACGTGCGCTCGTGACGTCTATTCGACGGGCGTCATAGTCGATTGAGCGCCCATCTAATTAGCGTCAAACCACACATGATCCCGTTCTGACATTAGGCGTCGAGGGACTCGGACGTCCTTCCCCTCCCCTTCCCATTCATGGTTAAACAGAACCCTCCCTCTCTCCTCCTCATACTCTGTTCTGCCCGTTAATATTAGCGCTGCCAGATCCGTACAGCGAGCTGTCTTGCATATTTCACGCTAGCAAGTTTCGGCTTCGATTACGAAGTTTATTCCTATTTGTGAAGTTAAATTTGGCAATTTGGAAACTTAGTTACGTCTCGATTGTTACTAATTCGGCAATTATTAGATATTGCAGCAGTAAACGCATTATTAGTTTGATTGTTATTACCGTTATCGAGAGGGGGGAAAAAGGGAAGAAAGGCGGTATATGGCACACTCAAGACTTTTAAATACATCGCTAGAAATAATTCTCATCACTAATAACTGAGATGTTACTAATCATCAGTCTATAAAAGTATCTCGACGAACGGATGAATTATTCCTACGCTCCAGATTCCAGTGAGAACTCAATAATAAGTAGCCTAATGTGGCGAAAGTCAGCGACGAAGGCTAACCTGTGTGAAAATAGCTTTACCAGCGAAATGAATTGAACAATCGCAACGGAAACGAGATTTTACGTCGGCGTGTCGGCGCCGGTCGAGAATGCCGCGTTACGGTTGCAGTACCCGGCAATCTGGCCGCTTCATTTCTGGGACTCCATCCGGGTGACTCACCCCCGGCGGTCCTGCGCCAACAGACGCCGGCCGGTTTCGACGAGAGCGAATCTAGAAATTAAATTTCAGCGGATCCGGCTCGGAATGCCAAGCACCTTGTACGAGAGCCAAACTAACTTGCCTGCCTACCCTTGTCCCCACCCTTCCTCCTCCTCCCTTTCAATTTTCCGGTCTCCTTGTCGGCTATCTTTTCGACACCTCCGACATCTCCTTCGCGGGAGAGAACGCGGCGATTGAGATAAAAAAGGGGAGCAAGGTGTCGAGAAAGGGTGTCCCTTCTCCACCCCGGCAATATGGCCGACCGGACGTTCCGTCGCGATGAGATATAGAAGACCGTACCTTCTTTCTCCCCGTAAACTTGGCACGTTTTTTTCTCCGAGGCTTTCGGCCATTCCTCCTCTCCGTCTTTCTTGATTTCCTCATTCGTACTTTCTACCTATCGACCTATTCGAGATACTTTTGTTCTTCCCTGGCGACAAATAGTTGTCAAAGACCGCAGTTACGTGATGAGACAAGAAGAGAAAGGAGGGAGGAGAAAGAAAATCTGATTTTCCTTGGGGAACTTTGGCCCTTATTCTCGGCCTCGTCGAATGGATGATCCATGTCGTTTCGTTTCGTACAGGATCAACGGTATCCCGATTCGGATTACACGTGACTCCCGGACCCATTCCTCGAATAGCCGGACCGAACGGAGAGATTGGTCGGATTGGCCAGCAATTGAGGTCGATCGGTGGTATTGTTCGCCGAGGATGCTCGATAGTGACAGGTCCTTATTGCGCGTCTGCCTTTATCTTTATCTCGTCACCGATTAAATTGTCTCGACGAATGTCTCGACGACTTCTGAAAGGACGGAGAAAAATTCGATCGTCCTCAGTCACTTGATAAATTCTCTTGTCTCGGGTACAGCAAACTATCTAATCCTTGACCACATCTATATTACAGAATTGACCTTTTATTAGAATTATTTCTGCTTTTATTGTTATACAAATAATAATAAAATAAAATATTAAATTTTTTTATACAATAGACATAAAGAAAACGTTGGCTTCATGCTACACAAATTTCGATCATTTATTCGAAATGAATAAGTGTTTCGCGATAAATCCGGGTCAGTATCTATTTATAGAAATATCATAATTTCAGAGGATTGAAGCAAATACCACTGAAACCACTTACTTTCTCGTTTCAAACAAGATTTCCAATTCATGGGGAAATTCGAATTCATCAGTAACATCATGGTCGCGGCACATTAAATTCATACCGCGAAAATCGATTTGGGCGGCCTTTAAAGCCCGCGGATCCGCTTGATGTGGCCTTTTTCCGCTCCGACACGCTCGAGCGGAAATGCCGTAGTTCAGTGGCGAAATGTAAGTGACTAATGTTAATGCGTGATTAACAACCCGACGTGGCATGGAACAAACGCCATGCCACGGAACGGGATCTGGCAGTACGTACGTTCGTACATTCGCAGTAACTCGCTTAACTGATAATAGCCTTCACCTTTGTAGAGGTAGCGAGCGCTTTGTGGAGAGTCGATTCGCCATATATCGATTCGCGCGGCGAAAAGCTACGCTCCGCGTCCGCCGCGCAATACTCATTAGATTTGGTCTTTGCTTTTAGTCCACCACCCTCCCCCCCTCACTCTCTCGCAAAGTCCAGCGAGCTATCTCTAACTTGCGAGCGCGAGATTGCTCCAATTAGGACCGCGGTGCACGTCAAAGCGACCGAATCATAAGCGGGACATAGTCGAATAATCTATGAAATTATCTCCGCCGCAAGAATTGCTCGGAGGGAAATCGCAATTTAATGAAGAGATGAACGCTGGCGCGGCGGAAAGAGTTAATAAAGAAACTTGAGAGATAACAGATTAAATTCATCTATAGCTTCAGCGCTAGCTTCAGCATATATCATGACCTGAAATTTGTTCAACGCCAGAGTGATTATTGATCAGGTTCGTGGCGCACGTATAAATTCCTTTACCTCTAATACAATATTCAAGCAGGCACTTTGGATTATATGACAGATAATAGCTTCTCAGCTCGCACATTATTGACGAGGCGGTATTAGAAGGCGAATCTTATTATATATAGTCTTTATGGCGGTCATTAGATTACATCTAGTTCCTACGTCGCTAACAACCTCGGCTGAAAGCGGAACGGCCATTGGCACGGCAACAAAATCACGATGAAAATGCTGATGGCATTTATGCCGGGGCAAAGACGGGGGGCTTTCACAGGCGACGCTCGCCAGTAATTAATGACGCGCGAGATATCAAATTGCTGACTGGCGTACGAATAACAGGCGATACTTCAGCGAGGTCGGCCGCCGATGTGATCTGTATTCGGATTTCCGTGAGTTTTAGATCGATTAACTCGCACCTCCGTCCTCGTCGGGGATATTAACGCCTCGCTCACGCTCGGTTATCCCTTCAAGAGTTACCACGAAGATTCGCTTACTCGACCAAGCCGACGATGATCCTGTGCCTGCTGGTCGTTTCCAACACGAGCTCATCTCTTCTCCTTATCGTAACGTTCTACTGAGTTCCACGTCGCTTTTCTCCGCAGTCAAATACTTCATGCGTTCTTCTCTTTCTCTCTTTTTTCGCACATTGTATTGTATTTCATTTTAATCGAACAATCGGGTTAATCATTTTATTTTATACATATATACATACACATACATTTATATAATTCTATATCTTGTTATAAGATTCTTTCTAGTTAGATATTACAGCAGTATTATTATTACAGCTATTTAGCGCGTATATTTTATTCTGTGTATCAATGCATTCTTATTGAATTATATTTCTCTGAATTCGCTCAATAAAAAGATATTATTGTTATTACTTTGCCATCCACTGTTCCTCCTACCTTCTGATGTTCTATCTATCTTTTTTAATGATCACCTTCGCCGTCCTTTCGAAGGCGCATCGGAACTATAAAGCAAGTGGCATGGAAATCAGATTATACGGAATATGGACGACGACATAAAGTGGACTCTCTGCAAGGGACGTTCCTATAGACAGGTTATGACCTAGATCTTTGATGCTCTAATTGACATTGAGTGGAAATGTAATTAGAAGCTCCTTTCTCTCTCTCTCTCTGAAGGCATTCCCTGATAGGTCGAATAATCCACGTGCGGCCGCGCGCGCCTTCTTTCATAATCCGCATTGATCGATTAAGGATAAACGTCAGCTATTTCCAACTGAGTGGTGCGCTAATTGAAAGGTAAACGATTCGATGCAAAACACAAATTAGCAATTGCTGATAGCGGTGTCTCTCCGCAAAAGACCGTGCAGCTAGGCCAGAAATAACCAACCTAAGAAATTTTCTTTAACGATACATATTGCTTTACCAAAAGTGAGTGCGTATAAAAATAATACTGGTTTAATCAAATTTGATTTAAGTCAATGGAGAATATTGATAATCTGACGAAGTGCATTGGGCTACAGAAATAACTCAGTGTTCGATCTGATATAACAGTTCTTTAATAAGAAAGGATTTATTATTCACGAACAATGTATTATTTTAGAGACGCTAGTCTCATACTATTGTTCGATATGCAACCCTTAAATCGAATCGATGATCAATATTTAAAGGTGTCCCTAAAACAAAATGTCACGAGAAATATATTTTTATCGTTTGCCATCTAAAAATTATTAGACTCGTTGCGATTTTTTAAGGTTATTCTTAAAAAGCATATGCGGTGGCGCGCATTTAGTGAAGAACACCATATACTATGCAGCTCTCTCTCTCTCTCTTATATGCTGAAATAATTAAGTTCAGCTGGTTAATTAAGACGCCGGGCACTGCATTTGGCAATTAGTATCGTGACAGGAAAGATGCACTCCGTGCATCAGGACAAAGACAAAGAGATTCCACTTGAGAGAGCGCTCCTCGCTTGTGCATGAATCGAGCCGTAATGGATGGCAATTACTGCTGAGTGCAGACCGTAACACTTCTCGATAATCGTGCCGCCATTTTCATCGAACGACGGAAACGAGCAAAGAGCAGTAGATCAGACGAGTCTGCGTTTCGTCGCATCGCCAGTCAATTTAGTGTCGAACGATTCTATCGAGATTGAAATCATTCAGTTATACGAGAATACCATGAACAATCATTGATTTTATGTATGCGAAGTGTAGTAAAATCACGTTAAAAAGATTTATTGTAAATTTGGATTTGATTTCTTTCTCTCTCTCTCTCTCTCTCTATAAAATGTTTGCCCAATCTTATATTTGTCCAATCTTTGTAAAATTTTTTTGTTCGGTCCATTGCGGAGATGAAAATTATTTTGTTAACCATAAAAGTGCAGAGAATCTTTCCCACTATATATTTCTAAACTTAAGCTATCGCAAATCTTTTGCAACATTGCGAACAAGTATAGTTGAAAAGATTAATCGCGAACGCGAAATTTGCTAAACCAAGCTAACGATGCTTTAAACGCATACAATTTAATTGCAACTTACATATATATATACAGGGTGTATCTGAAAAAACGTATATGGAACACA
>NJRP01000002.1:44667-106732 GCA_003063835.1 Aphaenogaster floridana
TGGCGTTTTTCCTTCATTTGTAGTGCCGCTTGTAGATTAATGTCGTTATTGACTGAGTTACTCGTGAGAAATGTCGACAGATTAAATTTTGAAATTAATAAATTACTCGGCAGCAGTCGCGCGGGACACCGATCCAACGCCGACGGTTATTTACGTCATAAAATACAGCGCGTAGCCGAGCAGATATTAATTTATCTCCGAAAGTAGTTTCCATTAATTTAAAGCAGCAGGCGCGGTCGTGTCTGCATTAACTGTACACTTGTATACGCGATTCCCCCCTCCCCCCTCTCTCTCTCTCTGTCTCTCTCTTTCTCTCTCTTACACAAATAATATTATAGTATATATGTTATAGAATGCCAGAGAGAAAAAATAAAATACAACTGCAATTCAAAATCAAACATTTTCTAACAAATGTGTTTAATCAAATATCAATTAAAAGTTTACTTTGTATAAAATACCAATATATTATTTGAAGAACATTTAGCTCCAGCGTTTAAATGCAAGTATGATTATGTAATGTCAGTGAGAATATGTCAAGAAACTCAACCAGAATACAGAATGAATTTCTACTTCGTTACTACTCCGTTAATTGGACGACTAATTACTGTTAAATCCGTAACACGACTTGAGCAGAAATGCTACTGTGTTGTGCTCTGTTTAACATTCCATAAAATTGCTCTCTCTTCTAACGTCAATTAAAATATTTAGTTTGCTTTGCAGAAAAGAGCTTTTACGATTCCCCGGCGCCGTAATAAAATGTAAGCAATAAAGAATAAATTAAATATCTGCACCAAGGTCTGTTAGATAACACAGGATTCTTCTGTTTACAATCACTACTGATATTCATCGATATTCATGATATAAAAAAATTATGTAGCTAATTAATTAGTACAGAATTTATATTGCATATTTATATCGTACAAATAGGATAAATTTGTAAAAGGTATATCAGAACTGCTAATTTTACACTCGGCATTCGCCGATCAAAACTTGATCAAACAAACAAGATGAGTAAATTCTTTCTCTGTATGTTTTTAACATAAGAGAACAATTAGAAGAAGAACACGTAATATATATTATAATTTTATTATATCGGTTTCAATGCTTTCCAAATATATATCGTTTTCTCTAAATTTTTGTCTTTCATATATTCTCTTTTCGCTAAGATAACATTCGCTTAATCCGCGTGGATTCTTATCCGGGACGGAGATACGCCTCGCGCGCACGTGACGGCTAAGTCCGCGGCTTTTCCTCTTTTCCGCTCGGTTCGTCCATCATCCAAATTGAGTAATAAACCCTGGCCTGTCGGAGCTTGCTCTTTAAAGCACTTTAAAAGTTAATCTTGCGGGCGCAGCGGGAAGAGTCCTGAGGATGCACGAGGATGTCCTGCCCCAATCCTCCTCGGCCTACACCGAGTCACTTCGAGCCTCCGAGCTTTTCATTCTCGCTTTCCCAGGACGAATAGGGTCAGGACATATCTTCGCGCAGACAGAGTTTCCGCGCGGCAGGAAAACTATGGCCAAATATTTCAACTCGCTCTACTGACGAACGAGGTACACGAGGTACATTTTCGCAGAACTATGACATCATCATGTTATCGCTCTGATGGAGACAACAGTTTTAGCTACAAGGAGCATTAATGATAGTTGTAAGTTGTTCATAATTTGTCATGTAATTTATGGCACATACGGCGTATCGGAAAATTGATTTTATAATGTGTTAGATTTTTTCCTCTAACCAGGAACATTGTTGTACCACATGGTTTCGAAGCAACCACGAAGACGGCTGTGCGTGATGCGCATCAAGCTTCCGCTTTGACGCGCGTTCCACGGTTCAAAGCTTAGCATATTGTGTTATAACTACCTGTCGAACCTGACGTGTAATTATCGAGGTATTCCAAGGACCAACAGTCTTTTAGGACAGACGATTATCGATCGACTTTACAGATCGAAAATGTTGTAAAAATTTGTTAAATTTAGGAGAGAGTTGAAGCAAGTTAAAATACTTTGCAGAAACGACATTTTTTACCGTTTTTAATATAAGTTGTTCGTTTATCCAACTTTTGTCTAACATTCTACAATTTTCCCCAAATTTTCTGAAAAGAGCGCATCACCACGCTTTTCCTCATTCGCATTCACGGCGACGTTTCGATCTAACGAGCGTTGATAAAATCGCATGTCGGTTCCCGAACACCGCCGGGTTAATCATCGGGGCAAGCGGGAAACCGCAAATCTAAATCTCACGGTCGGTTCGTAACGCAAACAAGAGGTGGTAGTTCAGGAACTATTACGCATCCGCGTCCCAAAGATACGTTCCACGAACAGAAAGACGCGACGCGACGAGCTCTTTCCCCGCGTTTCAGAACCGGAACTTCCACCGTATCTGGATCGGTTAGGATTAAGTCGCGACGTCTGTTAGGACGAGCCGCGCGCGACGATCTCGGTCGCGGAGGCAGAAGGATGACGGGTTGGAACAGTTTCGCGGAATCGCAGGCGGGAGACGTAGAGCCGAGAACGGGGTTGAATGGGTGTAATTCCTAATGGATGGAGCGTTAGGCGACGCTCCGCGCCGCGACGATGAATGTTAATATCTCAGCTCGGGGACGGAGTGGCAAAGTTTTCAATTAACGTGAGCGAACCGAGGGATTAGCGGGCTGGAGCGATGTTAGTGACGGCGAGAGAAAGAGAGAGACAGAAACACGGCCGTCCCGATGAGTCGTCCCTTTTGGGATTACAAGCCGCGAACCGACGAGCGCCTGGCATATTATTCGGCGATAATACTTTCAGGTTCTCGCGCATCCGTAGCCCAGATGGTCCGGATGTCTTCGAGTGTGCGACGGGAAATTGGACAGCCTGTCACCATTATTTCCGCGCCCATCATTTGTCCCCATCACTTTGCGAATGGCATTCCGCATCTTTTACTCGCAGGCAATGCGATCATTCAACGAACGTCGACAAATTTGTCAATACACATTTAACATCATATATTTGGCATCAGGTAACCGAATGCAAATGCGACTTAATTTTCAATTCAAACGTAACTTCGGCTATCGGACAGGTCGGTTTCAGAAGGATATCTAATACCCCGATCGCGCTAGATAGGAATGTGAGAGTTGCAGCCCTTGTGTCTCAATTCACGATAGTATAAGTCATTCGGTTGACGCATCTATTCCTAAGAGCAGGTCCCACCTGCCCGAACGTTAAATACGGCCGCGTGGTTCGACAAATTTGGAAACAATGTAGAGACCGCGGAGAGCGACGTGGACGGTGCGCGAGCTACGTTCCAGAACGCTGGAATCCGAGAGTCCAATGGTGAGTTACCTTCGAGTGGCCGAGTATTACCGAGAACCTTGCGGAGGAACATACCACCGGCGGCAACCAGTGGCGCTCAGCGATCGTGTTTGTACAGAGCCGGATAGACATTTTCTCAACAATTTTCGAAACTTGAGCCGAGTTATCTTTGGTATCTGATATTACCGAAATACCGGAAAACGAGTTGGCGGGAAAAAATTCCGCGAATTTTCACAATAATATTCGTGGATGACGTGTTTGGAGAGGAGAGGAGGAAATGGTCGATTTCGCATAAATGCAGTAAGGATGTAATAAACTTCGGAATTAAACTTCGAAACTTCCCGTTGGGTACATAATGTACGTTTCGAAATTTGCAGCCTGGGCGCTAATTAGTGTTGATCTCGGGATATAATTACGGGAGCTATGCGGGGCGTCGCAAATCGTTGAGCGAAGTATCTTACGTTTCTCAAACAGTCGTGAGCGGGTAAATTCTGGCGTGGCTCAGGACGAAAAGTTAAACGGAAATTCGATAATAACGCGTTTCGTGCAGCAAATCGAGAGATCCGTTAATTAGAAAAACAATCGGCCTTAACGTGTTGCGTATTTTCTTGCTTAATTAATCGCCGAATGCGACGGGAACCACGAGCTGACGCGCATTTAAAAAGATTGCGGCGTAATTCGCCGATGTCTGGGGCACAGTATCCACAAACGTCAGGGAAATTCCATCCGCAGATATTTCGGAGATTAATGCACCGGCAACCGGCGAGGGCTCTTGAAAGATGAAACGTCGGGTATTGTCGGCCGCTTCAGAACTCCGTCAAGAGTTCCTGGCGTGCATGTAGCAATCGGATTGGATTACGCGTCCGGACGCGCTCCGGATATACGTCCGGGAATGGTACGAGGATACTGTGACGGAGTTTGAAGGACTTCGAGGGCGATGGATGATATTTAGTACAGGAGCCGACGTACGGAGCTACACGTTCGCTCGTATCCACGATATCCCGGTGCGCGGAATGCACGTAACGTTGTTACGTCGGGGCGATCCTCGGGAGGTTATCGCGCCCGGCATTTAGAGTCCTAATTAGAACGGCGGCGTGTTTGCGGAAAGCTCTGTCGACCAGGTAGTAGAAACATCTAATTATGTTCTGGATAAGCGCATCACCGCGACTCTAGTCAATTATAAATTTTATTCGGAGACTTTCGCAACACTATTGATACTCTTTTTCTTCACTTGCTCAATAAATATTCCGCTTTCGCGTATTTTCCACTTGAAATCGTGCACTTTTTATTCAAAAAAGTAATTAAGCGTTTTTCCTCACGTAAAACTTCGAAACTTTCCTCTTTATGCATTCTCTTCAAGTTTTAAGTCTTAAAAATGTGTTCCTTTGAAAAATTGATGAAGTTATAAGTATTCAACTCGTTCGATCCGAGCGAAGACTGTTTGCGATCAAGAAGGTTAAAATAGGAAAAAAAAATTAAAAAGTACCTTTCGTGAGTATAAAGAAGTATTTTTGTATAGCCCTAGAGAACAGTTGATAAGTACGAAAAGACTTACTAAAGTATTGAAATTTGCAAAAGTAACGCCTTTTTCTTGAAACCATTCTAGACTGGTACCCCCGAAATCTTAAGAACGAATTATCCGCTTCAAATTCTGCCAAAATATAAAGTAGCCGTATCTTTTTCTTCCCGATTACGATCAACTTAATTTCTTCTAAAAAGCGCAGTATACATATAATCATTTTTTTGCAATGTATAATTATTACAAAAAATGCAGAATACGAATTTTGCTTTCAAAGCACCGACATTTTATTATTTCTTAAAGAGGTATTTAATAGATATATATATATATATATATACGGACGATAACTATACTCACAAAGAGTAACAAATACTTTGACTTTTTAGCTTCGCATAAATTCAAATAATGACGTAATTAAGGGCGCCGTTAAGAAAAAATTTTTTCGCATCGTTGGTACTATTATATTATTTCGGATATTATCTACATTAATAAAAAAACTTCTGAAATGCTGCTCACACAAATCTGATACAATAAACAACGGAAAACTATAATTACAAAGACCTTTCCATTTTTAATAAGAAACTGTAAAGGCTGATCTTTACCACCCGCGAAGAAAAGATTTCCTTAATCGCTGATGGATCATATAATTTCTTGTATCATTTGCAAGCGACGGCGACGTGGTACTGCCTTAGTGTAGCGTCAACTTTGAGAAACATATATGCATATGGTATTCCGCGTCTATGAAGTACCCACGACTTGAACATAGAGCGGAGGGTGTAGGAACCGGAAGGAAGGGAGCGTTGACGTTTATTAAGACGAAGAATTTTGCTCACCGGTGCAAGCACGTGCGCGCGCGCGCGCCGAAGATTCGCGTCTTGGACGGGAAAATATTAACGTCGCTCTACCCTCAGCCTCACCTTCTTCATCCTCGTCGCGTCGTCCCGAACAGATTAACGGGGATATTCCACGCCCGGAATGTTCATATCGCCGTTTCGAGTCCGCGGTGCCCTTCTCAGGTACCCAGGGCTGGTACCACCGCAGAACTCTCGCGAGAGAATTCTGAGGCAACTGACAGGGGATAAACTGCGAGAGGGCGCAAAAGAGAGGCGAAGGCTGAAGGCGGATGGAAAGCGGGTGCCTTGAAGTTTATTAAGATTAAGGACTTCATTCGTAGTAATTCCGGCGCAGCGTACCGCGTCGTACTCGCTCCGTACTTTCGTAATAAGGAGGTCCCGGCGAGGTCGGGAAAAGGTTGTACATTTCCCTCACCCAGTCTTATAATTATTGCACGAAGACTGAGATTATTAAAAGGAAAATGGGCCACTGTCAATGGTGGAAAAAGCCCGACGTATAGTCAACTGCGGACGTACTGTTTACGCAAGAACCATCATTTGAATGAATAAGTATCTCGCGCGTTTGTACAACGAAGTTTTGACACGCGATAGCCAAACGTGTTACGAATTTAACATGTTAAACATGTTACGAAATTTCGTTATCAACGATACCGTTGGCAGAGACGACCGCCGCATTCGATATAACGAAAAGTCGAGAGTCGATCCTTCTTAGGTACATCGGAAAACGCGATATTAATGAAGCGAGCGTTCGGCGTAGCTCAAAGGAACGACTTTCAAAATCGAAAGTGCCTCGTTCCCAGGCCGCACGACGATTAATAACACTTAGGATGCTCGCGAAGGAGCCCTATGGCTTCCTGTAAACCCGTTGATATTTATTAGAATTTAGTGGGTGGCGGACCATTACCTTGGGTCGTTGTTGGTACCACTTCCGGAAGGTCGCTCGGCTGGCGCGATCGTAACTGCAGGAGAGTTCCTACAGTCTTGCTACCCCGCCCTTTCCCCTCCACCAGGCCATTTTCGGATAATTGTAATCTACGACGATCCTGATTCTTGTGGGACTTACAGTGTCGCGACAGAGCGAGATAGCGACACTTACCCACGTGTTCGTGCGCGAAAGCATGATAGATAACAATGCCCTTTCATCGTCTGTAAAAGTTCTGCAAAATAGTTGTGATATCGAGCGCACATATATTTTTATAATCTTTAATTTTTTTTACTGTTATTCGGTAATTGTAAATTATTGACGTCCATCAATTTATACTAACAATTTAAACTTTCGTATCAAGAGGCGTTGAAGAAATAAGATAGCGAATCGCTGAGATTTAATTCGTATGCGATAATAGCTCGAGTAGATTTGGATATTAAAAGCGATACAGGTTGAAATACGAGACTATATTTCAGGAACTAGACAGTATTTTATGTGATAACGAAAGAGAAGAGTGAATTTTTTTATCGCACTATAGAATATTCGACTGAATATTCTCAGATTCGGTTGGCGGACAACTCGGTCGTTAAACAGATAAGAGGCTATTAATTGATAGAGCTTCAATGTCGTCGAAGGTTTCGCCGTATATTTTGGTATATAGAACGTTTTATCGTCGAGGGATATTAATCGTCTTACGGGCGGAATTTTTAATTGATTTCTTTTGAGTATACTGGAAATTATAATGCGCGCGAACTGACAAAACCTACCTACTGGATTAAATGCATAG
This sequence comes from Aphaenogaster floridana, assembly GCA_003063835.1. NCBI lineage: Eukaryota > Metazoa > Arthropoda > Insecta > Hymenoptera > Formicidae > Aphaenogaster > Aphaenogaster floridana. Next base: position 52,043 of record NJRP01000002.1, read on the forward strand.
AATCATAAAGTATCATAAAGTCTACATCAAATCTCTGAAGAGTGTCTGATGAAGTCGAAGACAATATGCCTTCAAGAAAAGACGCAATCAAGAATTGTTTTTCTTGAAATTTTCCGATTATTAATATCGAATGTCTGACTAATCAAAAATTTAAATTAAGATTGCGCTAAAATTAGATTTAATTCAAATCAACTAAGATCTATATCTACTCTCCACTACTATTACAAACGAGATCATCTTAATGTAAAATGCAATTTTAATATCTATTTGTGCTATTTATAGTAGGTCAGCATTTTAAATGCTGGCTTGCAGGCGTCGTAAAGCGATGTTATTAGAGGATTCGTATAATTTTACATGGCGCGAGCTCATTGGACAAAATTACTCGGTCAGAGTTTGGGAAGTGCTTTAATCTTCCTCCCTGAACTTTGATGCACATTTTAATCTCGGCGCAAGTTTTCCTTCCGGAAGAAGTCCGAGCACAACTTTCCTTATGATACAATTGCGACTTTTTCTAAAAGTCAAGAACTGCGGCTCTTTTTTGGCATCGAAGCTATTTAGCGTAGTAGTGAGATGCGTAATCTTCATTCAAACTAGACTAAAATTGGATTCGGAATACGTTCTTATGTTGTATCTTAAACCATAAATACGACTAAATTTAAAGTGCACAAACTGCCGTACCGTCCATCTGGAATTCTTCGGAATAAAAACTGAATCTAATCGAGCAAAGACCGATTGAGCGATCGATAGTAAGTGTTCACAAAGACGAAGCGCCTTGGTATCCGCGCCAAAGGCTAGTAAAAGTGCATTTATGATATTACGACGATACTATTAAGTGTTCCAAGTTTGAGGCCGAGGCGATAATGCTCGGGGAGCCATCCTCGCGGATGCGTCCCGGGCTAAGACCAAAGTTCGAACGGCCTTTAATTAACTCACCCCCCGGCCGCATAGCCTAACCGGTAATCCACTTTCCAGTCCCGGGCGTTCGCGCGACGGGACCCTCTAATGCGCTTTTTATTGCTCGCCGGCGCGAAATTTCGTGGCAAAATTATAAATTAAATTCACGGGGGCCCGGCCCCTCGGAACTTGCCACTTAGACTCTTCCGGGACGATATTACACACATGCGCCCACGGCGGTCGTTTGAATTAGACGCTGCCGTGCTATACTTATGCTATCCTCGTATTCCCTTACCAGATACATACGTAGATATATATACGTATATACATATATTAACTCAACTTCACACAAAATGTAAAGTCATCATCTGTAATTACTGTTATATGATGGAGATCGCTTTTAAAGTGATTTAAAATAATTCTGTGTGCCTTGCTCTATTTTCCGCTAACTTTTGCAGTTGAATATCTTAAATAAAAAGCAATTTTCACTGTCAACGAGAAAAGAACAGTCCATTAAACATTGGCATCGCAGTAAATATCAGTCAAGAATAAATTTTATGTAAAAAAATATAATTAAATAAAATCTATATACACAGTTATTAAAAATATACATATTTTAGTTATTTTAAGAATATCGTGTCATTTTGAAGTAATTGAGGGTAGTTAGTTAGTTATTTAGGTTCAAAAATATCGTAAGCTGTTAGACGTAATAATACATATTACATTTGCCACAACACTTTTCAGTACTTCCTTGTCGACTCGAATATCCTTTTGAAGTTCGAGATAATACTTTCGAGCCCGGGGCGAACCTCTTATAAACCTGCGAACTACCCACGACTGCAAAAGTTAGCACTTCGGAGATCTAAACTTATATCCACGATGCCACAGTCAAAGAACTAACGCTTCGGTTACGATTTAAAATTGTAAATTAAGAATTATATTTTCTTCTCAGACTTATTCGTCCAAATCTATTACATGCCACTGTTAAAAGGCATTGTCACTTAATTTTCCTCACATTGCACATAGAAAGATAGTATATATGTATGTATTTTTTATTATATATATATATAATAGAAGAGAGAAATATATATTTACAAAAAGACAGATAGAGAGAGAGAGAGAGAGAAACAGGTAAATAAGAAAATAAACGTACTTGGGTATGTAATTGCAGACAGACATTGGCGAGGTCTTCTTCACTTAGACGCACGTCTAAGTGCTCGCTATTTTCGAGAGCTGCAAGTGTTTCGTCTCCTCTCGAAACTTCCTTCGGCGGAGTCTCTCGGCCGAAGTTTCGGGATTCGGAGACGAAAGTTCAGACGCCGCGAAATTGGGTCGGCCCGCTGACGTAATGAAGGGACACGGAGTCTTTGTAGGCGGAAAGAGAGAGAGAGAAAGAAAGAGCGAGAGAGGGAGAGAGAGAGAGAAGGAGTGCGCGGTTTGCGAAGTAGCAACCGAAGTTTGACCCTTCTCGAATACATTAAAGTTGCCGTTTCCGGCGACGACACTGCTCGCCCTAGAGCGCTACAACAACCGCTCTCTCGCGGAGTTGCCGACCGGATTAAGAGGCGAGATAACAGCCCTACCCCGTGCTTTCTCCGCGACGGGAAGATTGTTACGGAGGTGCTCCCGTACTTTCGGGCGATACTTCCGCGTCCGTGGGAATGGCAGTTCTAACGCAGACAAAACTCGCTCGGCGACAACGACGGCGACGACCATCGGAAATTTACGCGCGTCCGCTTTACGCTCGATTCGCATACTGGCTAGATTAAATCACTTTACTGGCTTAGTGATGTCTTTAATAAGGAAACACGCGCGAAGAGAGACCATAGAAATTAATCGACGTAGATAACGTCGCGTTCCTTCGGTATAATGAGAGAAGTTCGTGTACTTGGTTGGAGAAATTAATATCGGACACCGTCTTCGTATGCGGATAATGTCTATATATCAATTTTCTACGCAAGCTCACCTTACTGCGTTTAGACATTATGATTATTTCAAGAATTTTAAATAAAAAAAATCAGGAAACATTAAAAAAAAAGTATTGAACAAAGTAACATTATTCATAGAGGACATAGTAAAAATAAAAAAGAGGGGATTATTAATAACAATTACCGCTAGACAAAGGTAACAAACCCAAAGATTTGCTCAGTCTACCAACTGAAGAGGATCTCAGTAGAGATTGAAACTGGTTTTGGAAATCGCACTTACAGTAAGTGAATTTTTTAGATACTGCTATCACAAGTAGTACAAGAAAACCGAAAATTACAATTTAAGAAAATTTTGAAAGATTTATTTATACATATAGTATAAATTATCGCTTGTACAACCGCACCCCAGGTTCGCACTGACCACTGAATTGTACTTGTACAGTTGTATGTTAACGAACCAAACAAGTAGATTCGTTTAATCATATCTTTTGATTATTTCATTTTAATTCCAGATTATGCTACCGAGCTCGCATCTATCTGAAACAAAATCTGAAAACTCAGACTTTCAATCATCAGAGATAGTGCAATTCGGAAAACACAGCAGAATAAGCAGTTGAGAACTTTCTCCTATCTTACTTGTTGCGGCTAGTCTTCGTAACGGTTGATCGTTAAACTCGTGTCGAATGTTCCAGCCGGAAGATTCGCCAAGCTTTGCGCCGTAACGCCGGGTTGTTCGCGGTAGTAATAACGCGGTAAGAAATGGTCAACTCACATCGCGTTGTCGAGGTGCCGTCGTGCGGGAGCTCGTTTTCACGGTGCATCCAGGCGAGCCTTTACCTTCCTCGCCGCTTCACATCGATCTCGTCTTTCCTTCTTCACGCGTTTATCCCTCTTCGCCCTGGCGGGAGGGCGCGCGCGGATTTACCGGCAGATTGGATACGCGCGCGGTTTATACGTTTATACGTTATTTTTCTCGTGTCGCTGCAAAGGCTGTCGGAGACTGTGCGCGACGAAACACGAGCAGGAGTGCAGAGGCGATAACAATGTTCCTTCCAAGTGACGAGGAATCCTCCAATCCACCCTCCGCACGATTTTCTCCTCGTTACGCGGTCTTTCTATCCCATTGTACGTTCGCAGGACTATTTATTCCCTGGCACATGCTCGGTCCCTTCGGTGGCTCGCACAAAGGTAACTCTAACGTAGCGCGAGGAAACGCGAATTCGAGAAGCATCGGAGAGACGGGCTTACGAGGATGGGCTGTCTTCGTGTGCGCGCGACACGTTGACGTATAGGGTCGGATCAGGTGGATGCTGGTGAGGCCGCTCTTCAACGGATCGGTGACGTAAATTCCTGCCGCGATGCTGCGGCCGAGCGCATTCGCCAGGAACGCCGAAGGATCTCCGAGGAGCTTGATCCTTGAAATACGTTTCATTGCGATGAAATTGTAGTGTCCCGTTGCGAGATGGTTCGCTATGTTGTAAAACCATTTACATTTGCTCTACAAAGATAGAGAGAGAAAGAGAGAGAGAGAGAGAGAGAGAGAAATTTTTATCTCATTTTTCGTTATATGTTAATGGTATAATAATATATGAAAGCAGTAAAGCGTTGGGATATAATCAGTATGATTGTGATAATTAGTATAATATTTGCAACGGTCTAAGAGCATTGTTGAGTATCGATTAATAGATAATTCTTAACTAAAAGCAGCAATTTCCATAAGTATGCAATTTAATTCATAAGCCTAGCATTTAAAATTAAAGATAATCTCTCTCTTTGTCACCGGTAATATTACTACCTATGTCGCATTCTGTAAACAAAAGCATTGCGGATAATTACTTGCAGCGTAATACGACGAGAAAGATACAAACTTCTATCTTTCATAAATATTTTCGCAAACATATCGCAGATTTTAAATTTAATATCATGAAAATTTATTTCAAGAGCAATAAAACTCTAAAAATTTTGCTCCCTCTAAAAGGGAGCAGAAAACCGTTCAAAGCAATTTATTCATTTGATAAATACACCTTGAAAGGGAAAAAGCGACATAACAAAAATATTGCATTACGTAAACGCAGCTAAATACCGTCCAAATGAAAATGATATTTTTCGCATGAAACGGGCAGTCGTGTGGTCGCATTTCTGAAATGCAATTTCAACCGTGGGTTTTCACCTTCAGAATCGTCGTCGTCGTCATCGTCGCGTCGTCGTTCGTGAAGTACTGGTGAAAATAATAAGACAAAAAAAACAAGCCGGCGGCAGGACTCGGAAAAGGGACCGGCGGGCTACGAGGGAGAAAAGGGGTGGCACGAGGGGAAATGCGAGAAGGGTGGTAGTCAATATTTGCATGCCGCGGGGCGGCCGGAAGTGCACTCCAGCGACGAAGAGACAAGAAGCTCGTCGGGCCGGCCGACCGCACTCTTCACCTCGGACAACCCGCCGTTGCGAGAGAGCCGTGAGAGTCGAGAGACGAGCCTTTGAGGGTCCTTCTCTCGCCGAAGCCGCAGAGTTGCATCACGCGAGATTCCTCGCGAGCCACCCGGGCCTTTTTCACTCCACGTCTTTCCCTCGGCCAGGCGGAAGACCACGAGAATGACTTTCTGACGACGGGGCACAATGAAACCATTAGCTTCCCCGCGAGAGGTTCAAAAGGTCAAGCCCAATTAATTATCCGCGACCGTTTTCTTCCTCGCTTCCGTGCAAGAATTTCCCTCGTTAAAGGGCGTGTATACTCGTTGCAACGTCGCAATATCTTTGCGTGTAATTATCCGTTACGCTCGGAATAACATGCCTTAGATTCGAGGCGAGGCATCTCGATTCACGGAGTAAATTTTGGGGCAAATTCGCCGGATAGCCCCATCCGAGTTGCTCGTTGTCGATATCGTCCTGTCGCTTCCTTGCAATCCCGCGCTCTCGATCGTGGCACAGTTGCAGTTTAGTGGAAGTCCAGGTGACGCGAAAGTTTTGTCCGCCCCGCACCCCAGCGATGTCGCGCGCTTTATCCGCTTTTCCGAAGGGTATCCCGCTCGTGGAATTTTTAAAGCTCCTGGTCGCGAATTAAATCGTTTTCTCTCGCAAATCAGAAGCGCCGAGCTCGCCGCGCGGCATGCGCCGCCGGCATGGCGGTTGCTAGGGTGGGCACAGGGGGTGCATCCCTTATTCCTTATTATATTACCACGCGCGAATCCGCGCGGCGCGGCTGTAAAATTATGCGCGTTCCGCCTCGTGAAAAAAATTTTCTCGCGCCCGCGCTCGTTGACGCGAACTCTGTGCATGCGGGCGAGATAATGAATTTTTAACGCCGCCCTTTTACACGGGCGGGCCGCCGCGCTGCGCCGCGCCGTGCGAAACGTGACGGGACCGTGTGCGCCGAATGGGGATAAAATTGGTCCTAAACTTTTCGGCTAAGAGGAATCCTACCGTCCCCGAGGATAAGCATTTATCATTCATGCCGCGTGCGTTATCGATCTGGCAAAAATATGTCCTTTGTATCTCTTATGGTATTCATAGAATCCTCTGCGGGACCATTCCCTCCCGCGGATGAATATTACATTATTGGAAATTAGCATTTGGAACGGAAACAGTCAGTAATAGAAAATAATGAAATTTTGTCTTCATTCTATTACTGTCAATTTCTGAAACTAGGTCTTTAAAATAATACAAAATGCGATATTTGATTCTGTCGGATTAATAAAAGGACAAGCTATACACACTTTCGTAAAGCTTTAAACGCTCAGTGTATGTGAACAATCCTGATTGGGGGATATCTCGCGTCATAACAGCGCGGTGCAATTTACGCCATCGCGCAAGCCATAATTTCGAACGTCCCCAAGACAGGGACGAGAGTTTCCCGTCGACGAGTTGTCCGAGCGCATTCGTCATCTAATTCGCAGGATACACATGTTGGCGCGGCCGTTTGGTGGCCGCGTCGCAATCACGGTACTCCTCTAACGTCGGAACAATTCTAAAAGTACAATCGTCAAACTCTGCGGCAACTGCACGTGCGTGTGCGTGTGCGTGCGTGCGTGTGACGGCGAACTCTCCGCAATCCCGCCGCGGGGTCCCAGCGGGGAAACACGAAACGTCGCGCGGCGGAAATGCGCGACGCGAACGAGAGGAACGGAAATGCAGCTGGAGGATCCAACCGTCTGGACTGGCTGGAAATCGTGGCCGGGAATCGTAACTACTTGTTCCATGCAAATTCGATTTGCAAGTTCGATTCGCGAGCGCGGACGTCGGACTCGGCCCTGGTCGGCCCGCACCCCAAGACGACCGTACCTTCAGGACGAGTTTATGCGAGAATAATATAACAGAGACGTGCACAAATATATACACACACACACACACACACACACACACACACACACACACACACACACACATACGCGCTCACACACATACGCGTTTATAACGGTCGGTCAGCCGGCGGTGTGTTGCCACAATCAACGCCGAGTAGACCACAACTGTGATTAATAGAAATCATTCCGCTATCCATCCTCCGTGGAATCTCGTTTCCAACTAAACAGCATAGTCATCCCGACTGTAATGCAGTGCGCGTCTCGTCGATGCGGACATCGCCATGTGATACGACGGCTCTGTCCCATTCATAAAATACAATTAATTACGCTCTAGTAGATTGAGAGTCACGTTTTGAGGGTGCGACAAGTACCTTGATTTTATCACGTGTGCATTTCTGTATTATTTATGCTATACTAAGTTATTTATACCATACTCTACTATAATTAATTAATATTATACTAACAGTAAGCTAGAGTTTCTTAAGTACCTAAGAATTTAGATATCCTTCGCTACTTTCAGGCTAATCATAGAGCGCTTTTCAAAAACGTTCAAATCAATTTAGTATCAATGCAGTTTATTAATACGAAAATGAATTTAATTCAATAGTTCATATGTATAGATATTGTTATTATAAATAAATCTGTAAAAAAAATTATAGTAAAATATAAATTTCTTCTTAGTTAGCCTGAAATATGATGAATTAATCAAAAAATGTCTAAACAGTGTCTAAATTTGAGGAATTCTATATTAAGCCGCTAACTCATTTGTTTTATCATACTTTCATGTTGTGACATTGATGGAATATATTTACGAAAGATATTCAACGTATTTTGATAAAATTCATTCCCTCGAAAAGCTCGAAGAGCCAAAAATTTGCTGATATCTCTGAACTACATTCTAGTAGACGGTCTGCGCTTTGTACGCTATACCTAAACCTCTTCACGATGGTGAATCAAGGAGGCGGACGAGAGAAGGGAGTAGCGGCTACTTGTTCTATGCAAATGCGTTCCGCAAGTTCGATTTAGCCGAACGTCAGATCCAGGCGGATCGTGCGCCACTCGGTCGTCCCTTTCGGTACACACGGATAATGTCCCTCGAGGTACAGATTATCATGCAGAAATAGACATAGCGATTCGCCAATCCTCTTAGCTAATACCGAGTTTCCCGATAACTAATCATGTGGTTGAAATAAAAAAATCATTTATACTGAAGGCTACGGGTGAAACGTAAGAATACGTAGCCTAATGAACCCCTTTTTCTTTCTCTTTCATTTCCATTTGTGGAAATGGAAGAGAAAGGGGATTAAACTCCTTTCGCAGTTCGTTAGCATTACGCAGGATCTTAATTCCATTGAAATACAGCATCGATTTACCACGTCCCGCCGTTATGGCGATCCTAGATCATGTTTCGCTACCAGGCGAGCGCAACCGTAATCGCGCAGGCTCCCGCCGGGCGAAATCCCGTTTGAAATTCACCGGGCGAACCGGCGAGCTCGCGTGATCCGCGGATAAAATGCGGAAACCCGATCTGGCGGCGCGGCGGGGTGGGCTTAGATTTCGCGGGACGTAAGGTACGGCTAAATCATTCAGATCCGAGAGTCCCGGGACGTCGCTAAGTCCCGCCTGACGACCGCGCGCGTGTTTCCGAAGGAGAAAGAGAGAGAGAGAGAGAGAGAGCTATGTTTGCGCACCGCCGGCTGCAGCGGCAAAACGGAAACGTCTGGCGGCCATTGTCGTACAAATTCTATGGCGGCGTCGTGAGGTCACGTTCCCGACGTAGCGACTGAGATGCATTCCTCGAAGGTCCCTGGGATTTTCGCGACTTCGGAATTCTTCCGGGAATCCCGCGGTGTTAACCCGCCCCTTTGCCTTTTACCCCTTCCACCCCGCACCCCGCCCCTATCCGCCAACAGCCGGTGACGATGTGCGGGTGGATCGGCCGACGACGAGATTACTGCCGCGTGCCCGGCTTTTCGCGTTTCGTTGTTGACTGTGCCACGGAAAAATGCGCAACGTGCGCGTTCTTCAACGGGCAGACCACCGCGTATATCTTTTGTACGGACGGACGTGTGAGAATCGCGCGGAGGTTTAACATAATTTATTAAATAAATTACAGCGGGAATTTATTAAGTAAATCATAAAATAAAAAGGAGTCCTCCCCCGAGCACCGCCGGTGGCGGTAACGTGATTCCGCGATGGGCGTAATCTCCGTCCATTGCGCCGCGACGTCACGCGAGAGTCGTGTTTATCACGTGCTTATCGCGAACGTCACCGTAACAATTCTCACCGCGGACTGCATCCAGGTTCGCTCGCCTCTTTCTCGAGCTTCTCTCTGCTCGCTGTTTTATGCGAGATTATACACGAAGTTTGCGGCCAACGCGGCGATTTTACATCCGCAGGGACTAAGGCGCCTCTCGCAAATCCCGGCATCCGAGATCCGCGCGTCATTTTCCATCTAGATTTCGTCGAGTACGCGGATCATCGACCAGAGAATATCGCGGTGACGAGATCTTCCATCCGCGCGGAATGTCGTTTTCCTCTCGTCAATCCTCGCGCGATCGAACATCCCCCGGCTGTGCGCGCAGAAGCGGCCAAAATTTTTCCCGTCGCGATATAAAAAAATGTATACACCCCTCACACTATCGCGAAATTTGCAATGTAGTGGCATACATGTCGCGAGATTTTTCTCGAGAACCCGAAAAATTATTACAACGTGATTTTTATAATCCCTCACAGGCAAAACTACTTTTCTGCCTATAAGAAAGATACTTTAATCTAATCTAATTTGATTAATGTCCATTTCTACCAATGTAGATTAACTTTAATCTTGGTTTAATTTATTCTATCTTTTTCTAATTTTTTTAAAAAATTAGAAAGAATTCTTAAAAGAATTAGAAAAAGATATAGAGATTAACTTAAACCGAGATTAAAGTAAATCTAAAGAATTCTTTCTAATTCTTTTATGTCCATTTCTACCAATATAGATTAACTTTAATCTCGGTTTAATTTACTCTTTATCTTTTTCTAGTTCTAAAAATTAAAAAAGGATAAAAAGTAAGTTAAACCGGGATTTAAGTTAATCTACATTAGTAGAAATAAACATTAAAGAATCAGAAAAAGATATAGAATAAATTAAACCGAGATTAAAGTTAATCTACATTGGTAGAAATGAACATTAATGCAATTTTTTTAGTATGACCAACATTTAAAGAAATAACGATGTGGAAGTATAAAAGTGTGTTTCCTAATACGCGTAAATAAATTAATTAATTAAGAAAACTCGATTGAGTTTGTATTGTTAGCTGGCTAGTAATTTAAGGAATATGTAAAACTGTCGAAACGACCATAAAGCAAACTCGCAGAATATTCTGCGTCTTTAGCCGACATGGTACAGTCCATATCCGAAGAGAACCACTCAATATTGTCGCGGGGAATAAAATCGCCGTTCGCTCATCTCGCATCTCGTGCGCACGAGAAAAGAGAGACGAGGGAAAAAAAACGCGACGGCCGTATTCCGCGTTCCACTGGACCTCGCACGGAGGTATTAACGAATTACGCAACCGCGACGATCGGCGGCGATTTCCTCGACTCGATTTCGCGCGTTGAATTCTCTCGTCGCGGCGATACGACCGCAAACGGCAGCGTTACACGACGAAATAACGGCCGCGTGCCGTGAATAATATTCGCGGACGGGTGTTTCGCGCTTTTCCACGGGACTGTAAATCCGCGGGAATTTATCGCGCTACGCGCAACGACACAATAAAACAGGCGGAGGGGAGGGAAGAGGGAGAGAGGGTCCGACCGTCCACCCGCCGCTCGCCGGCGTGAGCTTTTTGACGAGCTTGAACGTCGCGTTGACGCCACTTCGCTTTTTGTGAGCGATGTGCAGGTAGAGACGGGATAAATGGCACGGACGTATGATAGGGGTGGGAAAGGGGGTTGTAACGAGATCGGTCGAGTGGCCCGCCGACGGGGGGTTCCAGGCGCGGTATAAATCCCCCGGATATGTTCCAAGTAACGATTTAATGGCGTCTAGGGACTATAAAGTGATATGAAGCGACGAGCTGGAGACGGAGGACTGAACCAGGTGGCAGCGATGATGCTCATCATGCTTCCCGTCTCCTATTACTGCATTCTACTTCCATTAATTCTTCATCAATTCACGTTCCACCTCCGCAGTCTTTTGAAGTTTCCGTTAATTTACCCTGAGCTTTCGCTAATCGCCTTCATTTCAGCCTTCTTCCATGACTGGGAGATAATCCCCCCCATCGACAGCGACGGAAGTAGCAGCGAAATTTCTTTTTTATTGACCGCCTAGCTAATTCGCAAGTTATAGTCGCTATAAAATAATTTTACGACGCGATATATTCCCTCGGCAGTATAACATTCGATCCTTCGCACTCGAAATCATTTATCAGTCGATCGACTACGATCCACTGGAAAGATGCACGTTACAGCGTAACACCCGTTCCCTCCCCGGGCATATAGATTATCTCTCCCTCACGTCCGCACGAAATATGTGCATTTATTACAAAATACCTGAGCGTTGCAGCGTGCGCATTTCGTTTCCATATTAGAAAGCCCGAAAGCCCTTCCCCCGCACGTCCGCACGAAATACGTACATTTATTCCGCCAGCCCATTCGACGACGGTAAAAAACGATGTCCCGAATAAGAGATAGTACAAAGGTAACAACCAATTTATCGCGCCCAATATCGTTTATTGCCGATTTATGGCGCGCTTACCGTCAAGCTTTATTACACGGCAATTATCGATCTAAATCGTTCGTTCGATCATCCCTCTCACGTCCACTCGAAGCACGCACGTTCATCTCGAGGACCGCGCTTCGCAAAGACGTATGTCTCTTCCTCTCTCTTTTTTCTCTCTCGAAACGCTATTTCGATCGCGCGCGTAAATCGGTCGCGGAATCGATTAAGGAAGAATATCAATCAGCTGTGAGAGGTGCATTCTGTTGAGAGTCGAGTGAATTCAGAACCGTTCGGAGTATCATCGTCGCGATGCGTTCACCTGGACACGACCGGGACGGCTTTGTGCTGGTAACGGCCGTCCCTAATTAAGGCGCGCTCATAATTGTCTGCCCACACATCGGCACAACCGACCGCGATTGTCGGCGACGATTGTGGCGGTCGGTTGTGCACTTGTCAGTTCAAAGCGTCGCCCGCGCGAGCTCGAACAATGCGCAATCATATTCGAGCAGGGCGCGGGGGGCGTCGTCTAAAATATGTTGCGATTACGACGGTGCTCTGATGGCCCGCCTAAGTGACGGTGCATTTACTGCCGTTACTTGTCCTTCAGCGCCAAAATGGGCTTCGCTGAAAGGGTTTAATCGGCTCTGCGACGCGGGCCGCCGAAAGTGTCGTTTTAACATCAGAAATTAACATCAAAAACGACAACAGCGGCTCCTTTTTGTTTTGCCACATTTAGATCATTCTCTTAACTATCTTTCTCTTTCCGATTTTATCGGTAGAAACAAATGGTACTCGGCAAGAAAAAAGAGTTAAGGAATTACCATGATATCGCGTGGTTACGGGTGTCCTTCTTTCCGTTGACAGCGGACCATCGATTATTCGTACTCCCGCTATTTTTTTTTCCCCGGCACATTTACATCGTCACGTCCAAACAAGGCCTTAATTAAAAGCGGCACTGTTCGCTGATTGTTAGTATGGCCGAGCGAATTCGCGAGAATTCAGCAGGGGATACACGCGCGCGCGATAATGTAAAAACTGTATAATCATAAATCACGACCGCCGCGGCGGCCGCGGCGTATTGAAAGCGCGATATTTTGCCCGCTCAAGTAAATGGCTCGGCGATAACATAAGCTCGTCCGTCTTAATTAAGACCCGCGGCTGTGTTTTGCCCACGGTAGATACGGAAAACAAATCGACATCCAAAGCCTGCGTGTACAGTAGCCCTGCTGTGCGGTCGTTTAGATCAGCGTTGAGCTACCCACAATCTGTTAGCCGCTACATACACATCGCGCTCGAGAAAATAACGCACTTTCACCGAACACACTACAGATCGACGGAGAAAATATGGCAGACATTTCGATAACGGAACATTAATAGCCCGTGATTTATAAGGATTCAACGAATCCTCACAATTGAGATATACTAGCGCGAATCTTCGGAAATGTAAGCAGCAAAGAAAAACTTTGTTCTTCAATCGATTCCGAGAAAAAACTTTCGATGAAAGTTAATTGTTGATTACTTGTTAATATTTGTGATAAAAGTTGATTGTTATAAACAGATAATTATATACAGCTTAAACATTTAATTGTCATTGTAATATAATTACATTTAGTTATATGTATTCAGTTATACTTAATTATAACTTCTACGATATGCAGAGATACGGTCTTTCTTGATTTCTTTTTAAAATTGAAATGGCTCGAACGATGCCATGAAAATTTTATGAATGGCAGCTTAATTAGAGAAGAAGCTTAGATTATATTTCGAGAAGTTTCGAGGGGTTTCAAGGCGCGCACTGCTGCTTTTTCGTAGTTAAACATGCGGCGGCCGAATTTCATTATAACCACGAATACCTTAATTAAGCGGAGTCCACAATTGGCTATCCGCGAGTATACGATATATATCGACAACTACGGCGTTCCTGTGGCTGCGCCCGAACAATACATTCATGTGCAGGCCATTCCTCCAGGGTCAGGAGGTAGCTCGAAAACCCTATTCAATTACCCCGCTTGAGTACACCGGGTGTCCCGACAGCAGTGGCGACGATACCACCTGAACGCTGCACGCTACCACGAGATTTGTGGAGACTTAATTACACGCGGCGTGCGGCGTGTAGTAGATCGCGGTGTAATCGACTCGTAGCCGGCTACATTAAGGAAACGTCGTCGAGTCTCTAATAATAGAGAGGACTGGACGATTAATCGCGCAGCTACGATCGCATGTACGTTAAGAATACAAAATTTATCACAAAAACGAGACTCCTCGTTAATAAAAGCTCAAATTTCTACGGAAAAAATGCAAAAGCTGCAGAATATAATTAAGGGATATAATTATATAATTAACTTTGCATTAACAAGGAATAAACATCTATTTAATCGGAAAATACAATTCCAAAGTCAGAAACTAGGTTTGAACATTTCATTGCATTAATATAAAAATCCAATTTCAATTACATTTCCTAATTGTTGGATTATGCTCATTTCTATTCATATCACTGCCTATTTCTTTCCAAAGCGGTCGCTGTAAGCACGATGTGAATGGGGCAAGAAGATAACCGTGTTAGAGCTCACTAGCATTGGCAAAACTAGGTTAATTCTTGCTAAAAATGTAAATTCTTCGCATCAAGAAAGCATCGTGGCTTTTCGCGATTACGCGTTCTAGATGCGCTTATCGATTGATCGAATTTAATCGTCTCAGTACCTCGTCAGGATTTTGATGTAATTATTTCCCTTTGCAGGATTATGAGCCTAATTACCAGCAGGCAGGTAGGAACACGCGGAACTAGTTTCTTTTGAATTACTTACACATCTACGAGGACGAGGACGACGGCGGCGCCGCGGCGTCGCGACGTCTGCTTAACATCTGACGAGTAAAGCGAGCGCATATACGCGTGCGGTTTTAGGGCCGACTAAGTTGGAGCACGACGGAGTTCGCGGTCCCCGAGATGTCTCCGGCTTAGCGAACTAAAGCAAACTATCGCTGCTGCTTACCGTTCCTGACATACCGCCCAAATGCGCGGCTGGAGACAAAGCGACGGCGAGACAACTGGGGGATCAACGGCGTCTGAACAACCCACCCCTCCCGGAAATTCGCGCTCACGCGGAAACGATTATCGGGCCGGGCGAAGCGGCAGACGTCTCGATCGTATCTCTGCCATTTACTAATCATACTAAAACACATTCTGTCTGCCGTAATACCGAAATATATACATATATCGTATACAAAGTATGTGTATATTGTACGTAAGCGATATTCACGATGCGAAATAAGACATCATTTAAACATCCCTTAACAAGATAAGTAAAGACGATCACCTAGAAAAGAAGATTAAGGAAACGAAATATTTTTTAGATGTTTCATTTTGATAAACTTTATTTTTAATATATTACAATCAGTTGCTATTATGTTATCATTACACTTAGACTTTATTCGTCATCATTTCTCGTAAAGCGGTTTCAATTTCTGTGTTGTAATGTAATTAGCATTATCTGTCGTAATCACAAAACGTAATATTAAGTTCCAGAGTATCCCCGCGTGGTCTCGCGGCGTTTTCTGTACGCATATAATCTAAAATATGTCAGTTACACTATATGCACTCTTATTACATCCGGTAACATAATTGAATCCTACTTTCAATGGCCGGAGGCTAGAGGCTATTAACCACCGAGACTATGTATGTGCGCAAGGACGTAAACATATTACGTCAATACGATCCTTTCACCGTAACTAGGTCGAGACTAATTCTAATTAGATGCAATCCACTTGCCGACGAGTCGATACATCCTTTGTCGCCCAAAAAGAGATAATCGGACCGGGACACGATAAACGACATGCGAAAAATAAAGCTGATTAATTTGATTGCGTTCACATGAATTTAGATGTCCCATATACGAGTTGGACTATAGAATTAAAACTGTCTTTGTGTGTGTGCTAAATGATATAAATGATCGCTGTGTTAATAATTTAGTTATTAATTCCTTAGAAACCAACATCGTTTTCGTAATTCCGACGGTGCGTTTTAACTGTGCATTACGAATGGCTGATTGTGAAACGTCAAATAATCTCTGAAATGCGCCGTCGAAGGCAATAAAGTCCTCTCGACGAGCACTAACTAGCTCCGACTCCTATTATGTCAACCCTCGGTTCCACGTTTGAGAATTCGATAACTCGTAAAAAAGTTGAAGGACTCGGTGCGCGCGTTCTGAAATGACGGCAACTTTTCATAATCGCGGAACCACGACCTCATCCCCCTCCTCCCAACCCTCGAGACCTGCCATTCCGTTATCTACCTCTAGCCGTCGCCATCCAGCTCGTTTTAACCGGCGACGTCGTTGTACTTGCACCGACCGTTCTCATCTGGCTCCTTCACTTAAGCTTCAATGATAAAATTCCCCAGTGCGAGCTCATAGATAATCGCGCGGCCAGTGTCTGCGAAAATGTATTACTGCGTTTTTAAGGAAAAAGCTCAAATAAGAGAAAGAAAGAGAGAGGGATTGAGAATCACAAATTGAGATTTTGTTAGAATAAAATTTATTCGGGAGTGACTAAATTTCGTTGAAACATTTCGTTGAAATTGACAAATAAAAAAATTCGTAATTCAACGACAAGTAGTGCGGGAACATGTCACGAAGAGGAAGATGGGGAGAGTGAGATAAAAAGAGAGGGAGAGAGAGCGAGAGAGCGAGAAAGCACATTGTGAACGAAACAAAGGACGTGGTAACGCACAGCAGCATTGCATTCAGTGGCTAATCTCGCGAAAGCTGATTGCTTTCCTTGATGATTCCCGTAATGCCGGATAATCCGGAACGAGCCCCGCATGACGATGGGAACGATTCGCCGTATTCAGGATACGGCCGATTTTAGCGGTTAAGTTTTAACGGTGGTTTTATAACGTCACAACCCGCTACGGTCATTCCGTCAGGCGTCATGCCGTTATTCACGCCGAGTTATGTTCGCCGGTGGAGGATGGACGCGCATGAGGGCCCGAAAATCGGGTTTACCGCAAGTATGATGCGTGATATGAGTCTCGAATCCCCGATCAGCGAGGTTCATGCAGCACTAAGAAAGTTCGGTGTTCGATAATAGCGGGAAACCACGGGCTCAATCAAAACTCGCCGGAACTAACGAGAATGAGACGAGTACTTTTATTGATGGAACTAATAGTTAAAACATATATATATATATATATAATTTTTCGGGTTGGGATGGAAGGGGGGATCTTATATAGATGCCTGTGAGCATCAGTATCATTAAATTGATTATCAATTTAATAAATGTGATATTCAAGAACTGCGTTTCAAGGCCGTTGATCACGGCGCGCAGTTCACAGAAAAATCACACATTATATAATATTATTTAAGCACTAAGATCCGTTTCTTGACCTTTTCTCAATTTAAATTGTGTTATGCACATCACGATCTTATCCTAATTATTATTGTTAAATATAATGTGTTTTATTTAACGAGTGTGTGGAGTGATAAAAATATGGCAATTTTCATGCTATAAGTAAGAATTTGCGAAATAAGATAATAAATATTATATCTTTACAGTTTCAAATTGACAATTTAAGTTTAAAAAATCGACACATTTCGTATATATAATTAGAAAAGATTAAACAATATATATTGTACGATTAATGACGTACTTGCAGATTATTTAAATTAGAATTAAACGAGTAGAGCTTTACCAGTAAGATTGACGGTTACTGCGTCCGGCTAACATTTAACTTTAAGCCAACGACTTATTAGAAAAATGTCGTCCACGTTTAAACTACCGTGCACATAATTTCCGGCTAAACTTTCCTCGCGCCAATCTTTCTTCTGTTCCACTTAAAGCGTCACTGCGGTATCATCAATCATTGAACAATGGCGGCCGAAGGCGAGCCGGCAAAAAGTGAAGCTTCTCGGCTGATTGTCGAGTAGGCGTGCATGTGCGCGCAACACAATGGAAACTTTCGCGCCATTGTGGCAGACGGCTTGTTGGACAAGGTTCCGTGGAAATAAAAGCTATCCCACGCCCGATCCCGTACACCCTTTTCCGCGGCCACCAACCCTTTGCGCTAAGGAAAGCTTGGCGGAGAAAGGGTTAACGCGGCCGGATAACCCCGCTAACTCGTCGCCGAATAGCCAACTTTTCTTTGTTTCCGAGATCCGATCCCTGGGCCTTCTCCTTTGAGTTTTCAGACTCTCAGCAGACGGTTCCGCGAGACAACATCGCAGCCGCGAATCTGAGGCGTCTTTCAACCGGGAACAATGCCGGTCGCACGAGCCGTTTGTTTCCAAAATGGTCCAAGCCAAATTTCGCACGCTTCCTTAAATTACTAGCCAGATATACGCGCTCGTATATCTGGCTAGTAACTTTATATCTTAGCTGTATTCTTGATCAAGATAAATCATTCGAGATTTATTACGTTCCTCGCAACAAAAAGATCTTTGTATTGTTATATGCCTATTATAATGTTAATATACAGGATGACAATCGAAAAGTTACTAAAACTAAATAGCTGTTATTTTCTAATAAATAAACAGAATTGAACACTATACTGTAGAAGAAATTTGTTATTTTTATTACCATATAGTGCAAAAAAAATATATATGAATTTGTAAAATATATATTACAAAAAAGGCTAATTCAGCTGATTGCTCAATGATATACGTCTTTAAAATAATGACTATCTGAACTTGCACAATAATTGAAGCGCTTTTGAAAACTATTCACACACACAATAGACCTTTTAATATTAATAACTATAACTGTGTCTTTAAAGAATTCCAGGTAAATTCCTTCCATTCCGCCCATGTTGAGATCTTCTGAACCTACAACCAGCCAAATTTTCGGTTTTCTCATAATATTTGTTTTTATAAGTTCGTATAAATAAATATTCTTTTTATACTATATGCTAATAAAAGTGAATATTTTCTGCAGAGTAGCGTTTAATATATTTCATCTGTTCATTCATAGAAGGTAACAACTATTTACTTTCAGCAACTTTTCAATTATGACCCTGTAAACATTGATTGCGTATTACATGAAAATACGCGATATTGAAGTACGGAAATCGCAGTTTATTACAAATCCAATCTTTGCGGTTATCCAAGTTATTTTGGATAGATTTCAGTTATTCAAGTTATTTTGGTAGACACACACATCCCCGCAAAGGATTAATATCCCCATCGGCGCGTAAGCACAAGCACAGTCGGGCATTCGAAATCGCTATAGGAAGTGCGTGTGTGCGAAATACGAGTTCATCATTCCGGGATAATTTCTCTCAGCATATATAAGTGTGTAATGCAGCAATGTGTACCTCCGCTGGTACTTCTTGCAGAGGAGCCTTACCCAAGTGTCGACCCGGAAGATCGAAATGTGTTCACCTAGCGGCGCACTAGAATCTCGAGAGGCAAGCACGAAGATGGAGTGTACACATAAATCGCGCGACTTAAGCCCGAATAATAGACTATCGATTTTGTTCTCGGGTCGCCCGATCTGTGTGTGCGTTTACTTAGCGGAAAATTAACCGGGAGGCTTGCGCAATCGAGTCGCGAAGAGCTGGATGCAGAAAACGGCGATCACGTGGACGTGAAGGTGTTCATGAGACTTATCCCCGCTTTATTCCCGCAATAAACTCTCGCTGACGTGCGAAGGCTCGCAGGTCGCCGAGCGATCAAAAGAGAATTACGGAATAATTATCTGACAGAGGAGAATTGTCGAAAGAGCGACTTACTGTTCGCGGTAGAAATCGCAAAATATTCAACTATTGCAGATGATTAACTTGGAAAATGAATGCTCTTTTACGACAGTGTAAAATAATTAGAGGTTACAATTTTTTTCTTTACTTTTTATCTTTCGACTTCATTTTCAATGTACTTCTATCAAATTGCGACGCTTACACACGGGATACTATACACAAAAACTACTTAAAAATCGCAAAAATTCAATTACTTAAATTTGTTTTTTTTTTTTCAAAAGATCGCTATTATGTCTCATTTACGGGACCTATTAATTACGCGTATATCATATTATCGTACGTTCGTAAGCTAATAACGAAAACAGAACTGTTTCGAGCTGCTCTCTCGGCGGGTGCGGCCTCCGGCAAACCCGGGTCTTAGGCTCTTGTTGAACAAACGCGCGGCAAAGCGCGGTACTAGTTACGAGCAAAGTTTGTAACGTACGATCAGGTGTATCGCTAGGCTCGCAATAAGACCGCAGGCCTGAAGAGGAAACTTGTGTACGAAAGCAAACTCTCGCGCGCTACGCGAGTTTGCTTTAAGATGTGATAAATACACGAGGGAGCAAGTGAATTGTTTCGGACACGCGAACGATTGTGTCAAATGCGGATATCTGAGTTTCGTTACATTCCACGAACATTCTGCGAAAGCTTCCGAGATATCCGTTAAGATGAATATCGAGCTTTCGTTATATCTGAGAAGCGCATCTCATTCTGTGTTTTATATCAATCGATTTATCAGACGATTTCTGGAACAATGCCGTTAAAATCGCAGAATACAAAGCTTTAACGCGTGTATTTCGCGTTGATACAATTCAGATTACAGTTCATTCGCTTTGTTGCGCTTTACATTGTTAAGCTTCGCGATAATTAATGACGTATTACGGGATAAATCGATGGTTTAATATAAATACGCGTAATTATAAATTGTTTCGTGATCGCGGCCTCGAGTGAGTGCTCACCGGGGAAATTGTGTGAAATAACGCGGGTAACAATAGACGCGCCCTTAAATTCTACGCGGGCACGTAATTGCGTCGCTGTATGTGCGTATTACAAGGAATGAGATGTTACTCACTCTCGCGAGTGGTGGTAGTTTAATTCAAACCGTGCGTTACAAGGTGCGGTACACATGTAGCTACCACATCGAGCATCGTCGATCTTGCCTGAAGCAAGCAGATAAAGCGACGGCGACACGTCATAGGTGCGCGTGTTCTGGGAGCTCGTTAAAGCGTGGTCGATATTCGGTTTATCAAACTCGGCTAACGTTACCAACCCTTATTTAGATCGCCCGATGAGGGACAAATGACAGTGAGAGAGCGCAATAAAAAAAGCCCGACAAGCACAATTAATTGGCAGCTCTCTAGATTGCCCCGGCTCCGGTATAATTGCTTTTTCACGATATCGTACAGAAAGAGGCGGATCAGGCGAGATCGAAAGTTTAAAATGCTTCTCCCCTTCACGTAACGCGCAACCCTTTCGCAGTTATCGATGGCCCAGTTCAGAAATACAACGGCTTCAAATTTAATATACCGCGGCAAACTCGTTTCATGTTTCTTGAATTGCTGCAAATTAAGCGAAAATTTACTCCATAATTTCCTTTCTACTGAAAGAAGTATTCTGATATGATCTTGATAATATCACTGGTTTCAAATCTTTTCGAACTGTTCTTTAAACCATTTGTTTAAGAAAACGCCAGTAGTTCTATTAAATGCAACAGAACATTATAAAGTGAGATCTTGCTAATATGTACATGCATTTTAATATACTTCTCAGTATTAGTAAATTTTTTCAAATTGAAGGTTTTCAAAATGTAGTTACCTGCTATCGTCAATAGCCAGTTGAATCGAATATATGTACATCGCATACGATTCACGAAAGTCGGAGATCGAGGAGATCACCGTGATCCGACATTGCCGATGCCAAAGTCAATTGAAATTGTTACACGCTTCCAATACACTCGGCGGAATAATATCGACCACGTTCGATATTCCATTTATTTAATGCTATCGTCGAGCATCGTTCGATCCCGTCGTAAATTCGAAGTGAAATAGTCACAATACGGATTCGTTATGTATTGTATAAATAAATAAATTTGCGGAAAGCCGTTTACTCGCAATCTTTTCGCGTTTGATCTTTGTCGAGGAAAAATTGAATCCGATTTGATGGAGAAAACCGCAGGAGGTACGGTCTGTCGGTGAATTTTCAAACATCCTAGACGCGACACGGTCCCAAGCGGGCGAAGAGAAAAGTCGAAATTGTTACACGCTTCCCGAGTATATTCGACGGGATAATATCGGTCTCGCTCGACACGCCAATTTTCTTAATACTTTCGTGAGTGGTTCGATCCCATCGCTGTGGGAAGCAGTGTCGGGAAGTTACGTATCTATCGCGCGACGCGAACAAAATTCGCAAGATTGGCCCCGGTGACGGATATAGGGGGTCGGGGCTGGCCGGGCATCCCGTTTCCGGGAACACACGCGGATCTCTCGCCGTCTCACGTAGTTCTAAATCGGGTCGATATCCCGATAACTTCTGCGCCGCGCCCGTCGACCGGCATACGCTTTCTTCTCCCGTTTGAAGAATCGCCGTGCTGAAAACACGCGGATCCCCTCCGGTAATCTTCGCCTCAAATAAACCGCCGGCCGGGTGAAACCGGCCGAGCCGGATTTCCGATCGTCAGCGAAAATCGTCGTTAACGATCCGTTTCATCGTCCCTTCCGACGACTCTCCCCGATGACTACCGACAGAATCGAAGACGTGTTTCGACCTGAATTTCAAAATAATAAATTTTGTGACATTTGGGACTTTTGAACCTTCATCTTTGCATCTCTATGCGATTGTAAATGTTTTACACTTTACACTTTTACATTTTACACTTTTATTTATAAACACGTTTGCAAAATCCTCTATGAAATGTTTATTGCTCTGTTTTGGTGATGCAATATTTATAATCCATCAGCGAAACAGTTAGAAAATAGAAACATTATTTTCTCGTATAATACGCACTGCGTTTATCTATTCTTCAAAATAATTGTAATTCGGGACAACGTTCGTCATCAGCTACAAACCGAACGACGACAATGCAACTGTGATTTTTATTCCATTACGCGTACGCGAGTATTATGATTTATCGCATTCCACATACATGTACATACAATTTTGACAATGATGATTTGTAGCGCTCGCACGAAAAACACAGTGAACTTTTATAAATTGCCCAAGACTGAAAAATATATCAAGCACGAGCCTTCGACTCTCATCGGCGCAACTGGCATTCATCTGGATGAAAAATAGCATGGCAACAGTTTGCCACAAGGATGAACAATGTTTTTCTATATAAATATTGCGCCACCAAGGGACTCCGAGAGGAATGGAGAGGGAGAGAACGAGAGAGATTTTTTAACCGGTGGAGGAATAGTTATCGGTCCGTTGCATGCACGGACATATAAATCTACGATTGCCGATAACCCGCTTTTCAGAATAAATATCGTTGCGTTTTTCAGTTCTACTGGCGGCGGATCGCGCGCTTCAAATAAACATATTGCAATGCGTAATCCCTAAATACTCGCCGTTTGTCGAAAAAAAAAAAAAAATGTATGGAACTGTCAACGGACGTACTCTCGTCAATGTCGATCCGGTGTATCCATAGGAACAGTAATCCCGGTACGGTACCCGCGAAAGAGAAATTATACAAATCCGAGACTGTATCGCCAACCCACTGTGAAAGTATTTAAACCGATTTCGCGTTATCATACCCTTACGATCTTCGTGGCGATCGGAAGCGATTTAACCGCAAGGCTCCTTCCCTGATCGCGCGA
This sequence comes from Aphaenogaster floridana, assembly GCA_003063835.1. Taxonomy (NCBI): domain Eukaryota; kingdom Metazoa; phylum Arthropoda; class Insecta; order Hymenoptera; family Formicidae; genus Aphaenogaster; species Aphaenogaster floridana. Next base: position 75,409 of record NJRP01000002.1, read on the forward strand.
TGAGTTTTGAATGACGCGCATGTTCGGCCTCGTGTCATCCCGACGCGACGAGATAATTGATGTCAATATCGGAATGGATGTTGGGTAAGCAGATCCTGCATAGGCCGCGGTATTACACGCTCGCGTGAGGGCTTATTGGACGGCACGCGTCGAGCGGCGGTGCGATCACATCGATTTGGCTACGCTATACCAGAGTACGGCGATCGCTCGTGACATTGACACGATCGGTCACGCCGCGTAAAAGGTTTCGTTTAAGGCTTCCGCATCGCGTGCGGCTATCGCGGGGATGCGTGACTTGGGCTTGGAGAACCGCCAACGGTACGACGATCAATCACGCCGCTCTCTCAATCGGTTAATTGATGTCAATATTGAAAATACTGAATCCTTCAATATTCAGCGATGTAGCGCGATAATCGGTTTTGAGAGCGCCCGTGTAGAAATTCTCTGGATCGTATCCGATTCGGCTGACCTGAGGACGAATTTCGCCGAACACTTGCGTATTGTTCGTTTATTGTTTGGCGACCGTGGCGTTTCTCAGATTCTTTATGAAACTGTTATTGACTTGAGAGCGCGGTACACTGTGCACAAACTGAACTGAAATAAAGCTGTTGTGCACCAGGGTTCTCTTGCCTTACGATACGGTAAGGTATGTGTTGAATCTGTGTACGATGCAAGATACGCGCGTAAGAGGAAGTCTTAGACTAGTCGTGACGGTAATTCCGGACGCGGTTTAACCACGTTGCCACCATCGGTGGCCTCAGGAGCCGCATCTGTCCTCCCCCTGATCTTCATCCTCGCTCGGAAACACGAAACTCAAAGTTGCAGGGAAGGCAAGCAGGGAAGTGGAGGGACGAAGTGACGCAAAGGAAACTAGAAACGCAGAGTGGGACATGGAATGTGGAAAACGGAGAAATGAGACGTGGAAGAAAAGGGAAGGGTAATAGAAATAAAAGTGAGAGAGAGAAACACACATTAGAGAGAGAAAAGGAGGGAGGAAGGGAAGAAAAGGAGCGAATAACAATAAGATAGAAGGAAGGAACGCGGAAACTTCCGGTATAGAACACTCGAGCTTGATTGTCGGCGACGAATTGAATTAAACGCTAGCAGAAAGAGGGTGAGAAGGGACAGGGGGAGGAGAGGAACGAGGAGGAAGCCAGAATTAATTCGAGCTCGAGCGATTAGCGTGAATTAAGTTCCGTCCCAACGAGCCGTCTCGATTAACCGCGCGAACGCGCATTGCAAATCGTCGAAGCACGCGGCAAACCAATTGACAAATCCATACACATACCGAGGAGTGCCAACTATGATATTCTCGCGGCTACGTCGAAAATCGTAAAGCAATTCCTTAATTACGAGATATACAACAATCACCGCACGATACGTTTAACAGTGTTCTGTAAATTGATTAAAGTCGAAAACTGTAATCAGAAAACGGGTTAGTCGGGTTTGCAGTAGTTCCTGAGTTATAAGCGATCAAAGCTGGTCGTATCGCGCAGGACTTTCGGGTTTAATTAATCTCCAGGATGTGCTATTGAGGTATTGTTCTACGAGTTTCTGATTGAACTTAAAAAATCGAGCGTAGTTACAGAAATATCTAAAAATGATTGATGAAAAAACGAAAAACTGCGCTGTATCCTGAGATACGCTTCGTTGCGAGAATAGTGAGGATGATGTATCAAAAAATCAATCACAGAGAAGCGAGCACAGTGGCGGCGATGCCGCTATATATTATCAGCATCATAATCTATTATCAATATCTATTCATGTGCGTAGGACGATAGCATGTGTGTATCTCTCGTGGTTATCTTCTTTGGGGGTTTTGCGCGAAATATCCACTGCGTACATGAGTAATACATTACCGGTAATGCTCATACATAGGCGATTTTTGGCGCCATTGGATCGCCACTGTATATTCTGTAATACGCGCGATTCACTAGCGCAGTTTCAGGATAAAAGGGATCGGAAATTAATTTAAGTGACTTGATCGGTGAAAGCGAACGATGTTATCTCGATTCGGTCGCTATATCCGCGATATTTTAATGTTTCTATTCGGGATGTGCTGCATATGTGTGCGCTGTTTTTGTGTAACCGGTTTAACAGTTCTCGTTATAATTGAACATTACGTTTTCAACGTGACCTGGTAATTTTCAAATTGGAAAAATCATCATTTTTTTTATCGAAACGCTTTTGTTCCAAGTGATCTTTTATCAAACTCACTTCAATATTCAATAAATTTATGGGAGAAACTTTTTAAAACTTGTGTATATATATATATATCTTTGTTATAATAGAGTATGTTGTATAAAAATTTTTATCGTGTAATTATATAATTCACTTTTAACAATTCGTGCAAAAGTAAAAAATATAATGCAATTAGACATGTATAATAATGAATACACAAGAATTAAAAAATGTACAATAAATAAATATACAAAATTAAGAAACGAAAAATGTCGTTACGTCATAATATTATGTCACCAGAGACGAACGAATCAAAAAGTTTATCGGTCTACGCAATTTTTCCCTTCGCGAAGAAACTACCATCGGTAATTGAGAGTCCAGAATTAAATGGACAAATCAGTTTTTTGCTCAAACTTTTCAATACATTGTACCGTGCTACGCACGGGCTTCGGGCATTCTGAGAGCTCCTGGTAAAAACGGACATATTCCGTCGCATTATACCGGTATTTGTAACCGAGTGTGCCATGGCGAATGTGCATGTAATGTATACATTACCCGAAGCCGATTCCGCCGGTGGCGCATGTACGCGTATCCTGTCGCGACGTTCGTACACACGCGGGACGCGCGTGTACGTGTGTACATGTCGCGACTCACACGGCGGATCGCGCGCGTTATGTTGCGCCCGGGGGCACGATAATTCAGCAGAAAAACCGCGAAACATTTGTCCGGCCGCCATTAATTCCGAAACTGCCCCGACGTTTCTGGCGAATCTGCATAAAACCGTAACGTACCACTCGATAATTCGACCGATACGCCCGTGCCGACCCTTCACCCGCCTCACATCCCCCGTCCCGCTATTCTTCCGCCCTTTCCCGGTCTCCTCTCTGTCGTTCACCCTTTCGCTCTCCCTCTATATGCCAGGTGGTTCGGATCGTGTTTTATCTGCCGTTTTTTCCGCGCTCTGCACTTTCCGCAATTCCCTACAAATCCGCTCGATGTCACCGGCATGCGAGGGAGGAAGCGGACCCTTTGCGATCGTGTTACACGATACGGCGCAGCCAATAGCACTCTCGCCTGCTTCCGGCCAAACTATAATACACTCTATCTGCGCACGATCAACTTTCATTTCTCTCTCTTCCTCTTCCTCCCTTTTCCCCTCTATAAATATTTTTTACTTTTGCAAATGTAAAACGCTCTTTTCGTTTCGCATGTTTCAATTTAATTTATGATAACTTTGCCTACTTGCAATATGCGGATACTTGTAATGTACAGTTACTGATACGTTAGGAAATGAACGTATCGTAATAATCCTCGTTTAATTCGCATCTTTCGAAAAAAAACTTAATGGACTAAATGTATCTCAATTGTAAGTTTCACGAAGTTCCAGAGGATGCAAGGTAAACGGAGACTCCTGTGCCGAATGCAGCGAGTATTTCCGCGGCTGCCTTATGCGCAACCGTTACTACTTAAATCTTTATCGCCACGCAAGTCAACGTGCAAGAGAACACGATCGTGAGTTGATAAAGTTTAAAATTAAGTTCAAACGGGAACATTGCGGTCGGAGGTCGAAAACAGTTCCGCTAGACTACGCTAGTCGCCATCTCACGACATCTGTAATTAATTTTTCAAAGGCATTACGGCAAAATCGCGAATGTGCAAGGGCGATGTTTAAGAGCGGTCGGCTAAAGGAAAAGGCTGCACAGTTGCCGCGCGTTCGTTTGGTTTAACGCCCATTGCTTTCTAATTAAACCGACCACCGAAAACGAGAAATTGCAAGCGAGTGCTTTTTTTTCGAGGCCGACGCGCGTGGTCGGTTGGCCGCCAGAAGTCGGCAGGAAAAAAAAGAGATTGAGCCATGGCTAATTAATTCTGATTGCATTAATTGAAGGGTCTCGCGCGGAAATCGTTCAGCTCGGTTTTTAGCAAACTTTCAGAAAATTAAGTAAAATTTCTGAAAGAATACGCGATACGACACTTCAAGTTTTATAAAATGATATTAAAATATAAAGCTATCGTTATAAAATGATATTAAAATATGAAGCTATCGTTTCGTAAGCATATCTTAAAACTTGCATTTTTTGTTCATTTATTAGATTGTGTTAAAATCGCAAATATATTCTACGTAGGCAAGTGCATTTTACAAAAATCTACGCGTGTTGTGTGTGCGGTTTTCGTTAAACATTCTAAAATATCTAATCTTTTGCGATTTTGAATTATTAAAAAAATTAAACTAAATATTTTATTATTTTAAAGAAAGACATATACACACATATGAACTACACGAGTTATAAAACTCGTTAGCTGAACCAAGCTCTCAGCACCTGACACTTACACGTGTTTCTTGCAGGACGCAATTTTGCGGGGCCATTGAAGATCGACGATCCCGCAAATAATAATTATAGCAGAGACACAAAGCGGCTCTCGAGAGCCTCGCGGCGCACCTCTTGCGATCCAATCCCACGTCATCCCCTTAAAATCCCTTTGTCGACCCCGATAATCCCACGTCGGACATGGCTGAGGCGGCATCTCCCGTACTCAGTTTTCTCTTTTTCCAAAATTCTATTACCACCTTCGTGTTCGCGCGTAGATTTTATAATCCCTTTTCACATCGTGCGTTAGGAACTGAGAGAGCAAGAGAGAAAGAGAGAGCTATCGTTGACTTTTTGGATTACAGAGAGTAATACCTAGAAGAAAACACCCTCTATACGTCGAGACGCATTTTGCTGCAAGGTGTCCTGATTATTTACATCGTTATCCTGGTTTTTATTCCCTAAATAAATAAGAATCTCTCGGGCTTTCGTAAAACGTGACTAAATATAAAATGTTATTTGAAAATAAAAGTTGCTGCATTTATATTTAGTATGCATAATAAAGTAAAAGAAAAGATTAAGTTCCCTTTGAGAGAAGGAAAGAAAAAAGGAAATTAAAATATCTTCTATTATCTCTCTAAGCGGATTATGAAACTATTGAAAAAAAAAAGAAAAAAGAAATGGATACGTTGTCTCTCTTTTCTAGTAGCCTGGTTCTATTGTCGCAGAAATTACACGTATATTACAAAACTTGATGGCTTTTTTGTGTGATCAGCATCGGGACAAATCTATCCTAAATCTATTTTTATTTTCTTCGTTTCGTGTGGACGGGTTATCGAGATACGTACGCATCGTTTCCATGTCGAATTGATATGCATTGGAACGATATTACACGGCGAATATGTGAGTCGCTAATGAATGTAAGCCGGTTCTCGCGTCAATCGCGGGCGGATTTCGCGCGCATGTAACTGATTGTGAGTCGCAACGGTATGTATGGGCGACGATCGGCTAGTGGACGACGTTAATTCGCGCCGGCCGTATATATTTTCTCCTGCCATTCTTCTCCCGTCCACACAACCGTTCGCTGACGTAGATTGAAAAAGCAGCCCCATTATAAATAATTTAAATGCATTGCCGGGGAGCAAAAAGCGGATGGCAACTCGGCGACGGCCACGGCGCCGGCAAAATTGATACGACGCGCGCACGACTTTTCTCGTGGCGCAAACGTCGCTCGCCGCGGTCAATATATTCCCGGTCGTGCGAATGTGTGTACGCGTGTGTACGGATTTCATATATATTTATTTATTTATTTACGGGCTCGCTTCTCCATCAGCCTGTCCTTCTTCGCCATGTAAATTCGTCCCGGAGACGAAAGCACCCGCGAGTTTCTCGATTTCTCTCTTACCGCTACGTAGATTATCGTATCAACGTGGATTCGTTAAAACTATATTACGCGTCTTTCCTCTTCTTTTTCTTTCATCCGATTAAGCTCTCGTGGATTTGGAGTCGGGAGCGGGGTCGGAGTGACGAGCGGAAGATGACGAGGATCCGCCGTGAGTCCCCGCGGGACTTCTCGCGGACAAACGTGTCGTGATTTCGCGGCGTCTTCCGCGACGAACCGTCGCGAAAGAAGTTTACGGCTCTATCAGAGGGATCGCGACATAGAGACGAGGAACAAGTCGAGCGACAGGACGGGACGAGGGGGCCGCGGGGAGGAAGAAACGGAGAGAATGCGGCGACGGTACGAGAGTAATGTACGAGTACACGTATCGTCGATCTGGCGCATGAAAAGAAATCTCCCCCTTTCCGCAATTCCACCAGGTTTCCCCGGCAGAATCCTAATCTCCCGGCGCGCGCGATGCGGATGTAACGGACGTCGCTTTTCTCCCCTCAGTTCCCTCTCGCGGCTCCTCCTCGGCAGTTCGTTTTCGTACTCCTTTCTTCGGTCGGTACTACGGCGAAGGCAGTCGAATAGGACGGTATAGACGGCCCGGGCATCGGGATCTCCGAGATTACTATACAGGAGCCTAATCAGCCAGATTGCCTGCAATTTGCCGTCCTTATCTCGACGGTACCCTCCGCGAATCCTACGATCTCGCTCTTTCTTCTGGATAGACTCCTCCGTTCCCCCTTCGCGTGAAAGACCAACCTTTCGTCATCGGCGAACGGTCGCTTCGCGGAAGAATACTTCTTCCTTTGCCGGATCTCAAGCTACGGAGCGCGCAGGCACACGATAATCTTTGGCGAATTACACGGGATTTAGATAAATCGGTACTTTCCGCAAGGCGAGGTCGAAGGAAGATGAGTAGTCGCTTGTAACCTGCAGCGTCGGAAATTGCACCAAGTTTGGGATGATAAAGAGACAGGGTTTACGCGAATGTAGTACAATTCCTTGTATAAGCAGGCAGACTTATCGAGGTAGTTCCCTGAATTCTCGTGAATTCTCGTAATATCGACCGATGTAATGTAACAGTACTGTTGAAAACACTGATTGTAATTACAACAGAAACGCATGTGCCTAGCTTTTTGTGATCACCGTCAGGATAATTCTTAAATCTCTTTTCATTTTCTTTGTTTTATGTTGAGATACATACATATGCGTCGTTTTTGTATCAATTAATATTCACCGAAGCGACACTACACGGTGAATATGTCAGTAGGTTGTTTTAAAATTATCAAAATCAAACTCGGCGATCTTTTCTGTTATTAATTCATTAATTACAAGTCGCGTATAGAAACTCGCGAATAACAAGGCACCGTGGCGTTGAACACAATGCTAAAACCGATCGAATTTACGACCAAGTTAATTTGCATTGTTCACGAATAATTGTTTGTGCCTGTAGATCGTCAATAACATAACGAAACTCGCAAAATTTGAAAACACAGAACACGGGCCGTTAATGTCGATTATGGCACGCAGTTGCGCGGAAACTCTAGCGCACTCTCATCAACAGGGCGAACAATTGGTAATCGAGAACTGGCGCATGCGGTAATAACTGTATATTGTTAGATGTAACACTCACCCGCGTTATTACTGGCAGAATTTAGATCCTTACCTGAAACAAAGGACATAGAGATTATATTAGCACGCGTATCGACAAACAACAATTTCGTGGCACGGATGTCGATCTCGGGATACGCAAGCTGTGTCAGGAACGTTCCCAAATTATATTAAAATGTAAAATTAAATGTCAGAAACGCGAATAGACCGAATCAAAACTTTCAACTTTCATACCACGAGATCGATTTCGTATCTCATAATTTCTCATATTACAAGACATATTGTGCGGTTTCTTTGAAAGAATATTATTTTTAATAAAAGCCACGCTAATAATAATATAACATTCGATATTAGTTGCAGTTTGCTTTAAAATAAATCTTATTAAGTAATCTGAAATAGCTTAATTGAGGTCTCGCTTCTTTCTCTTAATATGAAACGTAACTGACGCGATAGCACAAAAAATTCTCATACCCCCGCGAATAGTCCTATTTATTTTTCATCAGGGCGATGCTCAATTTAATGCGATTTAAACTGATTTAACGCTTTCCTTCCGTTATACTTTGAAATTAAGTGCAGCTTCAGCGACCGAGATGTTCGAATTTAGCTAGACACGCGATCCTTCGTGTTGCGCACATATTATTTGGCATAAACTAACCGCGTGTAATCTATCCAAGTACACTGCGTACTGCAAATACATGAAATGTTTGCAGTTGCATATGATCCTCTGAAAATGTAGGTTCAAAGGTAGTATAAGTAAGATACCGGAAATAAGAACGTGAGTGAAGGGCCTTGCGCGCCTATCTCTGTACAGAGATATAAGTACATGAATATTTTGATTCACAAAATGTAAAATAGATATAGATGATTTCGTAAAAAATAGATATAAAATAATAAATTACGTATGAACCAAACGCTTTTTTCTTTCTTGCTTACTGGAAAGATTAATATCTTGACATACCTATTTTATATTATAAATATAGGTCAGCATTGGATATAAGATAATTGTTTTGACATACTGTGCACAGTAATGTGCACAGTATGTAAATTTTATTATAAAAATAACGACATAGCCATTGAAAGTATCACGAATTAAAATACGAGTGGTATAATGCATGTGACTGGCCGTAAAATTCCGAGAGAGGCAACTCGATGCAATATTTACATGGTAATGGATCTTGGGAATTCGCGACGTTTTTCCTTCTCGCGATAAGGGATGCACCGTCGTCTGCAGCAGCAGCTCGTATGGTCTGAGATTCGTAGATCTTCGCAGTGGTACTCAACTTCCGCCTGTACGGCCTCTCGAGACGGTGAAACGCACCGGAAGTCGTTTCCCGGGCGTTCTAAGCTCCGCGGCATCCGTGTGACCACGAAATATATATTAAATCCGGTTGTTTTATTCATGCGAAGAAAGACGGAACTCCCGCGATAGCGGACTTTTTGATAGCGACTTCCTTTATGGACGCTTCCGAAGGAAAAATACCAGGCGGATCAGCACCGGCATAGAAGATTCGGACGGTGGGGAAGGAAAATTCGCTAGACGACGAGAAGTATCTAGAAACGTGGCCGATATTGGCCGCTGCTTCGAGAAAGTATCGCCGTCGGGGCTCTTTCTTCCCGTACACGCGAAATCGCGGGTCATCGACGGAATAGCTACTGTTTACTGTTCACTCGCGTTTCCTGCCGAGAGAAATAGCGAACGAGAAAAGAGAAATTACATTTATCTATACGATACTACTTCGTTCGAAAGGAGAACGTACAAAAATAGACTATAGAAAATGTATACACTTCGAAAGAGATGTACTGAAACGCGAATGCACGTTTGGTCTCACTTTTTTCTTGTAACATAAAAATTTTAAATGATAAAACATAATCTTGTAAATAAGTTTCAATCCATTTTGTTCATAAAAATTGTTTCTTTCTTCTTCTTTTTCTCAAATTTAAACCATCTATGTGTGTTATAAGGTCTGTTTTTTATAGCTGAACCAATGTACATTCTCTGTACTTGAAATGAAATAGATAAAGTGAAATGTTTGAAATTTGGCGAAAGCGAAAAGAGAAGTTCTTTTAGTGCAGTCCAGTGCAGCAATAAAAAACAAACCTATAATCATTTAGAGTCGTTTCATGTATTCCCTTCTCGTACCTCTTAACAAATTTACGATCGTCATCAAGATAGATCAGTCTCGATCCGTGTGTCGATCCACCTTTATCAAGAATGGATGTGTAATGCGGGGCAACCACTTGAGCGTGATCGATAGCGCCGGTGAGAAAAATAAAAGACGTCGCTTCTCTGTCTACGATCGAAACGATCCTCGGAGGACATCGACAAAGAGCGCTTCGGCCATCACGAAGATTACCGCGACGATCCGCACCGGAGCAGTAGCAGCCGGGACGAGGCTGATTTATTTGTTGTCTAACGTCCCGACGAGTCCTTCTACATTATTTACCTCCCCGCCGGGGCGGCGTACGCGCGCGTACACAAAAGGGTGGATTCCACATTCGATCGTGGGATCAATGGATCTCGCTTGTCGACGAGAGATTTACTGCGGCGGTCCTTCCGTCGCGACGTTGGGGTCACTGTGAAGACACCTTTATCCGCGCGACGATCCACCCATCAGCCTCCTCTTTGTCACCCAGATCGAGGATCGCGTGGGCGCGTATACGAAACAGACAGGGAAAAAATGCAAATTGAGAGAAGGGATACGGCCGTGTCTTGCGGCCTGAAGGGGAAAAATCGCGTTAAGCGCCGCCGACATTTCTCATGCTGACGGGTCCGGCGAGGGTGAAACAAAAATATCTTCCGGTATTCAAGCAAAAGACCACAAGCTGAAGAAGAAAGATAAGACTTGTTTTAATCTTTAAGCGAGATCTCGCAAAATAGTGTCATATGCATTTCCTTCGAGCCTCTTTACGTACATTTGATCTATGAATAAAAGATCCTAAAACATAATGCGAGAGGGTGCATGTATTATTTGTCCCACCTGAATAAATCTCGCGTCCTCCTTATATAATCAAACGTCTCGTAACACTTAATCGCACTAGGACAAAAAACGGTTCGAAAATGCGCAGGAAATGCGCAAACGGTTGGAAAATGTGTGCAAGAAAATGGAGAAACGTTAAAAGTAGCGCGCGAAAGGCACGGAATTAAGTAGAGGAATGGTGGTTGAAGGAGAAAGGGTAGGAGATGGCGTAAACAGCACTTTGTATCGACGCGTTCCGCGTACTTTTCTTTTCACCCCTGGCTGTAACCCTCTCGACGAGCTTAAGTCCACTCTCCGACTTCCCTCTCTGCCAGGGACGTTTTTTTCCCCTCTTTATCTCGGCCGCTTTCGATCAGCCTGAATCTGCCACTTAGCACGATCGTCCCTCCAACGGCGGGGCGCCAACCCTTCGAGGACGAATGGATGGATTCCCCGTTGAAGCAGTAAGTAAAAGCAAGCCGGGTTTCAGCGACGGAAGAAAACGAGTGACTGCCTAGAGGAAAGGGAAAAGGGCGGGGTGAGTTCGACTAGCGGCGACAATACGGAAAAGAGCCAATTTCAAAAGTGGTTGCTGCTGAAGGCAGGGGCGAGAAGCCTAATGAGAATTACAATCGTGTGTAGCATTGTAGTACCGTGCTTGCGATAAAACAACAGGCGAAATGAGGAAACGGGAAAAGAGACGATTTTAAAAGGAGGAATTTAAATAACACGCAATTATCTGAAATTAACGGAGTTAACGTTGAGTCTGTAGCCTGTAAATCTTCTTTTATAGCACAATGTGAAATTAATGTGAATAATAACGAGGTAGATGGATGTGCTTCGGTATAAATTGAGAAACTACGCTACCAACTTATTTCATCTTCAGAAAACGACCGTGTATTAATAACAATAATGCAATTTACATCAGCGGGTATCTCTCTGCGTCTCCAGTATTATACCTACTTTTCCCAAACTCGTTTTAATCACACGAACATCGGTCGTATCCCAGACGTAACTTTTCTTTTAGCTCGTTCCGCGCTACGGCGAGACGATAACAAAGGAAGATGACAGTTATGTCACTTCGCAACTCTGAAAGATATATTTATCAGGTTTGTGCTTTCAGATTTTCGCACAGCGAAAATTCCAGTATCTGGCTCGCTCGTGACCAAATCTGTAAACTTCCACGGCGCGTGCGAATGTACTATGCATAAAGGAATCGCTGTAATATCAGCAATGACACCATGAAAAATTGAACGTCTCCGACGTTCATTGTTCCCGGGATTGAGAGAATCTTGGATTTTATTTCTCTTCGGCAATCGAAATTTAATCCCTCTGTAGAAACCGAGGAGGCACACGGTCCGCAGAGACAGAGAATACAAAATCACATCCAAGATATCTCTCCCGAATTTTTCATTTTTAATGCATTCCTGCCGATAGTTTGTAACGAAACAAGTATCTCGCGAAGTTGTTTACCATTTCACACGGTAGTACATGATATGGCAGGTGAACGTGTAAAAGATGTACAAGAAAATATTTCTTTTTCCAAAAAGAAAAATACTTTTTTCTACTTTGAATTCTCGTTTTCCTTTTCACATAGGTACGTGCTCACATTTTACGCATGTACCAATTTCTCATGCGATCCTGCTCTGAATATTAAAAGAGTTTACTCGAAAAACTTCAAATTTTTTGATACATATTTTCTTAGGCATACACACACTTTCCTTCTTTTAAATTTTAAAAATATTAAAATATGTTGAAAATGATGTTTTACTACTTTATGAAAAAAATCTCTTAAGTAATATATAACTTGTGGTTTTAATGAATGCTCACGAGAATGAACGGGAACACGCAACTACAGTCATCTTTGAGGAGGACATATTGACACCCAAACTGCAATTCCCCCCGTTAGAACTCATTTGGTCGTCGATGAAGGTTTATGGCGGCGCGTTTCTTGGAGAGGGCAAGAGAGGCGGTCGGCACGTATATTCAACAGATCTTTATTGTCGGCGGGGTCATATTCGCCATCGAGATAAATCGCGGCTTGCAGCCAGCCGGCTTTCTTAGATGCACGCGACTGGCCGTTGCACCGACGATGCCGAAGTGAAATAAATAGCATCACCGTGCACAAATGAGATGGATATTAAGTCACGAACGAACGTTTGTCTTTCACCCCTGAGTAATATTAAAACCCATAATCTCTTAGCGACAAAACATTCTCAAATATAAATTCCAAAATTGAACCTCTTAATCGTTCGCATTGACGTTACATACACAAGCTTTACCTGATATCTTCGCAGAGGAGAATTGATTATATATTGTAACAATATTGTAATACGCATCTAATCACACACACACACACACACACACACACACACACATACAAAAGCATTAAAGAAAAAATATAATTAATTAAAAATATATCTAAATATAAATATGAATCTTAAACATTCCCAGACCGATAGAAGTCTCGCGTCTGTCTTGGACTTTTTCTACTTATTTGGAATAAGATCGATTTCTCTTGTGAAGTAAAAATAATTGTTTAAGAGTCAGGGCATCACATGGGAACTCACATGAGACGTGAATGGGGGAAACATTTAACAACCCGTTCCGATCGCACAAGATCAAGCACCTCCAACGGTGCGGGAACATTTCCCGCAACTTCGACGTTTCGAAGTTCCAGTGGAATTCTCAGCGTCGCTTTCGGTGATCCTTGATGCATACACTTCGATTCTGCTCCCTTTCCCGTCTGTCCTCTTTCTCGACTTTACTACTCCAACGGTGCGGAAAAGCGATACACGACTGTCCCGCACGTGCTATTGTCACTTTTGAATGTCGTCGAAATGGCAAAAGCGTTTAGGTAAAAAATTGCGGCGAAAGGGAGAGTGTGAGGAAGAAAAAGAGAGAGAGAGAGAAGAAGAGGAAGAGCTCTATCTTTCTCGCGGCGGGATCTCATCGTTCGTGGGATATGGACCGTAGAACAGATGGGTGTCTCTCGGTGTGAGGATAGAAGAAATGTTATCCTCCCAGAAATTATTCCCTGCCTCATTCCTTTCCCATGCGCCCTTTCCCTTCCGATCTTGCGGCGGCAGGACCATCCCTCCCGCCGCTTAGACGACTCCGCGCCAAAAAGACGAGCCGTCCGTGCGAATCTTCCGCCCGTTCCTTTTATCCGGCCTGATAAATCCTTACAACAGAGAGAGCACCGACGTCGACGACGACAATGACGACGCGCCCGAGGAAAAGAAAATTTTCACAGCCATCGGATCGCGCGTCGGAGCAGCGCTGTGTACTTTAAGAATATTTCATCTCAATCCCGCGCGAAGTTCCCACTTCCGAGGGAAACCTCACCGGAAGTTTCGCAATGCAATTCATAATTAATATTAACGGAAATCCGAGTATTTTATTAAGGCGATAAAACGAGTACGATGAGTGTACATGGAGAGATGAGAGCGCGATGAAACGGTGGCTTGTTAACGAAATCCAGACAAACGTGACAGATAAGCGTTAGTGAAACTGAAAGGACTTGATAAATCATATCCAACAAAGCAGTTTCATGATGATGAAAGCTCGTGATAAATTATATAAACTTCGCGATCTGCATAAATATCATTGCTTTATATTTTCGTTTTGAACAAGAGTCGCCACTTATCTGCACATTGTAACTGTCAAGCGTCAACAGTTTAGAGTTTAGATGAATAATTTGAGATATTTTCAACAAAAATCATAGAAAGCGTCTTTAATTTTGATTATTTAATTATTATATTGTTGCAAAATATATTTAAACTATATATAATATTCGTGGTATTTCTTTTACAAAATATACTTTAGCTAAAATATCTATTTTCTTGCCCTCGTACCTAAGACAAGCATGGTACTAAAAATTCACCTCTATTCCGAGCCAGACGCTTCCATAATTCTCCATAGCGAATGCCGGAAACGGGAATGGCTGATCATTTGTTCGGCACATGTGGATAGCGTACTTCTGCGTCCATGTCCTGTGCGTTATTTCTCACATTATATGGGAAAAAGGTTAAGCGATTATAAATCGGACAGATTATATAATTGCAATGATTGAATCTTAGACAATATTACCTCGCAATCGCAAATAGAACGCCACATACAACGTTATTTTTATTACAATAATTCTGTAATTGCAATTTTCTGATTAACAAAGTATTACAAATTATTAGATAAATCCATTGATAAAATCAGAACATATTTGTATTGCATTAAAATGAAATAATAATTTCCAAGATTTTGCTCACAACGTCTTACAGAATAGCAAGTAGAAGAATTATGATTAAAATTTTATCATTTATTTATTTTAGTCATAATTGTCGAAAGAATTATCTTATTTATCGGTGATCATGATTTTCGCAGACTTGTTTGGTTTTACGTTAGGCGACTTGATTATTGTCTCTCTTGATCATCCCTTCTCTACAACAAGCGCTCACCAGTACAGCGCAGTCCGACGTTTCCGTTGATTTAAAGCCCCTAATCTCAGGGTAGAAACAACCCCCGCAGCCGGTCGCAGACATCCGTAGAGGCATGTGGTAGGTACAACATCGTACGGCGTAACGGAGACATGCTAGCGCAAGAGGGGTAGGGAAAGATTGGAGAAACAGGAGTGGTAACGGAGGGCTCGAGCCGAATGGCTGACCATTTCGTCTGAACATTTCGAATCGATCCTCGCCGTTGCAGTAAAGTATCGGCTAATTCACGAAAAATTATTTATAGACTATGTACAGGGTGTCCTTTATCTATCACAATACTCTTTTCAAAATTTTCCATCAGTTTAATCATTTCCTATATGAGACTTATATATCTTGGTGATATTATCCATTTAACTGATTTCTCTCGAAATAGAAACGAAACATTTACTGCGAAAAAGAGAGAGATTTTCTTTTCTTAAAAAGATTCTTAAGAAAAATTTCTCCCGTTGCTCGCACATTCCTAAGAAAAATTCCAGCAGTACCGATGACTACGATCCCATTTCGCGGTAATATGACTCCTTCGTCCGTCTGAGCTTTAATCTTATCAGTCCTGAATGATGACCAGTGGTACCATGTGGTGGTGCATGAAACTACGCAAAGACACGAAGCTTCCCGCGAGAGGAGAGAGGAATGGCGAGCTTTTTCTTTCGCACCAGTCTGAAAATGGCCATTAGATAGAGGAAAACTGGGAATTATTGAAGTGATATTGGAAACCGATAAGGACGCAGACGAGAATTGCTCGAAATGGACGTTTAGATATGTGTTAGGCCGTACGTGGTGAAGATGAGGGGTGAGGAGGAACACGAGGGGGCAGTTAGCAAGCGAAATTTTCGTTAGCGCGATTTCGCTCGAGATCCAATAAAGCTGCCTGCGATACGTAGAACGGGCTTCGTAAATGGTACTGGGGATATTTATAGAACGAAATATGGCGATGCATACGCAATTATCGATTTTTAAGATTAAGCGGTGGGCCGTAGCTGTTAAATGCGCGGTATAGCTTTAATTCCAATTTAATTTACGCTCTCTGAAAAGTATTGATATATAAATGTGTTTTATTTGCTAACCGCATCTAAACTAGTTAACTTCAACTTATCTTCAATTCTCTTGCTTCGATCTTCTTTGTTGTATATATCAAATCAATTCAGAAATAAACAACAAATTTTAAAAGAATGCAATGGATAATGTGATGTTTCTCTTGACAACAAATTTTAAAAGAATGCAATGGATAATGTGATGTTTCTCTTGGGATGTCATAATCCGAATACATGAACAAGTCGCAAGATCTGCTGCACAAAATACGACTACAGACAGAAGTGCAATAAAGACCGGTCTGCAAGAACACTACCGAGGTACATGGCCGTCGCAGTTCGCCGGATTTCGTAGCCTGGGCAAATC
This sequence comes from Aphaenogaster floridana, assembly GCA_003063835.1. NCBI lineage: Eukaryota > Metazoa > Arthropoda > Insecta > Hymenoptera > Formicidae > Aphaenogaster > Aphaenogaster floridana. The sequence continues at coordinate 91,745 of NJRP01000002.1, forward strand.
GCGGAATTGCTTGCGCTCAATAAATGTAATTAACCCCGGCCGCTCGTTCAACGAGTCGCAGCGTCGTCGACCATGCATCTCTCGTCGTGAAGAGGAATATTCATAAAGCTCGTCGTGTATAACGGCCGAGAGCCCGAATTAAGATCACGGTTGAGCGCCGTATTTGAGCTGGCCAAATATAATAAGACACGCGGTTCTCATTCTTCGTCGCGGCCGACGTAGACTGGACTTGTCGTGTACGATATGGAATCGGGGTTCAACACGTCTCGTTGAAGTCGACAAGAAAGATGCACAGGAAGCACGATTATTTTGCTGGGACAAAACGAACCGGGTGAACGAACTGCATCGCAATCTTGGCGGATAGGAAAGTCACTTTATTAAAACGTATCGCTCGACTTTGTGCTTTAGTACATATATATGTTACAGTGAGATATTAAATTGACAAGAATATAATATTAAAACGTGTCTCGTGCAAGATAATTTGTCGTCGCAGAGTGTCACCTTGTCTCTAGATACATCGCTTCAGAACGTACATTTATTACAATCCTTACAAAGAAAAGTACCGTTCTTTGATGTAATTATTTCATATGCGATTAAATTATTATTCGAAATATTCCTGGTAATCCTGGTGTAATATAATGTATTGCAATTATTATGAATTGTCACATAAAGACGGAAACCTATAATTATGCGATGATATCGTCAGTAACTTAATCGTAATAATTTTTAAAAACGATTCAGGCGACAGTAATAAGGTACATAATTGTTTCTTTCACGTGAAACTTTCTGATAAATTTTTCTTTTTGCTACAATAACATTCGAATGGCAACGTATTTATTTCGGCATTCTTTCGAATCGCGAGTTAATCGTAATTGATTGTTTCTAAATACGGTATGTTCGACGGAAAAATTGCCGACACTCTGTTGCAGAGTGGCGCACGAAAAGTGCTGCGCTCCTCAGTTTTCCCGTCGTGCTTCTTTTGCTCAATTAGCCCCGAGGTCTGACTGTGCTGGCGGTGGTTCCATCGTTTTCCAGCTGGCAGAATCGACGAGAGAAGCAGAACGTTTTCCACCAGCGAGATCAGACGTATTCCGGGTTCCACCGGGGTGCTTACGTCCTCGTTGGCGCTAAGCTTCGCAGTTAACGCGGCAAAAAGATGCTTGGAAAAAAATATATAGGGGGAGAGGGGTTTCAAAGAAAGAAAAGAGAGAGAAAAAGAAAAGGGCAGAGAGTGAGAGAGAAGAGAGTGAGAGAGAGGGGAGGAGAGATTGAAAGAGAAAACGACAGGATCGTGGAAGAGTTCCGCGGCAAAATTCTCAAGTAGTAACGTTCAATCTGCGGTCAGACACAAGCGGGCTGGGCCGCAGGTCGGGAAAGGGGGCAAAAGACCGCATTGTTCGTTGCGAAACAAAAGGTTTGGTCGTGGTCCGACGATTATTCGCCGTTTACTAGACCGACCGGCATAAAGGGACGGCAAGGGACACTCGAAGCGAAACGAGAAAGAGGAAGATGGAAAAAAAGACAGATATCCAGGAGAATAAAGCAAACGCGGCTCGACCGATTGCCGGGACAAAAGAGCGGAAAAGCGGCAACGAAGGTACAGGTGAAGCGTAGGAGAGTAGGCAAAAAAATGAGAAAAAGAGAAGTTGGTTAGAGAAGAGAATAAGGGCGAAAAGCAGGTGCGAGCCTCGGGAAGGCTAATAATTAATTGATGAAAAGTTCGATGGGGATGGTAGAGAAAAAAACTGAAGCAAAGAGAGACGTGAATGGCGAAATATAGCGGATACAAAATGAAGCTTCTTAGTCAAGTTTTACCAGCGTTATAACGCCCTGTAATTTCGCACTCGTACAGCGTTAATCCATGATCCCATAAACTCTTCTTTTTTATCAAACATTTTATTAGAGAGAGGTCGCGTTTATAATTTCTATTTATATAGAGAGAAGATTTATATTATATAAAAGTCATCTCGTTTCTCTGTATAATACGATATCGCTGTAACGTTGATTGTAGTAACAGGCTCGTAATTACATCACAGTTGCTTTGATCCGTTAATTATCTCTTAAAAATGATTAAAGACACGAAAAGTTGTGCATTATGTAAGAAATCTTGACAGGACCTGTCTGCTATCAAGTGACGAGAACGTTGTACGGTTGCATCGTAAACAACATATGAGTGGCGTAAAGCGAGAGGAGCGCTTTCATAACTTGCCGCCGGGCGTATGCGTCAATAGATAACAACAAGAATGAAGTTCCTCCGTGAAAAAGATGGTACGCCAAGGTACGGCTTGGCACGGCGCCATTGTGTCCCCAACGAGCATCTTTATATGGCGGAAAGGTTGGCGGAATAATGCACTTCCTTCGGGTGAACGTCCGGTTTCGCTTTACTACGTGTTGAAAAAGTCGCAGGAAGTGAACCGTGTTGTATTCGCGGAATTACGCCGCAGAAGTTTCGCCAAGGAGCACAAGCAAGAGAAGAAACTTGTATTGTGGATTCAAGTATCCATATCGTAAATTCGTAGCCTGCACTTCTACTTGCATATGAAACTACATCATAGAAATACATCCGGAAAAGTACGTGATACCGCGATGCAAAGCAGCTCGAATTTCGAAAATTTCTGCTTCCGTTCCAAACTTAAATATTCAATAATTTCCGACAATTATTTAAAACAATTCCAATTTGAATAAGAAATATATTCGACTATTTAAATTATAGACATCTTTAACTAATTGATTATACAAATGTTAAAAAAAAAACTCAAACACAAGCGAATATCATTTTAAAAATAATTGATTTTATACAGTTTCATACGAATATATATAACGTTTGCACATATACATATATCATTAGTATTTGTATAAAATATTTATATTACTTATATATCTGATATTATCATTATATACACTGAAAAAAAATTCTTGGTAAACTTGTGAGACGAATTTAGTGTACTTTCTTTTGAAGTATTTAATTATCTATTATTACCGATTATAATAATAATAACAAAACATTGTGTAATAGTTATAAACATTTGTAATAATTATAAAAGAGCAAATTTTGTTTAATTGAGCCAACTAAATTATGTAATACGTATTATATGTTTAGTTGAAACTATTTCACCAAGGTGCTTGATAACATTAACCAAGCCTGGATTTTTATAACCAAGCCTTTCTTTCAGTGTACTTATATAGTAAATTTACAAAGATTCATACGATCGTTGGGAAGCATCGCAACAAGATCATTAAACCTGAGAAGTAATTATCCGACTGCGTCTGTGAAAATCAAGTTTAAAAATTACTTCGAGATAAAATTATCTCTTCTCGAAAGAATTTCGAAAGCATCTATGTGCTATTAGCTACGAAGAATAAAACTACGTTTGCAACGAGCAGTGTCGTCTTCCCGTCCGACGATACAAGGTCAACAGACATGTGAGCGAGCTAAGTCTGAGAGAACCCCTGCCTTTATTATATTTAGCGAACGCAAACAATCGTTCCTGCAATCTACGAAGCCGGCACGTGGTAGTGCAAGCAGCTAATGCTACTTCCAAAGTGACTCCATTATTGCAGTCGAATATATTATACAAACATGGCCGCCGCTGGTTAAGATCCACACCAGGCGCCCGGCCGCCCTCGGTTCTGCCACCACGGCACCAAACCCACCCCCCCTCCGCGCATTTATGCATTAGTGATGAAGTGCTTCCTAACCTGAAATTGTCTTTCTCGCCGAGACGGGCGCCGGCACGCCCGACTATCCACGGAACAACCTTTGTTCCCGACTGCGAGCACGGATGTCGCCTTCATTCCTCGCTATTTTCAGTCACTCGGGACGGACGGAGGGGAATAATTTAGCATGACGTATCAGCAACTGGATACCTCCCCGACCATACATTTTTCTCCCTATTTAATGTTACATCCCTTCCGTCAATTGAGTTCCGTTTCACAAAAAAGAAATGCAATGACTGATATATGAGCTCTCGGAATGATTGCCGAGAATCTAAATGAACTTTGGAGCGAAATAATTGAAATCTTGGAGAAGGCTTTAATTTATTAGACGGAAAGATTTGTTATGAGTCATCATTCGCACAGCACTTAACAAGATGATTAATATGAGAAAGGCATCAAAAATTAATTTTACTTAATTTTATTTAAATAAATTATAGGATTAAAATTTAAAAGAGACAATTCCAATCTTTCTCTCTCTCATCGTACACATCCTTCCTTATCGTAAAAATCATCTTATCTTCCGCGGAAGATTTTTTCTTTCAAAAGGAGAAACCGACGTGCGGAGAAGGGAATGATTATTCGTTCAATTGCGTATTAATGATGAATTCCATGGCGAATTTCGCGTCAATCTATTACTCGATCGAGTCCGACCGAACAAGAATTCAGAAGAAGCGGAGGGGGACATCAGAGTAAGTTTCATCAAGGAAGCAGCCCGGCGGAGGGCGAAGGGAACGAGATTATTTTTTTAATATCTGAGATCGGGATGGACAGATATGCGAGAGAAGTTGGGCACTCCGCAACGACGGGGAAAGAATGACGTTATGGAGAATGGTAGTCGGAGGGAGAGTAAGAGAGGGAAAGAGAGACAAGGCGAAATTAATTCTAGAAAAGAAAAACAAGCGATATATTGGTTCATTTGAATATCGCGTGAACTGATTTCGCTTCTCAGCCGCGAGAAAGTGTGAGAGAGAGAGAGAGAGAGAGAGAGAGAGGGAGAGAGAGAGCCGGTTTTATGCTCGCTGCCTCTCAGAATATCGATAATATTCTTCCGGACGAATAATTTTATTTCTGTCTGCCTGGGATATATTAGTTCTTCCGGATCCGCGGTTCGGCAACTTATATCCTCCATCACGTTTGAACTTTGCATACACGCCGTCCCGCCACACATTCACCTCCTCCTCCTTCGCCGCCGCCGCCTTCTTCTTTTGCATCGGTATATTGAACGTGCTTTTGCGCCCTTATCGTAAAGGAACTTTTACGAGCCATTCGCCGTAAGAATTTTTTGCAAACTTTTATACGCACGTATGTGGAATTTTACAGTAGCGTCCGTTACTCCTCTCGTCGATTGTACATATCCGCCGGCATCATGCTCGTGTATGCGTGCCGCCGTATATTATCCGAATGCGATTTATAAGAGAAAGCTCGACGTATTATTACATGATAGCGTGCACGGCGCGTAGCACGATGTATCTATTTCACGAATTGCTCCGTAACGTGACGGCGAGAAACGGGTTTTTCCATATGCCGCCGCTTCGACGAGATAAATGTGTAAAAATGCATGTTGACAAATTAAAGGCACTACTATCTCGCATATGTACTCGTAACTGTATATCACAACAATTTTTGTTGCAGTTACATTTATAATAACTATCGAATAACATACATCAAAAAGGTGTCGCATCGTTTCATTATTTTGGATCTTGCATTCGGATTGTCCCATGCAGATAAATTTGCAATCGTTAATGCGTTCAAATCTTTTAAAAATATTTGTGTAAAAATGTAAATGGTATTCGCTAACAAGTACAACAGTTACTTCGTATTTCTTGATCTTAGATGAAAAAAAACATACTGTGAGCTGGGAAGTAATTACGTTGTAGGATTCTCCCTGATTTTATCTACAGGGTGTTCGAAATCCCGATTTATGTCCTTTTTACCCCCAGAAATTGGGGCGATACTCGCTGCTATCGATGTCGTGATCAGGGAAAATTCTGGAAGATACATTCCGAGAAGGGAAACAATTATCTGCATCGAATCACAAGAAATGGGGAATCGAAATGGAGAATCTCTCCGCGACAGAGCTCGCACACAACTATACGTCGTATGAAAATAAATACAGTGAAACATGGCATTTCTTGCAAAGCTTTGATGTGATTGCACTTAATATTTTTCCACATATATTTCCGTGATCAGAAATAATTTCAAACTTTTTCTTAAATCTTTTAACTGCTTATTTAATTTTTAGCTTTGTCCTGATTTTATATATCACTTGTTTATCATTTTGCTTATATCTGCTAATTATATTTGCTTTCTTTCCAATGCTTATACTAATCATTAGAGAGAATATAAACGAGATTTAATACTTGCCATTCTCGCCCACCGATTTCTCTTCCCAGTCGCGTTTGTGTACTTGCGTTAACTTTAATTTTTCTTTCCACGCCATAGGTAAAACAGTGAAAACTGGGAATCGAAGTCGGGTGGTGTGTACAAAGGCGCGTGTGGGTCTGTGCGGAAGGTAAACGTACAGCTTTAATACCGTCGGACAATTTAATGGCCCTCTTTCTCCTTACTTTTGTCCGCCGTGGGAGGATATTACCGGCGCGGTAAGCAGGAGTTGCAACGAAAAAGCAATTCGAAATGAAAGGAAACGGAGGGACGGGATGGCGCCGGCGAAGCTACGAGAAGAAACGACTTTATCCGCCGCCACAAAGAATAATTACTTCGAATGTTGAAAAGCTTTCGCAACGCCGCGAATACACAAAGCCGCGCCACGGGAGGGTAGGCGGATAGGGAGATCGGGGGAGGAGCGGGAGGCCCCGAGTCAAGTAGCAAGTCACTCGCTTATCTTTCTCCCCCGTTGAAAAATGTAACGCGCCGCTTGACTTGCCGCGAAAGTGCCGGTTCTCGTGTAAAACCGGCGTAAGCCGCCCCGTCATACCGCGCAGACCTTTCGCCGCGCGCCTGCCGGTATCGACGTATAAAATGCATGCGCGACGAAAATGGGAAAATACTGAATACCGCTCGCCGTAAGTCGTCTCATACAGAAAACATTACGGATACATATATATATATATATATATATGTGTGTATATCTCCAGTAAAATAGAAGCCTGTATATCATTCACGAGCTTTCCCTACCCGTTCTCTTTATGTCTGATTTATTCGTGGCGATCTGAACGCTCGTTCACCTTTAGCGAAATAGCGGGATATATTTACGAGCGCGAGACGGAGAGGCGATTTTTTCTCTGAATATCTTAAGTGGTCGCTTGTCTTTCATTTTCCGCCCACGACAGTCTATGACAGCATTGCCCTGTCGAAAGGTTTTTGAGATGAAATACAGACATCAATGATAATTGACGAATTTATCGAGAATGAGGAAATAACTTCTGAGTAACGGTTAATTTTAACGTGTAATCTCGCGAGTTTGGCGCGAGCGGAGAATACGCGTTGGAAATTACGAGCGCGATTACACGACGTGTATATGGGATGAAATGGAATCATCATTTTCCTAAATCCTGCGCAGGACTTTTTCCTAGGGAAAACGCGATTTCCCTTTCAAATGGTCGCGCGCCCCGGCCGGCGTATTATTCGGCCGCGTGAATGGATGGAAATTGCCAAAAATAGCCGGAAACGGATGTGCACGGGTGGCTGCCCCACGAAGCGAGGGCGGAAGGGAAAGGAGACCCGGTGGCCATTACGGCAGTTACGAGAATCGACTCCAGTTGCGAATTATTGTGCCGATGTCCGATCAATGAACGCAGACGTAATGGACGGATGTGTGGAACCGTGATTCTTCGTAATGCCCCAGCGATCGGACGACTGTCATATCGTTACGGGGATTATTAATAATTGTGTCTATCACGATATTTCATGCTCCGTCGAATCCCTGCTTTTCCCGGATATTTTTCAAATAGGAAATAATTTTAAAACAGTTTACTTGATACCGATATCTTTCGATATTATTATTAAATAATGAAATATTACGCAACTAATGAGTTGCGATAATATTTCATTATTTAATAATAATATCGAAAGAAATAATTTGTTTCTCTGCATTTTATATATCTACGTAATTTACCGATGTGTTAATATCCAATATGGAATCTGGAACAAAGATGTTATCTTGAAAGGCGGAAAGCTTTTATCTCGAAATCTCTTAAAAACTTTTCACCTTTATGTATCCCGTGACCCAGCTCTCTACATTATATAACGAAACTCTGCAACGCCGTAACCATAATTATCTAAAATTCCGGCGGGCGACACGGGGCATTAAATAATAATCGCGCCCATCTTGCATAACTCCCGGGGGTTGCGCGTGGCATCGAAAACACCGAGCGTCGGGCTGTTCCCGTAGCGAAGGGGTCGCATTACAAACGCGGAAGTTGCGAAATAATTCGTCACGCTCGGACGTGTACAATGATACCTGCATGATCCGCGTGTGGTGGAGCGCGCAAGTGGAAGCCCCGGGTCGCGGGCCGAAAAGTTTTTAAATAATTACAGAGAGCCGCGGGGTTGGTGGATGCGACGGCGGTGGCGCATTGTATGAGGTGAAGCAACGAGAAAAGGGGGACGGCAACGGTGAAGGGTTGCAATTGAGTCGGATAGCGGTCGGTCGTCCCTTCTCCCCCGGCCCCTTTCTCGCACCCTGTTCTGCCCTCCCTCACCCCTCCCTTTCCGTCCCCGTGCATTCGCCGCCCTCGTTCCTCCCTGCGGGCATTAATGGGAAAAGTTTGCTTTTATCTTTTAAACGCCCGGCAACACTACTAATTTCTAACTTCGGGCGTTACTTGTACCTACTCCAACAGTCTCGAGTGTACCGGCACGACCAGTAACGCAGTCACTACTTTCCCGACCAATAGAAAATCACCGCCATTCGTTCTATCCGCGCGCGAGATCTAATGGGGCGGCTTGAAAAAAAAAGGAGAATAGAGATGGCGGGGAATGAGAAAAAAGGGGGGAAAGGGAAAAGAGCCATCGGCGCGTTTCTCGATGCACTCGCCTTCGATCGGACGCCGCCTCGTTTCAGATCGGCGAATCGAGACGTATTTTATTTAAAAGTTGGCGAGTAAGAAAAGTACCGTAAGAAGTTTGCCAATTTAACATTATCGGATATTCTCTTTTTTTTTTCGCAGAATCCACTGCGTGTCAGTTGCATTTGAATGAAGGTCTCTCACTAGCCGTACTTGAACAATGGTGTAAGTTTAAATTCTGTTTTTGCATCTCTTACCTTCCCGCCGTTTATGCAAAATCAACTTAAACTTTTTTTATACGTAAAAACAAAATATATCATTATCTCTCTTTTCATACATTATTTTCTTCTTTTTCAAGACAATCTTTAAAGATAAAAGCGTGTGAAACATTATATAAAAATTATGAGTTTGGAGGTCAGTTTAATTCACTGTCTCTCCCGGGATTAATATATGATGTTAGTGGCGTTAAGCTGTCAGGAGTGTAAAATATTTCTAAAACATGTTAATAAACACACATAGCGTGTTTTTTTTTAAATCGCTATAAAATCACGAGAGATTGCAAACATCAGTGAATCTCCGTTGCATGCAATTTATAATTGCTTTATACTAAGATATACATATGCATTTATTTATTTATTTATACACGGAATTTTTTCCCTTCGTAGTTTAATTAATCTTTAGAGGCTGTAGCAGCGCCGAGGACAATAACGGGAAAATGCGAGAGAGCCGCCATTAAGATGCTAAATCTCGTCTAGCCGGATCAAAACCGTCACGCTCGAATGCCGCGAAGGGCTCCCGGGAAAATGAAAGAACTACACAGGCGCGCCTCTATCTCCTCGGCGATAAAACGGATTTTATGTCGCGTTTAAAATAAGCCGTGGGACCGGTCGCGCGAAGGAGCAACGCCACTCGAGGTAATTATACCCCGCTATCTCCCGCGCGAATCGTTATGGTTGTACGTAAGTCTAAATAAATTGAATAAGAGCAGAAGGTACTCCAGTTAATTAAAGAATACATTATCCGCGCGCAGTTACATTGTGCTCCGTGTACATATTTCCGCCGCGTCACAGAATTCATGGTGATGTGTGAAATTGCATACGTATGAAACTGACACGTCTCGCGTTTGCGGGCACTTGATTCGAAATTTAAAATTATTTTGCACTTTGCATTCGGTTCTTCGGCTGCGTGCAATTTCCATGATAAAGATATATGTATATAACATTCAGTCATATCTCTCTTTCCATAAAACACATTTATAAAACAGAATTATGTCGCGTAACGACTTAGGGTTTAAGCCATTCATATTTTGTACCCTCTTCTTTGCACTTTAAACGCAATTCTTTTGTGATGATATTCATATTAATTTTCTTCTTTGTTTTGTGCTTTAATTATAAAATATATACACGGAATGTAACTATAAGATAATTTATGAATGATTTTAGATAACAGTAAACGAACCGTGTGATATAAAATGATTTTAACGTCGTTAATTTTACGGCTATTAATTTTATGGCGATCAGCAGTTTCATTGAAGTATAAACACGATATCGATTTGTTTCGTTTATTTACTGCAAATTGTACAAACCCGATAAATCGATCGTTAAGCAAAGCTCAAGGCGCTGAACTGCCAGGATCGAGAGAATTACGGTTCAAAATGGTCCAAAGCCTGATGAAAGCAAAATACAAGAAGGCCGCCGTTTTCTTTTCTTTAGTTCCTTAACGGAACAATTAAGCGGGTTTTCACGTTGCATTTAAAATAAGCCGTCAGGCCGGCGGCGAAGGAGCAACGTTCCAACGTGCGTCAATTACAACGCCGTATCGCCGCCGCCCCCGTTAATTAATCCTCCCTCGTTCCTCTCCCCTCTCCCTTCTCCCGCGAAACCTTCTTGCAAGATATACCAAGGGAGCACGGAGAGAATTGGAGGATGTACGAGATGATCCTCTGACGACGAGCTCGGATTCCACCGCGATTATTGGTCTCCTCGCGCATGATTAATTAACTCGCGCCATACGGCGGTATGTCTGCCTTACCGACCTCGTCTTTCCGATGTATATACATATAGTATGTACATAATGGTGTACAGTATATATATACTATATATATACGCGTACATACACTTAGGCATATCCGAGATATCGCGACGTGAAGAATTTTACTCCAAAACCGAGTAAAAACCGCGTGATCGTTTCGACATTCCAACAATATTAATAATATTTGTGCTTTAAAATAAGCAATGATTAATGCAGCATTTCCGGAATGCGAGGTGCGGATTTGTAAAATGAAAAGTCTTGGCTAGAGCGGCGTATAAAAATTTATAGTTAGCGTATCACGTTGTGGCGACGATAATTGGGGTTAATCACTGAAGCTGGTTATTAAAAGGGGTTAGTGCGCAATAATTAGCTTAAGATGTCTCGAGCGCGATATATGAAACTATAAAGGGCAGCAAATTGAACACGGTCGATTTTATACCTCAATGGAATTATATACTTCATGCTAATTTATAGATTTTCCAAATAATATCACACACGCGAAATGTAATTATAATTAATACTGTTCGTTGAAGCAAATTATTAAAATTGATATTAATAAGCGATAATTATTAGAGATAGTGATAGCGCTTTGGGAAAGACTCGTCGCCGGAAATGCACTCCGCGCGAATGTAATAAATTTGTACTCACCATAACAGATTACGCGGAGTGTAATTAGGGTTAACCCAGCCGTCCCGTCGTACAACATTGCTAATCCTAGTGGAAGGAACCGCGATTGGTCGGCCGTTTCGTGTCGCGGCGAGCCGGCAGATAAAGCTGTCCGGAAGTAGTTTAAGCCAGCCACGGACGTAACTACATCTGGACCCATTAGGACCGGAGATACAGCTCGTTACAAGACAACGAGCTTTCGACCCCGGAGCCTCCGCCGGATGCTAATGGTAATCAGGAACCGTCGAAGGATAAGTCGAACCGCGCTGGTACCAGGATACGAAGTTTGATCTCGTCCACGAGATAAGATAAAGCAACTTCCCTCTCCACGATAATACGAATAAATGGCGTTACTTAATGTACGAAATTGATTCTATGACGATACGGTCTTACATAGAAAATTATTTGTGATCTAATTAAATTTGATTTCCCAATAATCCGATTTTCCAAAAAAATATTATGGATTCTAGTAAAAAAATCTATAAAGAATCAAGTCAGAAGTGTAATATTTTGTAAATAGAAGCTTGTGGAAAATCCGAATAGATTTCTCTTCCCATCATTTTTCTAAAATTCTCGTAATGTTTATTTTGTCAGCAGTGTAATAAATATTCAAATAATATAATATTATTACCAGATGTCCGTTTTTTCAAATTATTTATAAAAAGAATAATTGCAAATAACTGCAAATGATTTATAAAGAGAATAATTCTGTACAAATAAAAATAAAAAGCGTTTAAACTAAATAAATAAAAATATATACCCTAACGTTCATAATAAATAATAAATAATAAATAATAAATAATAAATAATAAATAAAATAAAACACTTTAGCAATATAACCACAATAATTTGGTCTTTTAATAGTTAACAGTTTAGTCTTTTAATAATTAAAAAAGATCAAATTATGTTACCAAAATAAAAAAAAATTACGCAAGAATATGTTTCTTTTTATTTTTAAAAATATTCGGAACTTATAAACGCTAGTTTATAAGTGTTTATAATTAGATAAAAATAAATTTCTCAATTGGTATCATAGTGAGATATTTCTATTTCATATATCAGTGAGATATTTCTATTTTATATATCAGTGAGATATTTCTATTTCATATATCAGTGAGATATTTCTATTTCGATCAAATTTGTGTATTCTGATCGGAATCTATTTTGTATCTAAAAATTAGGCACCAAGATATTATTAGGCACCAAGATCCGCCACGACCGATAATGGCTTTCTCTCATATTTATATTTGTTTAATTTCATCGATCTTATTCTTATTATTATTATATCTAACAAGATTTAGAAAAATTTCTATGCGAAGGAACTTACAACATAGAAACTTCTTTCTGCGATAACGTCGAATAATAGTATAAGACGCGAAATGGCGGAGGTGTGAAATCCATAATGACAAATCCTGATAATATTCCGTAGTGGAGTAGCGCCGTTTCTAAGCGCTTCTCGCACAAAGGAGATTAAGGGAGCCAGTTACATTGATGGAATACCGTATGCATCGCGTGTCTGTGCGCCTTCCTACAACACCTCGCGTTGATTAATTCGACTTCCATACTGCAGAACCATTCACGTGAATTGGCGTTCCTTGGCAATGGGAGTATCTTTGCGTAATGCAACACGCATGACGCGCAACGCGCTACAAATCGACATATTCGATCGTACGTTTTAATTCCTGTTGAAAAAGAGAGAAAAAGAAATCTGTAAAAAGTAGTGTCGTTGTACCCGATCGAGCGCGACTTATCATCGCGGGTTCGCGGCGGGACATTTACTGGCGCACGAACGCTACGAGGAACGTTCGTTGGTCTATGCAAATTACCAGCACGGTGAATGCAGCCGACTCGCGGCTATGCCGTATCAGGCTTAACATGCATTAACATACGTAAGACCCGCCGCGCAACATTATAAAGTCTAATATATGTAGGAGGAAGAGGCGGCCCGGCGCGTGCCGCGCGAGCCGCGAACAACTTCGCCGACTTGCTTAACTTTGGTCTTAGTATAGTTTGACCAAATGGCACTACCGTGCCGCTAAATGATAATTGATATGCAAATGGCCGATAACGTGTGAGAGCCCTTGTACACCTTTCTTCCGTAAGTGTACAAAATATAAATCTCTTCTCTCCTTCCCTACTCTAATGTACATAACAAAAATACAAGTCTCCGCGATTTTGATAAGATCAATAAACTTAGACACGATACCTCAGACATCTGACAGGATAAGATAGACTACTAGAAAGACTACTTGTGGAAAGACCGTCACGAGTCAAATTTGTGAAACAAATTTAGAATTAACACAAATATATACATACATATAAGCTATTTTCGGTCGAGGCTGATCTTGGTGCCTAATCATCTTTTTCCGTGAATTTATATATATATATATATATATTATTTTAATTAAATTTTTTTGGAATTAAATTTAGAATTATTTAGAATATTTTCGAACAAAGCGAAATGAATTTTATAAAATGCGCTTTGTAATTAGGGTCTCAAATTAATCGGCGATTAGAAATTCCGGGACGAGATCTACGAATAACAATATTTCTGCTTGCGCTTAATGCGCCCTAATTTCCATCAGGTACAAGTCACCGAGTCATAGTTCCATTGTCGAGAACGAGCTAATCGTATTCACGCGCGCTATCTGATTACGGCGCTACACTGTGTCGTCGTTATAAAGCGAAGCAACGTCTACTTTAAAATCTAGCATGCATAATGCATCGTATGCATGCGGCAAACAAGAGGGACTGGGGGATAAACGCGAACAAAAACACGTTATTCTCTTGCCGTGTGCGCGCGCGCGCTCGCAGCCAGTTAATCATCGGACGACGGAGAAACCTCGTTTGGAAATGTCCTTCTATGACCTGTACTCAAAAGAGACCCTACATATGGAAATAAAAGGAGAAGCTCGAGCATGAGGTCGCTACTTCGCCCGCGCGTACCACGATACTTTTTTAATATCACTTCTGTTGTCCTTTGACGGATTCCAATCCATCTACAGCTACACGCTTCTATCCCTATAAAGCTGACAGGTCTCAGCGATGTTTAAAGCTCGGTGCATTCGTGTCATTTGTGTACACATTATAATGATGAATAGATTACAACTTTAAAAACACTCGCCTCTCTGACAATTTACACCTTCGTGGTTGTCATAAAAGTAATTTATGATTTTTTTTTCTTCATATAAAACATGATAATGCAAGATACTTATCTTACGGAAAGCTTTAAAACTCTTTTTCAAAATTTATGAAAGTAAAAATGATATAGAAATATTTTATCTCTCTCTCTATATATATAAATAAACAGCTATATAAAAAATATGTTGCAGAAATTCTTTCCCATATAGTTACATTTCCCATATAGTCCATTCTTAAAAAAGACGGAATGCAGAGTAATGTACTTCTTGCTGTACAAAATAAAATAAAATAAAAATACATAGAATATATATATGAGGCATTCTTTCTCAACCGGGCCACCCCATCTCTCCATTTCAAATTTTGTCAAAAAATATTCTATAAGTGCTTAAATTGTAGGTACAAATGTAAAGTTTCAAACGCCGTTGGGCGATTTTTGAAATTCAAAATGGCGGATCTAATATGGAGG
>NJRP01000002.1:109284-271567 GCA_003063835.1 Aphaenogaster floridana
AAATATTACGAGAATTTTTTGAAGAATTATTAAAGCTTAAATAATATAACAAAAGTAATCTCTAAATATTTTTCTTGAAATATAATTCATTCTTCATCTTTAGTTATTTGTTATACACGTATTATTTCTCATTCAATGATTTTTTTTCTCAAATGTTATTCTTTCGGACGCGAATTGCAAATTATAAATCTCTGCTTTAGCCACTCGTTTAAGAATAACGTGTTAAAGGGAAACAGTTCTGCAGCTAATGCAAACGTAATGCCAAACGGGTATAAATCCATTGTTCGCCTCCACGAGTAGCTCCTGCCTGGCGTAAGAGGCGGATCGGAGGAAGGTACAGCTACGAGAAGGACCTAGGGTGGAAGTGGTGCTAAATTCCGCAAAAAAACGAAGATTAACCTTTTGTCTCTGGGCCCACCACGGTGTGCCTTTGTCCGAGTTGAGCACTCTGTCGCGACACTCTGTTTTTGTCCAATGGCGCGCGCGATCCACTCTCTTTCAAACTCTACCGTCGCCGCACATCCCCGACCACCCCCTCTGCCCCCTCACGTTACCTCCGCAGACTGGCCACCAGCGGTTCAGTCCTTTCGGGGTTCGTTTCAACCCCCGCCCGTTCCGAATGCCTCAGTACCAACCCTTTTACACGACCAATGCTCGCATCCAGACATCCACCTCCGGCCACGTCCGACCTCTGCCCCTTCTCTTGCCAGAGTTAAATCCTACGGCTCTGTAAAAGCCACCCTTCTTGCATCCCCCCTTTCCCGTGCCAGCATGTTCCTCTGGCTTTTCCCGGACTGTACTCGGCGGCGGGCGCATGCAAAGGCTTGAAATATTTTAACCAATCCTCGTGAAATGTGGCTGTAAGTACGATATCCAGCCTCGTCACTGTCTCCCTATCGTGGTTTCTTTCCCATCCCCCTCGACTCGCCACCATTTGCGAGCTTTTGCGAGATGCGCGCGGATCGCACCGCAAATGAGCTATCCGACGTAATTCCCGCCGTTTATTTTCTGCCAGAAGTCGCACAGCAGCGACCGACGTGTCCCGAAACGGGGAAAAATCGGCGGGATAAAATGATGAGTGCATAGGATATAAAGACCTGAAATATGGTTTTCTTTGCTTGGTGATCAATACATTATTCATGTTATGTAAGAAATTTTATCAACATTATATGTGTTTCTATTAATAAAATAATCTTTCCATTACATTCACCTAAACGTAATATCAAAATAATTTTACCGATAAAGATATGTAAACAGACGAATTGTAACGAAATTGTTAGGTAAATGGTCATCTGTGTCTGCCAATGTTACATTTAAATAATTTCTTTTTAATAGTTCCGCGGTAAATACTGAATCTTATATTTACTTTACTGCGAAGCTTTGCAAAATTTTTGGAAAAAATTATTGCCTCTATAAATGTTATGAATTTAATATATTTATAACAAATGTTATGACAATAAGTCTCTTCTCGTATCGCTGACGCCGCTTCGCGTCCCTTCCGGCACGCTAGAGTAGAGTGCACTGAAGAACAATTCACGCTAAGTAAGTTATAGCCCGTAGTAAGACCGTGGAAAGAGAATGGGTCGACCACTATGCGGTCGGTCTGACCTCACCGCGAGGCATTCCACTGCTACTTAACGCTCAATACGTTCCACTTAGGGCTGACCCGCGTCTACCCTCGCCACTAACGCCGCCTCGTACGTCGACATCTCTGCGTATTAATTTCGAAGGCCAAACCTTTCGGAGCATTCGTTTCCTTGAAAAGGGCACGGAATATCAAAGATTGCGGGCGAGAAATTGGATTGAATAAAATGAGTGTAGTAAAATTTTCCGCAAATTCTTGTTCCAAAACTAAACGCAAAATCTAATTGTACGAATATGCAGATTTAATAAGACGAATATATCGGCAAGAATTTCAAATCATATTAATACAAATATTCATCATATCATTAATATAATTAATAATTAATAATTAATAATTAATAATATTAATATAAATTAATTATTGCAATTCACTTGATTTAGTTCACTTATGACTAATTCTACGTGCTTCGTAAGATATTGAATAATTAAAGAGATTGAATAATTCATACATTTTGTTGAAATTAGAAAAGACTGAAATTGACTCATATCTACTAATAAGTTAGTCTTATTGGACATAAAATGATGAATACGTAATATTTAATATTATAAACATTTAGCTTCTCGATTATGTTTTAATTTTACTCTGTGGTCGATCATAATAGGATTTATCCTTATTTTTCTTTTTTTACTATAAATCACAATTTCGCTGTTTTAATAGTGCTTTCCCCCTTTTTTTCTCATTCCCGCAGACAATAACACAATGGGAAGAACAATGGACCGTTAGGTATTTTTACACGGATTGAAATTCGGGTGACTTGCTGAGCCGACGTTTTCGCTAATCACTCGCCAGTATCCGATGCAGAACGCTCGGTTCGGCGAAGCGACACCAGCGAGACAATAGAAAATTTGCAATCCGCCATCCACTTTATCCAATCGCATTTGGTTTTTTGGCGCTTTTTTCCGAACGAGAAAGCGGCTATCGCGAGCCAGGCAAATCTACCTCTCCCTCTCCTCCCTCCTGCCCTCCGCTTGAATTATGCGATTATCAGACATAACGGCCGGCGTACGTGTGGTCGCAACGGCGCATTGTTACAATCGTGCCGCGATGCATCGACCGGCAAAATGTCGTTACGGTCCCCGTGCGATCGAAAAATAGGGAAACAAAGGAAGAGTCAGCAAGAGTGGAAGGGAGGAATGGCAGAGAAATGGATTTGTTACGGGACACGTTCCTAGGGAGACGTGAAAAAGGGCCGTGACGGTAACGCGGAAAAGCAGGTTGATAAGTAAGCGAAAAGGACAGAAAGCATGAAACAGTTGTGCGCTTGGCTTTCTTCGGTTCTTTCTATAATTACGATCTTTTTTTTTTTCGTTAAGAACTCCTGACAGTTGGATCGATTTCTCGAAGCGCGACGCCGAGAAACTCTCCGGTCAATGTAAAAAATTCACGATCGATTTTCGACGGTGCGCAAACAAGCATTAGGTACCTCTAGCGAAATCAAGTCCGATTGAATTTATGCGATTAATTATACCTATCAAGCATAACGGCCGGCATGGCATCAAATATACGGCCGTCGCGAACGGTTGTCGCGATCGTGGCGCATCGTCGTGCATCAATCGTCACGATTTTAGCGGCAACATGGTGATCGGTACTAGTGATTCGCTCGGGAGAGAGAGAGAGAGAGAGAGAGAGAGAGAAAGAAAAAAAGATAGAAGGTTCCGCACGTTAAAAAAAGGACCCGCCATCGATGAAATACTGCCTAGAAAACCGAACGGTCTTCATAAATCCAGCGCGTAAATCAGTCTTTATGGAGTCTCCCTCTGAGGAGGAAGGGAGGCGTTGGAGGCTATTTGGAACACTATGTCTATACAGGGTGTCCCCAAAGAGATTGGAATCTGCCGCAGAAATGCATTCTTTAACGAAACTGCGGCCGATTTTCTTTTCGCGCAAAATTTGATCGATTGTCATATTTTTTCTCACACCTTGTTTATTATAAATTTGTTGTACCAAAGTTTTTGAGAGACCAATCCTTAAATCGATTATATTCGCACACCTATCTATGAAATATATAAACTGTAAAAACAAATTGTACATTATTAGAACGATGAATATTAAATTGACAAGATATATAAAGATTATAATCAAAAACATATATAGTCCTTTAAAAAAATCATGCGTTGTCGATACGGGGAAACTGTCGGCTGTATGATTATCAGGATTACGGGATCGAAAATTAATAACGAAATGCCAGCGACGAACGCACAGGATAAATCATTTTGCGCCCGATAAATATTTTCACCGGCGTTGGCCTCGAAAGGCAGGGTGGCTATCGGTCACGGATATCGGCCAGTGATTTATCATCGATTAAACGGACGTAATGCACCATTGTTGCTGGAACGTGCAGCCAGATAGGCAGGTATATGAGGTCATATCAGGATTCCGCTCATCCTGGTATTGACTTGCAATCGGCCGTGTATCTTGGACTCGGCAGCGTGGTGGGTCCGGCGAAAGGGATCCGACCAGAACGACCCACAATGCCGCGCATTATTGCCGCAATCGGTTATCCGACTGGTTCGTCTCCTAAGGACCGTTCTCCTAGAACCGCATACAATTGGCTCGATACATCCCGCCGAGGAGCACTTTCGCAACGATATTGCCATACAATATCGAAACGCGCTATTCAAAACCGAAACCGTACCAGTCCCTTCATCTAGTTTTCCATAAATAGCAGAATGTTATAGCTGGTCGCATTATTTGTGAATGAAGCGGACGAGAATCAGGAAGAGCAGAATAGTCGTATCGATAAAATTTCGATTACTCAGAAATTGAATACTATGGTAATATACTTTCCCTCGGCAAAAATTTAAAGAGAAAATCATCCGATGTCATTACCTTTTCGTCTTTGGCGAATTATTTTAACAGTTCAGATACTAATTGAATTTATGTTAATAAATCACTGCAAATCCAAGCGTGTTATTTTAACTGAAGCTCTTCTTACACATTTCTTGCCGTTTTAAATCATGTCATTTAACACGATTGAATTTTTAATTTAATACGATTAACGTGTTAAATGACGTGTTAAATCTAAAATGGCAAGAAACATATAAAAAGAGCTTCAGTCAAATGTGTCATTTTTAGATGTTTAAGCGTGTAAAAATAACACGCTTGGATTTGCAGTGATATTACTCAGGGTATGTTTCTAAATAATCAATATGTCAAACTTTGAATGTTTCCATGTATACAACTTTACAAGGCTGTCCAGAGCAGCGCATAATAGAATTATGCAAGTTCTATTTTATAAACAATTTATATTTCTTTCTCTCTCTTCCTTTCTCTCTTGTAAAAACTGGCGAAAACCGCGGAAATGTGCAGACGAATACTTGCTATCATAGTATTCCTCTTTGCCAGCAAGCACGTTGTGCTTGAACTCGATATCGCGCGGGCACAAAGGAGCTCATCGATGCAAGCTATAGTACTGGCATTATGGGCACATAGAGGGTTCAATGTGACAATCCAAGGGATGTATTCAGCTCGCGTATCAGCCTTAACACCGCTCCGCCACCTCTATATTTTCGTACGTGAATTGAAACAGTAATGTGATTTCTTAGCAGATTATCACGTTCAAGGGTTAAAAAATTTGTAGAGATCATCTTTCGATAAATTAAAAATGGTTTGATATATATCTTTTATTATCTTACAGATTTATCCTGATTATGTTGGAATGTGAAACAATATTACGTAAAGTTATCAACATTCATTATTTAATTATTTATTTCGATAGTAAAATTAAAATTCCAGAGAAGCAAAGTCCACTCGTAATTATCTCGGTAAGTTCATATTACTTGCATCTTTAAAGCGCAATTTGTCCAAACTTTGTAATTCTCATTGTTAAGTACGTAATTCGGTAATTATACCTTTAAATTCTGTCAAAGAAAAGGTCGACCGAAAGTAATTTCAAAATGTTCATACTTGGCGGGACGGTCAGCGCAGTTCGTGAGATATTTTCTCTTTTGGAAAAAACTGATTGCTCGGACTCAAGGTGTTAAAAGACGTAAAGTGCACCGCATTTTCGCCGCAGCGCGACGCACAGCTCTACTTCGGTCGTCGTTTCTTCTTCGGATGAAAAACCGTTTCTGTACGACGGTTTTCAAGGTTTTTCCTCTTCGTTTTCAAAGGAACTTGTATGGAGCCGCAGGAGAAGCGCGGCGCGTGTATAAATCGGCAGCGGTAGCGATACAGAGCGGGGGTTCGTAAATCTCGACCGGGCGATCCCGAGGGAACCATGTCTCAGTCACAGCACGCTGCCGCGGAAGTTACAGGATCCTGGCAGGACTACATACACACACAAATGCGGCGGCAACCGGACGGCGTACAGGTACACGAGAAACCGGAGAAACCGCGTCAATCTCGCATTTAGTTAATGCGACTTTAATCCGTTAATTTAAGGTCGCGCCGTTACGGCCGGATTTATCGACGGATTCAACGCGCGACACGATTTTAACGAACGACCGCGGTAAAAGCTACCGGTGACGGTGCCTTGTATACGTGGTTACCGTCACGGTAAAGCATGTTTCGAAAACTCAGATAATCAGGTAGATCTTTACATATTTAACGATGTTTACTTTAAAGTAGCGTAAGTTATATATGCATATAATACTCACAGGAAAATGATATTAAAAGTTTCGAGAAAAGTTTCTGTAATAAATTATAGACTTTTTTCATTGAGGAGTTCACAAGCGTATTATACAGATATAAATTTAACTATCGAAGCACAGTAGTTAATTAAGCGCAGGAAATCGATATATCTAAGTTTAATTACCCGACATACTCTATGTATATATTGAAACATGCAAATTAATTACTTAATGCTCAAAGTTAACAGTTAAGTAGTTACGTTAAAGTTAGACATCAAAGTGACCACACCGTGTTACTGCTAAAGTTTAATCTAGAGATAAACGGTTTAAAGAACATATATATCGACTATATTGTTGACGATATTTCATGTCCCTAACACATAAGAAAGAATTAAGAAGGATTGTCCTTTAATATTTATCAATAGATGTGATATTGCGATAGCAATAGTTGCAAAATAATACTTATTTTAATAAATAACATAGTATCCTAAGCATATTATTAAATTTGAGATAATACGTTTAATAAAAAACTAATTAGATTAAAATAAAAAGTGTGCTTCATCAAAATCACATTTCAATTGAGAAGTTAAATATATGAGATTAATTGGTTGACTAGACAAGCTAGAAATATATATTCAGCTCAATCAGAATAGACGGTTCAATATATCTTCATTTATCATCTGACCAATATCTTCATTAAACATACGTCTGATCTTAATTATATATAATAAAGATCTCATATTTCAGACTCAAATATTCAGAACCATTCTAATCAAATTTTCTTTCTGTTTCCTAGACGTTGTTAATAAAATATCCGTATTGGTATAATGTATATATTGGCAAAATATAATATAATTCAATTCAATAGAAAGATATCATGAGAAAAATATGTAATCAAAGGTGTTGATTAAAATTATAAAACAATAATAAAAGAATACAAAATGAAAATTCATTTTACGTTTAATAAATTCTAATACATAAAAACACACACGAATTACTGTAATATATATATATATATAATAATTCTTATTTTGCAATAATAAAAAATTATTACTTTCACGTCTGTTTCAACAAAAAATCTATTTTCCCGAAAAAAAAAACTAGAGAAGAATGGGGAGAAACGTCGATAAACGAGGCCGTCGGTTCACGAGATTCGACCGGTTGATTAATTTATGCCCTCGATTTTCAGCGGCGCGTGGATATAGGCGTTCCCGTCTCCCTTTTTTAGTTACCGTGCTGGCGCACTGACATTTTCACGCCGACTGATATCCGATGCAACGGGCCAGGAACACGGGGTTGTCGATTATCACGCTTTCACAGAGAGTCGACAGCCCGTCGCATCATTTCTGCCCTTCGTTGTGGATTTAACCCAGAAATACTCGACGACACGTCGCCTTTGATTCCTTGCGACATCGCCGGAAATCGTAAGTGTAGCCTATCTTTCCATTTTTCTTACGTTCGTCTCATAAATATCAAAAAATTGATCAAATTTATTTTCTCGGAACTAAACTGAGAAGAAGATTATTATTTATTTTTTTCAATGATTAAACACTAGAAAAACTATTAAGTTTTGGATGTGAATCAAATGAAAAAAAAGAGTATTTTTTATAGATATACTATATAGTATGAAATATAGAATATTAAAATATCTTATAAACAGTAATTTCTGTTTACACCATGTAACGCGATGTAGGTACAAGCTAATAAAGTTATTTCTAAGTCTTGACAAGACTCTCTTGTTCCATTACTAACTCATTAGCATTTTAATTCGCGTACGGATAATAAGAATTCCTCCATTCCAGCAACGCTGCTAAACCCGGTTACGGAAACTTATACCTTTTCTTTAATACTTTTTATAACTAGGTGGCATCACTAATGTGACCTTGCTATATCTGCAAATATGATAAACCGAAAAATCAAGATTAAAAAATGCGTAATATTTTTCATATTCATATAATTATCATTTTATAGATATTCAGTTCTAACAATATGCCGTTATATCTTTTTTTAACTCGTGTTACAAAATCTTTGCTTAATGAATGTCAATCAATAACAGTTTCTATATAAATTTGACATAAATATATAGATAAAGATAACATATCTCTCTCGCCTCTAAAGTTCTGTAACTTGAATCGAATACTTTTTTATGGTCAAATGTTGATCAATATTTTATAACATAAATGATAGTAAACGATCTTCTATATTTGTTATTTGTTGATAGGAAAAGATCCACGCACTTTTTACAGCTATTTTTTCAACTCTCTTGTGATTGTTATAGGTGTATAATAAATTTTTGTTATTACGGTTCTAACTGGAATCCTTTAAATAAATATCGATCAATTAACGAAATCTCTTCGAATCCCGCGAACGTTTCTGCTGTAGCTTTCGGTATGGGGAAACTATTGCGGGAAACTGTTATCGGCAAAAGTCAATTAGCTTCGTGCGCGCCGGCTTGAACACACAGCGGTACAATAATGTAATAAAATGTTTATGTTACTGCGCACCTGCCGCTTATCGCAGAATAAACTGAAGAAGAGATCGGCTAACGTAGAATTCACCGTCGATGAAGCATAACTTGATTGTTTGATGAAATATATCAAACATTAGTTGCAATAATCTTAAATAATTAGTATCAATTATAGATATTTATAAAGTAATAGCAAGAAAAAAAATTATTAATTAGGTACTAGAAATTTGCAAATTTTCAAGTAAAATTTTTTCTATAATATTACATCTCTCAAGTTCGTTACGCAGTGCACGGAAGGTGTCTCGGCGTGCACGGGAAGGACTCTCAAGAAAAATATTTAAATGAGATATAATGATTTATTAATATTAATGTGTCACTGTATTATATAGAAAAAGAGAACGTGGTTAACGCTAATCGATATTAATTTAATTCTTCAATTTTGACCTGATTTTGCAGATTTTTACTGAGACTATAACTTTAATTAATAAAATTTATTAAATTGCACTAGAAATTTGCAAATTATTATTTTATTCTGAAGTAGATTCACTACTCAGAAAAACATAAAATAAGTTATAGTAATCAATTTTTGAATGATTTTTATACATTCCAGACTTTCAAAAATATTTGTATGTTCCTTGCACAATTATTTAATTATTATCGTAATTTAGCAAAGTTTATCTTAATATCAATAAAATATCAACATTGAAGAGATAAGAAAGCACGTAATAGTTTATCATGAGTTACGCATCGTTATAATCGTGAATAAGTAACCCAGTTAAATTTCGCTGTTGCCTCGTTAAAATAATGATTTTAATCCTACAACGACTTCTCCACTACTTATTCATAAATAGAACAAAGTGTTGTTACAGACAATACCTACCTACGCATATAATTGCATTACGCAATGCAGGGCTGTTACGCATATCGGATGCGATATCGAGTGCACTCCAAGAGTGGTACTTCAGCAAACTGAGACGCTTTAACGAGTTTGTTCATCGCACGCGGATTAATTCTGTGATCAAGGTATACTAATTTCAAAGCAAATACTGAAAGTTTATTGGAAATTACAGACTGCAATTGCGGCGTGTTTTCACGCCAGTATAAGTATCTTATAACCCCGTTCGTATCTATCGGTAATCAATAGTAATTACGAGATTTATCTATTCATTTATACGGATTTTATTTCTTAATTTAATTTATTTCTCTTTTCCAGTTTTAATTTAGCTAATGTGCACTATTTAATTCTGCTAATAAAATAATAATGAATCTAGGTCTATATAATAATAGACAAGTGAAATAGTTTATTAATAATTCGTTATAGTCCATTATTCAAATCCTTTGATCATTAAATAATTGCATAATTGCTTGTTAGAATATCAATGGAAGATTCTTCAATAAAACAGAATTTCTGGTTACAATAGCAAAACGAGTGATTCAGTTTCTGAGATGTTTCGTTACACAATTTTCTCTGATAAAATTCAGCAAAGCTTGATAAAATTCGAAAACACAAGATAAATAGTGACACAAAAATCCCTCAGTCGATACTGAAAGACCGCGTATCACGCAAGTCATTACTTCTCCCGTGACAAAGTAACGATTGCGTAAAACTCCTTCTCGCATCGACTTCGCGTAAATCCTCGACTCTTCTTCTCGCGCTGATCGACGTCTCGCGAAGTAAAACCGAGCGGGATTGAGCGCGAGAAGGAGGCTGCAACAAGAAGAAATCGCGGAGTAGCGGCGAGGCGAGGGCGAGTTGGATTTAGTAGACGGAAGGGAGGATAAGAGGGAGAGGGCGAGAGACGCGGTTCTCTCGCCGGGGAAAGTTCGCCCTCATCCGCCTGCGGGAAGCAATTTCTTAGCGTAACCTTATCACCGCTCTCGTAGGTAGGTGAGACGCCGCCGCGTACTCGATAAAGGCGTACACTCGCGGCTGACGCGCGCAGCGCGTGCCGAACGCGCGCGATAGAGGGAACCGAGTGAGTTCCAAGTTTCTGCGAAAAACAAGCCGGAATGCTAAAAGCGGAGAAACGGTAAAAGCATCGGAGAAAAGCTCTCCCCCCGCCATTGACCTTCGACCAAGTTTCGTACGTTCCCTCTCGCGTTCTCGCGACCCTCTTGCATACACCCGCCGCGGTAAAACCCTCAGTTATTTTCCGCATTATGGGGTCGTCCCACCTCGCGGGGTTGTTTTCAGATAATTGAGCAATCGATAGTTCCATCCCCTCCCTCGCCGATGGCGGTACCTCAGCATATCGTGTAATTGCGGTTAAATGGCGATAAATCATCTCTTTGTGAAAAGTATACGGCCCGGTATCTACGGTGTCGATGAAATTGATGATGAATTAACGAGATTGCGGATGGAGTGGATATGATAAACAAGCGCTCCGTCAATAATTGATGGCAAACGATTACCGGATCCCGGGGCCCGGTTTTTTTTTAACGCGCGCGGCCTTTCGGAAACGTACACGCGCGTGCGGATCGAGCGTACGCCGGGCTCGGCCGTTAAATAATCGATTCGCTGAGCACTTCGACGAGCGGCTGCAACATCGGCGTTATCACTCGAGTGTACACAGAGGCGTCGTCCCGTTACCGGTAAATCGAACGCGGCCAAAACGCGGCCGTCGCGTATCGTTTCCCCGGCTGTACTCTCGAGAGATGGCACAATGGCGTTTCGGTGGCCTTTTAGCGAATGAAAGCCACCCGGTCCTCACCTCCGTCCCTGTAGACCGCGACGGTTTCGGTTTCGAATCGCATCGATCCGCCCTCTGCGGACTAGGTTTACGGGACAGTGGTTCTCAAGCACGTGCACGCGGCATATTTGACATTGCACGCATTCTGGGGGGCGAACATCCGCATTTCCACCGTGTATTTTTCCCATGCCCAAGAAGCTCCGGCTGTAAGCTTTAGATTAAATATAAAACGTCCCAAAAGTTTTTTCCACATTTTTCGACTTGTATACAACGCGCCGTATCATTATATTGTCTGTTTTCAGCCAAATTAAAAAAGGGTATCTATTTTAATATCAAGCTATCAAAAGTTCTTTGATGCAGCCTTAAATTTCGCGTATGATGCAAATCCTCTGTGCAATGCAACGAACCGGTCATAAAGAACCAGTCAATCCTGCGTTATTTACATGTGCACGTAACTGTATGTAGCTAACGTAATATGCGAATACGCAACTCTGTTTCTCACGCCCGTCTGTTTGCGTAGAACTTCGTGTTACATATAATACGTAACGTACTTCCCCTGACATGCGTTCTGTTGCACATATACGTGTTTTCGATATCCGGGCGAATATGAATCCGCGAATATAGCTATTAAATACACTCTATCGAATTAATTGTTCGAACGACCACGCCATTACCAAATGGATATGACGAGAAACATTGGTATTAATTTAGTGTTAATTTGAATTAACATAGTGTCTCGGAAAATGTGTATTTTAGAAGAGAGAAAACTTTCAAAAAATAAAACGTTGCGATTCTTGGAAATTAATAAAGATAATAAAAATCTTTCCTTGAGGTTTGTTAGTAAGAGGAAAAAGAATCTCAAGAATTGGTTTTTATCTTATTGTTAGACAATATGTTTTTTTTTTAAGTAAATTTGTTCTACTTTATCGTTCTATATGTAAAGGTGTTGAGAATTATCGAAAAATTAATTATAGCACATATAAAGACTATAATTTCTAAAATATTTCATCTATCTATTTGTAATACTGTCTATTATCTCTCTGAGTTTCTACAAAAATAGATCTAAATCTCTAAAGACAATTTTAATTTGCAGAAATTTATAAAATTTTCACCTCCTTCGAGAAGCTGCACCAATTCTTAAAATATCCGAAAGAAAGTTTTTGTTGACCGTCTGAGAAAGTAGATCATAATTCTTTATTTAGATCGCTCTATATAATGCATTAAGATTCTTAGAAAAAAGGAGAATAATGAACTGACTTTCAATCGATAAGAATATTATAAATTTTGGACAATTTCTCTCAACTGAATTTTTTATTAATAGTTACGACAAACTATGTGATCAACCACGTCGCTAATATACGCGTCGAGCGCAATATAATATACATAGTAGTCATAGAGGATGCGAGAGTTGCAGGCAATTTCAATATTAATATAAACATGGTGTTTACTGCACAGACATATAACACAGTATATGACATATAATCAATACCATATAGCAGGTAGCCAATTTCGCGCTTTATGTCGCTGCAAACAGCTATCTTACAGATATTATATAAGTAGATACATGCACGCGCGGCTTCACGAAATGCATGAAACACAAGAGCTCGCATAGTATACATGATACCATCGGATATAATAATTCTGAAGAACGTGTATATCGTTTGCAAATGCGTGAATATACACTTTGTCGCACAATGGCAACCAATTATGTTATATCAACAGCGTCCATTCAAGCGAGTCTTGTGAATAATGCAGAATCGATGTTAATTACCAGCAGTACGAGATTCCAAACTGTCTTAACAGACGCTATTGTTGCAGATACGATTGTTATTAAACATATCAAAATTATTGTACGACGGTGATTAGCTGAAAAGAATTCTAACCAAATGGAGAGAAGTTTATTAGACATACAAAAAATATTGTTCGTGTAATTTCTCCATCGTATCTTTTTTACTTAAAGATATAAAAAATATTTTTAATATTGAGCCCATTAAAGAGAAAGATAGATTGATAGCAGTAAGAGAAAGAGAAGGGGAGGAAGGGAGAGTTCCGACGAATATGAAGCTGCAAGAATGTAATTAAGGAGCGAAAGCTGATTATTTAAATTGCGTAAAGTCAGCCTGGCTTTAATTGAAATTGAATCTGAGAGTCAATTATCAAGCGTTCGGAAATTAAAAAGAAAAATCGAACACCCTCAATTGCTCGAATAATCAATTAGATGCTTCTTCACCGCAAGGTATTTATTAGATGCACTTCGTGCAGCAATAAAAATTGCATGCGATGTAATAATGACGAGTATGTCTTTGAGGTGGAACAAAATTTACGCCTCTTGAAGGGCTGATATAGGGTGTGTTTGTTGAAAAATTTGGAGATTCGTCAAATTCCGGATTGTTCAAAGAGTGCGAGAGAGCGAGGAAAAAAAAGCGACGATAGTTTCCACATCCCGCGCGAGCGATATCACGGATCTCGCTGATGAGAGTTTAGCCAACGGTAACGAGAGTAGACACAGTAACGGGAGTAGGCACGGTAACGAGAGTAACCACGGTAACGAGGATAGTCCGAATTGTAGCGATCCAGGTAAGTCACAAGGGGAAAGGGCAAGATGTGCGACAGGGTCCCGGGGACGAGAGAAAGCCGTATTCGAATGTAAGTACTCGCGCGGAGGAGAAGAGGCGGGGTCGGGGGGGCCCGATACTCCGGGTCTGATGGGCAATTTCGTGTTTGGAGAGCCTGAAGATGCCTGGAAGCGGGTTGCGCCCACTTGGGGATTACCTCGGCGGTGACTACGAAAAATAAGGCGCGGGGAGGCGAGCTCGGAAATACCAAGTAGACTGTGTCAATATCTGCGTATGCGATGCACGTACATCGCCGCGGGGAGACGGCGGGGCGCCGGCGGAAACATCGGTAGCGAGCGAGAAATTTTCCAGTGTGTTATGTTTTACTAAGGACTGTTTGCGCTTGTATTTTACCTAAATATATTGTACATGCGTGTGCGCGGCATCGCGCGCGCGCGCGCATAAAATGCGGAAGTGAGGGAAAGAGGAGTAATCCCGGATACGAGTCGCCATCGAGAATTCTGATGTCTCGTCG
Organism: Aphaenogaster floridana; assembly: GCA_003063835.1. Classification (NCBI taxonomy): domain Eukaryota; kingdom Metazoa; phylum Arthropoda; class Insecta; order Hymenoptera; family Formicidae; genus Aphaenogaster; species Aphaenogaster floridana. The sequence continues at coordinate 123,748 of NJRP01000002.1, forward strand.
TTCACGATACCATCCTCATCTCGCGGATGATGCTTCTACAATTTCCCGCAACCGAGACGAATACTGGCGGAAATTACAAAAGAACTAGCGCTCTTCAGAGATCTGAACGCACAGTCGGGAGCAGTTTCTAGTATCACAAAAAGAGCTCTGCGCGCATGAAATGTTTTACTCCACAACTTTTTTATATATTCCGCAGAACTTAGAGTATTACGCGACGCGCGATTAAATTCATATCCGGGAATTTTCAGCGTGTTACATAAAAATCCTTGCCACACTTTATCGCGATTTATGGCCGTTCTCTTCGATCGAATCTCGTGAACGATGATGAGATTATAATTACTCGCGCGGGATAACAGGGTGAATTAAACGTCGTTAAGAAGCGTGGACGTGCCGCACGCGTAGGAGTGGCGAAAAATGTATCTTTAAGTGCCGTTCACGGAACGCGGGCGCGAAATACGCGTGTTATCGTGATCGTTTTGGCGGCGATAACGCAATTTCACGGTACGCGAGGCTGCACGCGCGTTCCGTGTAATTGAGCCATGCCGCCGGTCGTTTGAGAGGCAACATTCGGCCCGCATTCCCGTCGGGTTATTCTTCGGAATAACACGTCGCTGAACGTCGCGTGTCAGGCTATCTAAATCTCGATTTCGCCAGGAAACCCACCTCGTATTGCAAAAGCATATCAGCGAATTCTGCTCGCGCGCGCGCACGCATTATCAACGAAGTGGAAGTCGCCGATTTCGTTTACCCGCTTTTTTTACAGTACATATCGCGTAGCGTTTAACCCGTAGTATTTTTTCGCGATACACAAATCGATTTCAAGCTAAATATATTACGAACGCGATAGCAACATGATTTCAGAGAGCGAATAAAATTCTCAGCGATACGTGAATTTTTGCGAAAAACAATAGTTTGTGATTTTGAAATATGACATATCGTAATTGCCGCTTAATGCCGGTATTAACGAAAGGTTGACGAACTGCCCGAAAGACTGGATAAGTACGGAATTGTCTCTGTGATCTTTCGTTTGGAAAATCAATATTATCATAGCGTGCGTTTGCAGCAAAGCGCTATATAGTCGAGCTTCAAATGAATGAGGAGCTTCCCGCGATTTAGATTGGCATACCATTAGTATTACGTGTATTATGACTGAAAATACTTACCCTCGATAATGGGATGGCGCGGCTTGTAGGACATGTCTGAAAAGAGAAAAAGGGGTTAGTATTAGTGAAATTAGTTACAAGATACATGTATGTACACGCAGTCAATTACTCACAAAAGCTCGCTATCTTTATGATACTTTTACCGTCACCACAATTACGACACGAACATTCCACCATTCCAATTTTAGCAACGTAACGTTTACACTGCATTTCCTGCCAAGCTATCGCATTACATCTAATTAATTACGATTCTAATTTAGAACTTGTAATTAGTGAAGATAAGAGATAACAGCAGAAAGTTTCGTCACCTTCTTACATTTCAGTTCTTGTGAGTCATCGAAATTTTCAATTATAAACGTTATATCTGCAAGCACAGCCGTTATTGCGAAAAAATAAGCTGCCAACCTACTATAAACTAAAAATAACACTGTCGTGAAACGTTCTGCATATCCTGAAGTGATCATGCACCGGAAGACGAAACTGTATTACCGGTACAGTAAATTCATAAAATAACGTTCGTGCTTCTCGTCACAAAACTGGCAGAAGCCTTCTATCTAGCCGTTTAAAATGCAAACTAATTACAACAACACAATTAGCATTGCGCGCAAGCTGTGAAAGAGATTGCCGCTTCCTCCCCCCTTCCTCCCTCTCTCTCCCTACATGGAATTAAGTAATTTATGCTAGTGCTTACGTCGCGATAAGATTTATTCTATTTAACTGATGCAACTTAATTAAAGGCTTTAATTTAATTAAAGTCCACCTTAATTAAGTGGCCATTCTTACTAGTTGTCCGGGACGCGGCTCTTGTCGCATAATGAGTCCCACGAGACGTAGAAATATAAACGCACAAAGCGTCTATGCAGCGTGCGCTTAGGGAAGACACAAACGGAACACCGATATCCCGGAATGGAGGCGTTTGACAGAGGAATATGGTATTACCTCTCATTGCTATATGCATGTTTGTTAACAGATAATTCCATATTATTGATTTTCGCTGCAAAAATGACAACGTAATGCAGCAAATATATATTATACATGAATAAATAAAGTAAATATATATATATGTATTGTTTTATAAAACACGCTACACATGTCCGAATCTGGATTGGGCACTTTTGTTCTGTCCTGTTTCCAATTATTTATATAATTTGATTTCATTACAATTTTTTTTCATATTATTCAAATAATCTTCCTTAACGCGGTAAATAGAGAACCGCGGTATATAGAAACGGTATAATTGTGAGGAGCGAACGTCAGAGAAATTTGAACACCCCGTTGCGTTTTGCAAACGAATGCTTCGAGGCTTCTCGTGAAACTTTTAATTATCCTATCCGGAGAACCCTTTAATGAAGATGTTCCATACGGCCCTATGATGTCGAAAATAATTACAAGTTTCCATATGAAATTCGAGAGATGCGCGGAAAACGGATTGCCAAACGGCGAACGTCCATCACGAAAGCACCGCGATATCAGTGACGTATTGTGTGCGTCGTTGTCGGGATGGGAGTAACGGAGAAAATAACTGGAATTTCTCGAGGCAGAATATTAATCCTCTGCTTTCATCACTCCGCAGCTCTAAACAAAATTCCGCACGCGGCGAGCAAATGCATATCGCGAACAGAGCAAAACGTAGCAGTCCCACATTAAATTCCAGGCGTTTATTCTTTGACAAATTCGGGACCCGACTCTTCCTTTGAAATTTAAATTGCGGCATAATTACCAAGCTTGTGGCACAGACATGACGTGCAACCATAATTAAATTACGGATATGTCACAGATGCACTTGAAGATAATTGCATGTAAGATGCGGAAAACGTTTTATAGATAAATTGCCAATTTGTAAATGACTCAATAACGACTGCACAGAATCTCGAGCTGTTCACGAAATAACGCCAGAAATCGAATTGCAATAAAACTCAAGCCACTCTGATAAATCTTGACAGCAATCGGCGAGAGCAACCGAGATCTGTTCGCCAAATTACATATTCTGCGAAAGACAGTGTAAGAGAATAAGGAACGGAAATGTATCCGTCGCAAATCAGCCGGCATAACGATGTATCGAAATGCGCGACGCATATAGAGTGGTGTGTTAAGCGTGCGAATCGGGTATCCCATAAATTTCGAAATCGGACGTTTGGAAGAGAGTGCACCGCGTCGCCCAGGACAGATCGCTCGGGATTGCACGTGTATACTTCAGTACGACGTTGCGGCGCAGTTTCAGCCACGCGGCGCCGCCAAAGCATCGATATGTATGCAGGTCGACTGTATGAGAATTTGCGCGCGCCGACATCGCGCCGATATTCTCCCTTTCCGGAGTATACGACGCGAGATACGACGCCGCGCCGCGCCGGCCGGTGGGATTGACGCACCACCGGGAAACACATGTCGCCGTACGACACGGGGAACAACGCGCTAATTGCCTTGTGAGACGCACATCCGCACGCCTGTGTGCATCCGTAAGAACCACCGCGTGCAATTCGCATAAAAGCCTGACATAGAAGACTCCTGACTGATGACGAAAGCGCGAAATATGATCGTCCACTTCGCGATTACGCGTTATCACATCATGCATTGAAAAAAAATTCTTGGTAAACTTGCGAGATGCATTTGATAATACTTTCTTTTGAAGTATTTGATTATTATTACCGATTATAATAATAATAACAAAACATTTTGTATAAGAATTATAAACATTTGTAATAATTATAAAAGAGCAAATTTTGTTTAGTTGAGCCAACTAAATTATGTAATACTTATTATACGTTCAGTTGAAACTATTTCACTATTTCAAGGTGCTTGGTAATATTAACCAAGCCTGGATTTTTATAACCAAGCCTTTCTTTCAATGTACACGGTTTTTCCTCCTTTTTTTGCTCATTTGTTATTTACCACGAATTATTATATCACATATATTGTATTTCAATTTCTATTAATAATCTATCTATATATTCAATTTCAATTATACAAATTCGCGGATGTAAATCCTGCATTGCGGTATTTGGTTCAAACACAGTTTATGTAATTATAAAGCGCGCAATACAGACTTTATACAATTTTCTGAAATGAGTCAATATGCTATAATGATATACATAGTTTCAATAATATATATTTTGTTAATATAACTATTTTACATTATTATCATCTTGTAGTCCATCTAATCGTATCTATTTCAAATTTAATATTATTATATAATAATGTTATAATATTATTACATTTTTTTAGTTTATACTCAGCCATTTTTCTTATCGCAATTTAATAATACATAAATGAGGTACTATTTTTCCTCCATTTTACAATCTTTCGGTTTTTACTTGTATCATACGTGTGCGCGCATTTTTTTTTGTATTTTGCATATGACGAGTTCGTGTTGCTTGTAATGGGTCTGTTCGCAGGATATTTGGGAATTACTCCGCGCAAGATAGATATCGATGGGACAGGTACCAAGGCCCATCCGGATATCGACTCACAATCAGCGGCGGATAACCATCGAGACAATAGGACACAACGCGGTTGAATAAACTCGTTAAACGACCGGGCTATACGGATTTGCGCGCGGAAACTTCATAGGGACGGAAGGTGCATCGTATCCGGAAGATTGCACAGATCGATTTTATGCACACTCGAGGGCTCGACAAAGTGCATTGTTCCTGGGAGAATTGCAGGACACCCATGAGAATGCAAAAGAGAGTAAGAGAACACCTAGAAGATTGTAGAACCCGCGAGGAAATTATTGTGGAAAAAATGTAAAACCTAACCGTAGTACATATTATAAATCAAGTGAAAAATTCTACTCTTTTATGTATATATAAGATATATATATAAAAAAACATGTCGTTTGATGTAATTTGTGTGCATTTTAAGCTAGCAACATTTCTAACGGTGCCTCGACTTCCGTGCACAGCTGTTGTATGGATGGCCAAACCGGGAACGAGGCATTTACAATCCAAAAACGACGGAAACGGAATACCTTAACGCGCGCGATAAATTCTCGACAAATGGCGGCGTTGTAAATGCGGTTAAATTTAAACGTACATAAATATTCGACGCGCGCGTAATATCACGCATTTCGGAACGATTGAGCTCGTTCGAGTACAACGGCCGGGTAATTCGTACGCTTTATCACGCGCACTTTATCGCACTTCATAAACATAACGTCTCATACGTGAGGGGGAGGAGGGGGAGGGGGGGACGAGGACTGTTTTATCGCGGAGGAATTTCACGCGTGGTGCACGCAGACGCTATTCCTCATTCATCCTTTTTGCATTCGACAGCGATAGCGACGTGCCCGCGAAATGGTCGCGAGATCTCGCCGGAAACGACGGTGAAGTACTCCCGACTTTCTGTTTCCTCATCCGAGAACGTACGTACATGGAACGCCGTATACCTGCCAAGCAGACGAGGTCGCTATGTAGCGCACGTACCGAAGAGGATACACGGAATATATAAGAACCGTAATGTTATAAACGAAGCACGAGATTTTATCTGCTTGCTTTGTCATTTCCTCAAACGTTTAGTCGCAGAAAAGCTGGTCACGGCAACTATGATAACGTGAGATACACGGCTGTTCGAGTAAATCAAAGCCACACAACAAACAGTTTTATTATTAAAGTAAATTACAAGCTATTGTTAAAAGAAATTTATATTTATTAAATTATTTAAGCTCTCTGTGGAGAAAAATAACTGATATGTTATATGTATGATAGTTCTCTCCCGTGGAACGCAAGCTTTTCATGTGCACATTTCATTGCATCGCGCAATAAATCGATAGATTGTGACCACATCATGAAAAAATATTGCGTTAAACATATATCTTCGTCCTATAAACAATGATAAACAATAAAAAGAAATGTTTACTCTCGCTCTCTCTCCCTTTCTCGAAACATTTTCGTGATAAGAACGCGCTGTATTTTCTGTAAGTGCATTTTATTTTGCGTAAACAAGAGTATCGCTTTATCGCGCGTACTAGCAAAATGCATGTCGCTCCATAAAAGTTGTAGAACGTCGTGCGATGTAAATGTAAATTGCATTCTGCGTACATGGATAAAAATATTTTCGTTTACCGTGCGAGGTGACGTTCACGCTACGAAGAGATATTATAGTTTTATTTATTAGCGTGCTTATTAATGTCAGCGTTTATTTTCAATTTTTTCATAAATCTGCATATTCTAATTACGGGCACATTGCCCGAAAATTTGCGGTATTACAACGTTCCCAACTCTCCTTTGCGAATTCGTGTTGCGGACCGAAATCATCATCTACAACCGGAACCAACTCGATCAATGGATACGTGTCAGTCTCAATCTATGTGTGTCTCAGTTATGAGGACGGGGTGGATGTGTCTACTGTATGTCCCTGACCAATTGGATCATAGTTGGCTGATCAATCCGGTAAGCTTGCCCGTGTAACATCAGTTCCATCGGAATCTTCGTTGCGGATATCCGATACTGTCGATAACTACCGCGCGTCTACGGAGTACCTTGTGACGGGATTTACATTGCAGATCTCTCGAGATCTTAACTTATCGCGTTAGTTGAAAACACTCTGTGACGTAACCCGAGGTCACTTTGATGGAATGATCCCAAAGTTCATTGAAAATGCTGTATATAATTAAAAAATTATTTTATATAACAACCTTATCTTATTCTCCGTTATTATTCGTTTATGTTATCATTTTTATAACTTCTACTATTCAGATTATTTTTATTACTATACTGTATTGATTAAGCTATTGAGAATGAATTAGAACATATTCGAACATATTCGCGAAATCAACAGCGAGGAAGTCTGGTCGGCTCCAGTAATATCTACTGTGGAAGATCAACCGTGCGTGTTTGTATGTTCTACGAATCTATCAAACTGTTTGCGTTCGATGTTGCGCGGATTACAGGATTGCGAATCTGCTTATCGCGTTTGCTGGAACAGATGAGATTCCAATGTAAAAGTCAAACAGTTCCAATTAGAATTGAAAGTTGAAATTCGAAGTTAGTTTCACGCGCTATAACATACATATAAATGCAAAATTTCTTATATCGCGCATTAATTGTTAATTAGACGCTACGGACTTCTTTTCGTTTATGCAGGTAAGAACGGCGTGTTTCGAAATACAGCTCGAAAATTTCTTTTTATTGCAACCTTACCTTTTTCTCGGTTATTAATTAAGCTACTCAGGACGAATTAGATTACATTCAATGTGCGGGAAAGAGAGCTTAAGAAGATTAAACCGGCAAACGCTTCGCTCGCTCGACAAGATCAAAAGCCACTCCCAAGTTACTGCAACGGGCGTAAAACGGCAACACGCTTGACGACTCGGTTAAACTAACCCATTACTTCTCTCCCGAGTGCCGGGAAAAGCGCGGAAAATAGGGCCGCGATCGCGGCCACTCGCGCCGGCGATTGATTCCCGCGATATTTCAGGGGAGGGAAAACTTCCCCCGAGCCCCGAGCTCGATCGAGGCTCGGGGCGAAAAATGAAGAAAGTTTCCCTTCCGGGGAAGGTTCGCGCTCACGTCTTTCGTAACTGCGCCCACGTGCGCGATATACTTACGCCGGACGTGTCGATTTTTCGTCCTTGGCGGAAACCGACGCGGCACGAACGAGAGAGACGCACGCGTTAAGTGATATAAAGCGTAACAAAGTCGACGAAAAGCGCGCACGCACACGTAGCGCGGAAAAAAACGATACCGACCACTGTCGACGCGTGATTGGCGCGGCCGGATTACGCGGCGGATTACGCGATATCTTTTGATGAACGGCGGAGGTACGCCGGGTCGCCATAAAAATACCTCTCGCTTTAATCGAGAAATAAGAGCGACGAGAACATGCGATCAATTACGGTACAACGAGTTAAAGGCGATATCCTCCGATGATAGCGCGGATAGCTTCGGGTTATAATTATTAAATGAATAGTCATCTCCCCTCTTCTTATTTCTTGCGCATTATTTACTTTCTCGGGTGACCTCCTCTCCTGTTTAAAAGGGTTGAAACTTTCCTTTGTCCAGCGAAAGTTTTGAATAAACTCCCTTATCAGATAATATTACAATCTTGTGTAAAGCGGCTAATGAACCCTTACGTGACCCCCTCAGTGTTAGGTGCGTGACAATTAGCTTCTCCCCCTCTTACCGCCTCTAACGTTGTAATATCAAACTTTCATCAATGTTCTCCTTCTTCTTACGAGTCGCATGAAAATGCCCCTTTCGCTCGAACCGAGTAATCTCGTAACGGATCAACGGAATGATGATACAGCAATAATGCAAGACTCGTCTGAAAGGGAGACGAAGGGGGCGCGAATTTGGCCGCGTGATTACGGCCTACTCGGAAATTCCATTAAGCCGTCAACTGTCACTAGGACGTAATGACAATTGACGATGATGATGTTAACCGCGGTCAGTTGCTAATCCCTGGAACGTCAGTTCGACTGAGAATAAGCCCTGTAGTCAGAAGAAAGTCCCGGCGACATCTCATCGATACTGTCGTCCGAGCTATCGGATGCTTTGTAACACAAATGCAAAGCGCATGTAAACGCGCGGCTGACACATGTTCCCCTCGAGTTACCAGTTGTTATCGGTAAAACATCAATCCTTTCGGATTAGCCGTCAATTCGCAAAACATCATCAAATGAACCGAATATCGAATAGCCCAGGTGAGATCGAACAAAAAATTTGCAGTTTATTGCATAAAACTCGACGGCGCTTTGACAGACGACTGTAGCGGCAGAAATTGTCGCGACAGTTTTGTAACTCAATAGTTTCCTATTTCAGAAAATCTCTTCATATGTATCGACAAATTGTCATGTCTCTTCGTTTTGCGCAAAACTTTCACATGGACGGATAAAAATCCGATAACATATCTCCGTGCATGCACGACGATCTTTCGCCAGGACAAAAATTTTTACGTTCGATCCGAGATCGGTGGCTTAAGTCTGCCGATTTCATCGGATGAGAAATTCGACGTTGAGCATTGTCCCCGGAGTCACGACGACAAAGTTGGACTTACGGCACCGTGAAATGGGTTGGCGGATAATTACACAACGGAAAAAATCGCCGATGAAACGAGCGAGACGATGCATCAAGCGGGCAAGAAACGGCGGCGTTAAGTAGAAAACATTTTCGTACCGCTTGCAAGCGGAATATTAATGCAGGAACGTAATTTACGATGGCGAAAATATAGTCCAGTTTATAACATTAATTTCTTTCGACGTTATTCGATAGCACCGTCTTCATTCGAGCAGTCGTGAATTTCTGCTGTAATAATGGATTAATGTCACGCGAGCAAGTGATCGATCTACTTCTACCGGCGACAGGCGGCAGGCAGCTGAAACTTAATGGTCGCATAATCGCGTACATCAGTATTAAGAATAAACTCTTGGAACCACGCCTGATTTTCGTTGCAAAATCATAATAATTAAAGATCGGACGGAGAACAGGGGCGTTAGCTGAAATGTATTCAGCACAAACAATATTAATATTAATTAATATTGGATAAATTAATATTAATTAACTTGTGGCGATTGTTAAACGGCTGGATTAAAAATAATTACATGTAAAATATATCTACAAATCAAAAATCTAATTCAGTAAGGATTATACATTCACACAGAGATTAACAATGCATTTTAAAAATTAATAAAAGATTATAATAAGCTAAAGATGATTCAAATTTCCAGTATGAATTTCAGTAATTCAACTACGTATGTATGTATGTATATGCATCCCAGCATAATCCCGGAGAACAATTTGTTTTACATTCACTTTGTTTCATCAAAAATTTATGAACGGTTTATGCGGAATCACGAACAATGATCTGTATTATACAGCAACGGTAATAACCACAATTAATGTCAATTGTGCAAAATTAATGTGCACATAGGTGCACATAGGTTTCCACCGTTCCAATTTAACGGAACGCCCTAATGACCTCGGTAATCGTAATCGACACCATACAGCGGGTTTATTACCAATTAATTAACACTCTGCGTAACTTTATGGTCTACCGTACTGATTGAACCGGCACAGATGACATTACTTCGCAAAGATTCAAAAAACAAACACACATACACACGCGTTCACGTCGGCGACGGCCGAGGGAGGCTTGTAAAAACGCGCGTCGGAAGGCGAGGCGTCAATCAGCGCGCGCGCGCTGGAAATTACAAAGTTCCGGCAAACTCTCGACCGTAAGTTTGACGTTCTTAACAAGGTGCACCCCGGCTGGCTCGTGCAGTTTTTCCGAAGGAATTTTACACGGCATCCCGGTACGACGACCGACACTCCCGGGAAGGGGAAATGGCGCGGAAACGCGCCCCTTCCCGCGCGAAATCGCGCGCGAGAAAGAAAGGCCGCGACGGTTTTATTAAATTAAACGTCAGCTCTACCGACAAGGCTTCCCAAGGAGCCGCGTCCTTAGCGACCGGCTCTTTCCGCCCGTCGCGAAAGTTGACCACGTCGGTTCCGCGTTGTTCCGCACGCGGCTTCTGTCAGCCGAGTTCCCGTCTCAGGGTGAAATTAAATTTCCTCTTTCTTTATTGTGCGTTTATTTTATAAGAGTTCGCCCAAGTTACGATTTATGTATAACAATCAACAATTCTCAGGAGGTGCACAGTTACATATTGCTTTCTTTGGGATAAGACAAATTTATAAACATCAATACCAGATCTCTCTCCTTCAGAATAGATTCTTTTACGTTTAACAATTTTCATTTATTTCCGAATCTGTTCGCGTGCTCTGTCTGTACAAACGCTACACAGTTTTCCCTCGGAGCTAATGTTTCGAATTACAAGTTCAGACAGCGGAAGTGAAATAATCTGTATTAGCTGTTTCGTGACACCCTCCCGGTCCTCTCAGCGCAAATAAAGCACAGCGCCGAGTAAATGCCGACGCGAGAATAGCATAATAGGAAAACTATTTGGCGTAAGTAATCGCGACAAAAAGCGCGCGGATTCCTGCAGGGAACGATCCTGGAAAGGACGCTCGGAAGCTCGGGAGCTTCTTGCCGAAGGCCGCCGATACGCGGTGCTTTTTCTCACCGCGAAAGTTTTCGAGTTTCAGAAAGCTTGAGGAAGGTACAGAGAAAGCGGCGTGGAAACGTAGGACGAGAGGAAATGTCCGTAATGGAGCGTCGGTAGGGAGGGCCAGACATGGAAAGAGGAGAAGATAGAGAGAAACACGAAGGGAACGCGACATAGAAAGACAGAGTGTGAGAGAAAGGAGGAGGGGGTACGGGAGACAAGGAGTTGGTGGGATTTATAGGTGCCGGACTTATTAACCCGACGGCGAAGTTAACATTAATCTTGATTCCAACTCGGTAACTCGCGAACAATCCCAATCGCGAGCGATTGGCGCGACCTTCCCACCCTCGACGTCGGTCGGCTCGCACCGCGCTGTTCATCTTCGTCTTCTCAGAAATCTCAGAATCGCCGCGAGCGAGAACGGAAGGGAACGGAAAAGGTGGGAGAGCGACTTTGCTCAGTTCGGCGTAGAAACGAACGCCGGAAATGCAGAGGCACCATTGTGTCGGTCTCCAATTTCTAGGAGGGGTGAAGGAAGGGAGAGTGAAGGGAATCTGCGAAGTTGCTCGTTTGACAACCCCGACGGAGAGTTAATTCGAGGCGGGCACCCGGAAGGATCGGACGAATCTACGTGGAAGAGGTGGGATCGAACTTGGCTCAGTCAGAGTCCTCCGATTCCGGAGAGAACTCGATGGCACGGCGGCGGCGGCTCCACTGCTTAAATCAACTTGATACTTCGATTAGTTTCTTTCCCACGAAAGTTTTCGGGATCGGATTTGCATGCGCGGACGAGAAAAATCCACCGTCGCCGGATTTTTTTCGCGAGATACCACGCGTACTCTCGATACGACTTCGCGCTCTCGCGAAGGCGATAACCGTTCGGGAATTGATCGGGATATAATAAATTCGACGATCGTTTCATTTCATGCAATGAAGACAGATTAAAATCGAATTTTTCCTTGTCGCGATCGTGTAAGTTCCGCTACGTAGTTTTACTGGTGCACGTATGACGAATTGAATTTTACGTTATTATCTTCGGTTAACTTGATAATTTAATAATTCGTTTCAATTTCCGATCTGTGTCGGGTTATCTACGAGGGAGAAAATTTCTACGTCGTTCCATGTTCTCGTTGTTCTCAGCGGACTCTACATAGAGATAATTCACATAAAATTTAGTCTACCTTGGGTGCTCCTCTAATTTAATGCGGCACACGAAGCAAGATGTTTCGTTGTGACGAATACGACGTTCCGCGTAATACTGAACTTTCTATTTCGCTACATTCTCTTGCGGACGACATCCCTCCGTTCCCCCTCACTCTCTCTCTCTCTCTCTTGTAATAATGTAATTTGAAATCGCATGAAACAAACGCGCCAGCTCTTTACAGGATGGTAAATCGCTTCAAATCCTCCGGCATACGAACTCCCGTAGCTCACAGCGCTTTTACAGCCTGAGAATTTATCTCGCCGGTGAATTTGGTTTGTATCAGTTAAAAGGGTGCAAGTTTCGCCTCGTAATTTCCGACGGTTATCGCGCGCAACCTAACGAATTTTACAGCCGCAACGCAATTTCGCCGATTTTACAAGCGTCATTCCGAAAGCGCGATAAAGCGTATCGCGATGCATATCGATGCAATTCTCGAAAGTATGCATATTAACGCGACGTATGTATACGCATGTATGTGTGTGTGTTAATCATTAATATATCGCCAGAAATTCACGCGTATATTACTTCTAATATATATATATATATATATTTAATAATCCTGTTTATATCATTGTACGCGCAACCGTAAAAAGTTTCGATTAAAATATTAACTTTTAAACTTATTAATAAGTTTCGCCGTATCGATACTTCCATTTCCAATATCGGGCGCGCCGTAGTCCGCTCTCCTTTTTTGCCTTTTTCATGCTGATGTCGATACCAAATATTGATACGGAATATCGCAACGACCCTATTCGTGTTCGTGCCGCAAAAGGTAGCCCGCAATCTCGTCCGAGGTGCCGCAAGGCAACTTCGTTCGCGATTTAGCTATTACCCAAAGATCCAATTTCGCCGCGCCTTTTTCCACCCGTTCGTGCCCTTCTATCGGACAATCGGCGTCGGTCCACCTTCCGCGAGACGCGCGAACGAGAGCGGGCGGGGGTGGCGGAAGGGCGTTCAAGCACCTCGGATCCTTCCTGTCCGTCGCGAGTGAAGAACGAGCGAGTCGAATGGATTCGCGAACGATCCGCCTGTCTTTCGTGCGGCGATCAAACACAGCTGCGGCCCCCGCGCCAAGCAGGAATCCCCGGAACTTTGCGCGTTCGTGCAGCTGCATGCGAATGTGTCGTGTAACGCGATTATCTCGGATAGGGCGAGGGGTGGTTTACACGTGCATTCGCGAGACGTGGAAGTATGTATCGGGTTAACAATGTTGAGGGGTGAAGGCGTGGGAGGGGAGGGGGTGCGAGTTGCACAGGCGCCGCAATCTGATTCGTACGCTGAAGCGCACGCGATAAGAAACGAGAAGCGCGCTGTGTTAACTTCCGGGTTAAACATTCCGCTCGTCAGGATGCCAAATTTATCCACCGCGTCGAGTTACGCGCGCGGTTGTCTGAAACAGTGCATCCGCAAACGCGGTAGCTCTCGTGACCATCCGTTTTGTGCATCTAGACTTTTAAAGTCTACTTGTTACCTCCCGGGACGCAGTTTAAAAAAAGGAGAAAAGACGGTTGGAGTCTTTCATGCGTCATACGGGATCGATTCGAAATAATAACTGACACGACGCGATTCGACTGAATTGTCTTGGAGGAGTATCCTGCTCTGTTCCATCACGAAGGAAGCCGCGAGTATGTTGACAGACCCGCGGCGTTTACATCAACGTGGGTACACATCGGCGGCAGTATATCCAGAAGCCGGCGCAGTCTCTGTAATTTATGTGGAACAAACCCCGACTGTGGGTTTATGGGGGTCGTACGACGGTGGATAAGGAGCGGGCGAGATATCTCCGGCCTTAATATGATCGGCGACGCCCTTAATCCTGAACCCCCCCGGAGTCCGCCCTCCGCGCGCGGCAAGCTTGCTCTAGAATGAGGACGAAATGGTGGAATCGCGGGAAGCTCTCATAAAGGCAGATGCGGACACGTGCCTTACATACTAAAGCCCGATCCTGCGCCAAAGCCGTCGTACTGCACGTTCGTGGCTATATATAGGGTGTTCCAGAACTGTCGCGTCGCCTGCCAGACGCGGATTCCTCGACGACTTTGGGAGGGGGCGAGGAGAGCTAAGTCTTGGTTCGGCAAACATTCAAATAATCCTGATCCCGTTTGTGCTGGATTATTTGATTCTACCGCTGTAGACGATTTTGTCTCTTCACGACAATTAAGTAAATGTCAAGGTAACCGCCATCGTTACCATAGTTTGCCACTTAACGCGGGGCACAATGAAATCAGGATCGTCGCAGACGGTGTTACAGGCCGCGCCGGCATCCGAATTGGATTTCCGAAAATTCCTGCGAAAACACGTCGGTCCGACAAGCCGCGCGCGGACGGACGATAACTCCGGGATTCCTACGCGCGTCGGGATTCCGTCGCCGTGGTTGTATTGTCCGCGCCGGACAATGCGCCGGCTGATTGCGAAGCGGCCGGGCGAAAACTTGACCCGAAAATAAACCGAATCGCTCGAACGCCCTGGTCGACCGCCGCCAAACGCAGCCGCTCGAAATACAAGGCGAAAGGGAATCGACATGGGGCTCCTGTATTGGGTGTCTTGGGGCAACTCAACCGCATACGCTACGGGCCAGGCCATACCTTATCCGCAATAAGCTTCAGGCATAATGATTTTCAATTTACTTTAGACAATGATTAAATCGCCAAAAATTAAATTTCGTTAACTTCGCAGACGAAACTCTATTGTGCAACTTAAATGAATAAATAGTCTTTAAGCTCGGCGTAGCGTTAGTTGTCTCAAGTTCTCCATTGTTCATATCAATATGAAAATGTTATGGTATACAATATATCGTCAATTAAATTTTTATCGATAAAAGGCGGCTTCGCGGAGAACATCTGACTGTAAAACAAACGCCTCGTATGCGAGCGCTGAAACGATTCTTCGATCCAAGCACCGCCCGACGCTATTGTCGTGCCATCGCAGGTGAAACATCGATCCTGTCGCTGTCGCGCGGGAAAGCAGACATCGACAGGAAAAAGTGGCTTACGCGGCGGCGAGTCATGGTGATTTGCGAAAAGGAGTGCGCTCTCCTCTCTCAAACCGCTTGCAAGCCGCACGCATCGATTCTTCAGCGAATTTAAGTGTTCTTTACGAATTTTATTGCGTTATCCCATGTATCTGCATTGTAACGTCCAAAACGTCACAAGTTACTATTGTTTAGCCGTAATAAGTCGCGCAATAATGCAATAACGCGACCATGTCGCGCGAAAATCTCGGCTCTATTCGCTGAAGAGATTGCTTCCGTCTCTACATACGCTAATGGATTCTTCAAGCAAGGCGGAGAAATGGGTATAGAATGCCGCCGGCGTAAAAGTCCAGTAACGTAAAACGCAACGGCGGCTATTCCTAGACGGCAACAACATTCCGTAAACTGCGTAAAAACGCAACGCCCATATCGAATACTACACCCGATATCCGGGAAGAGAGAAACTGACGCGGGAGAGATGGGCGGCAGCTTAGTTTTACTTTCCCCATAATAATGCACGGACTGCTCTTCCGCTCGATTGTAAATACGAATCGGAGCGTGCGTGAAAACCTCTCATGCTCGTTTCTCGCGGTTGACTTGGTCGACACCCGAGACGGTCGCAACGAGACGGTTTATATTCTTCGCGGGTGCGATAGAAGCTCGCCTAAGCGCATTATGGAATCTCATAAACGGGAAAAAAGCACAGAGGCGGATATAGAAAACTGTTCAAAGAGATGAACGAAGATTACATACGTATGATCCAGTGTGATCCGTGAAGAATTTGCAACGTAGGACCTATGCAAACATTGAATGACTCTCGAAATAGTAAAATAACATTGCAAATCTATGATTTGTTTTTAGTAAAAACTATAATGTATTATTATTAATTAATTATATTCGTGTTATAATTGAGAGGAAATGATGGTTTTAATGTAATTATTTTAAAATCACGTGAGTGAACTTATAACTCGAAAATTATTTTATAATTATATTAATAAAATATATTATTACATTAATAACATTTTATTAAAAATAAAATGTTAAATTAAAAAATAAAAAATTATTAAATTAAATAAAAAAATAAAATTTTTTATAATTTATTAATGGTTACATAGAAAATAGAATTTTAATTAATTAATTCTTTCAAGTTTATTATTTTTATAGCCACTTTTTAGACCCGCCACTTGGAATTGGTTTCATACGAGCAAGCCACTTCACCATCCATCTTGCTGTATTGTCGTTTTCTTCATCTCTTTTTTCGTTTGCAATAAACGTGCGTACACGTTAGAGATAAATTTCTATCGCGAATGATACGCTCTTTTAGGACGTCGTTAAAGGATGTAGTGAGATCTTTCCTCTATATGTAACACGTGATCCACAGATCGTAAAGAGGTGAGCGATCTTTATGGGGAAGTTATTTCGGAACTTATTAGCAATGATGGACTGAACATGCAAGATGCAATTCTCTCGAATTCAATACATTACATGTTAATTTATCACATTAACATATTTTATCCTTTAAAAAACATTATGTGTGAATTCAAGTATCAAATATACATGAAATTAAAGCAGTGCCTTTAATCTAATAGTAATTTTTTTTTTAAATCTCTGCTAAATATGTTCGCAGGAAAAATATAATTTCTCTCTTTTCATTATTAATATGCTTTATATAAATAAAATATAATATATAATTATTAAATAAAGTGTATATACATATTTTTCATTTATATTTCATACGTTTTAGATCGCAAGGGATCGATATCATTTTATGAGTATACAATGTTAACTTAAAAAAAATTCACTTTGTAAAGTTTATAACTCACTAGAATAATTGGAAATAAACCATCTATGCAAACTACGAGACAGCCGACTGCCATAGCGGGAGCTATAAACTGTTATGATCCTGTGCTATCCCATAACAAGCTTATCTGTGGGGAAGGGCTCCGGTTTTGATATAGGGCTTGACCATAACCGCGTAAGCAGAAAAGTACTTCTGCACATGTTTTCACGACGGTATTTATCGCGATATTTCATACAGCGCGGAATATCCTACGCTTTTTTTTCCGCACCGTGGATGTTTCCACCTGAAAATGTTCATAGTCCAATGTTTTATGTTAACATCCGCGTTGTATAGATTTACCTCCTAAAATTTTTTAACAGGATCCATTAGCGAGTTTGGCGTTGAAATTAATCATTTGCGCGCGCGCACGTGAATCGGCGAAGTTGTTCAATTAGTTACTCGCTACTCGTTACTCGGTAAACTAAGTAAAAACATTACGTTCACTCGTATCACGTTCTTTTTACCCTTTTTTGTTATAAAATAAAATTTTTTACACGACAGATTTTCAAAATCTGATCCCAAGTCAAGTTCACCGACTTGCTCTAGGAAACATTTTAATCTAGTACGATCCTTCAGCTTTTCTTTACGTTACGTCACAGAAAATTGCTAGCTTCCCTGATAATGCGACTTCGCGTACCTTCCTGTTGCCATTCATCCTCAACAAACACGATCGCGCACGAAGCGAAAACGGATTGGTCTGTCCGGCGCGGTCCGTCATTCTTTTCTACCTATTTTCCTTAAACCCACCGGTCCACCCTCTATCCACTGGTCGCATTGTAATTCCGACCGAACAGTTTCGCTAGTGGCAAGTCCCTACGTGCCTGGCATGTCAAATTCGACACATAAAACTGCCGCGGAGACAGTAACCGTTCCGGCTTAACGTATCGTCGGCACGTGTCATCGTTCTCGTCTTCGTCGTCGTCTTTCGTCGTCGTCTTGGTCGTCTTCGTCGTACTAGCCGCCTATTGTCGTACTGTGGCTATTACTATGGCAAACGCGAGGACGCCCGTAAATAATTGGTATCGGATGCTCATTAGCTAAATCACCCACCGTTATCGCCGAGTCGACTCACGAACGCTGTAGTGCAACGATAAAATACATTGGGTGCAATACAGGATGTCTCGAGAGAAATAAAGCCCTCACGAACATACATGATAGTATCTATCGTGTCGGTTATTTCCTTTCGCATGCTAAAAATTTTCTAAATATTATCATCATGAATCTTACAGATTGGAGAAAATACTTGGAATACTTATGTTACGAGTTGAATAGTGCGGAATTAAGCTTTGAATGGATCATGCATCGTAAGATTTGAGAAATTTAGGAAATGATGACAAATATAGGGCTCTCGTCCCCCAATCCTTGAAGAAGAAAAATCGTCTACGTGTTTGCCTAGGTATCTGTAGCCGGCAGGAAGTGCATTGCATTTAGGGTATAAGAATATATATAAAGACAAATGGTACGTTTTATTAACAGGCGGTGAATGAAGAAAGAAATAACGCGGGAGGTCTATTAGCAGCGACTCTTCGTTCTGGAATGTCGCATCACGGTTTGTTATCGAGCGTCCGTTAAGTATTACCCTTAATTAGCTGCTGTCGGGAAAGTAAATTTAATTGAATCGACGAACACAACTACTCGTTCGATGTTACGTGTCGGACTAGAAAATTTGCTATTTAACCTTTTCACTGCGATAAGCAACTGATATTAAAAGCTACCTCTGGAAGTTGTACTTAAAGTTCAATTGTCTGAATACATAATGTCTTCTTCCTCTTATTCTACAACGTGAAATTTAATTTAGAATAACGAGCTTTAAACTGAATTCAAGGAATTAGCAAATTTGTTAAAAGCCACATTATCGTCCGTAATTAATTATAACAGATATACAAGTTTTAAAATGTAATAAATTAAATACACTAGAAGTAACAACTTTTGAATAAATTCTCGCGTTTCGTTAGCACTGGAACTCCGACAAATTTCGTTACATGCGATATTAATTCGGTATGCCAAAAGCTATAACAAAATTTCTATTGCAAAAAATATCTACAATATAATATGTATTTTTACATTGAAATACATTTCATGCGAAAAACATTTGCGAATTATTTTTAAGCGAACGAAAAGCTGAACAAACGTTCGTTGTTTTTGTAAAAAGCATATATGAAAAGTAAAACGCAAAAGTAAAACTTATGGCAAAAAATATGTCGCATCAAGTAATAGTGAAAACTCACAATTAAAGTATAACAGTATTCCAGCGACGAAGACGAAGATGACGACCAGGAGCACCAACAGGAGCAGCAGTATTGTTGGCCTGCACCAAGGGCTTCTGATTACTTCGGTTTGCCTGCTATCCTTGGATCGTTTCTGATCGACCACCGCGGATTCCCCGCTAACGTTCACCACAACGCCCTTGTAAGTATACTGGGGCGCTTTCTTATCTGCCAGGAAGCCATGATCGTCTTCGGGATCCGAGTAAACTCCATAAGCCTCAAAATTATTCTTCCTGTATCCGTTCATCTTCTCCGCGCCAGTCTCCTCCTGATCCTGGTGCTTCCTGACGTACGCGCCGGAGGAGGAAGAGCCCAGATCGCCGATTTTCAAAGTCTGATCGTACGACTTGTCTTGGTATCTGGCCGATGAGGTGCTTTCATACTTGGCCCTTTCATAGCTTTTCGAGCTCGTCAGCTCGTACTTGGGTTCGTAGCTCTTACCACCGCATTCGTACGACTGCTCGTCGTACTTGGGCTCAAAGGTTGGCCTGGACTCGTAGGTCGGCTCGTACGACTTGCTGCTCTCGTACCTGGGCAGAGTGCCATACATCTTGCTAACCGAATGGTACTTGCTCTCATACTGTCTGGCTGGCGGCTCCTGCTGTCCGGCGCAGGTGCCCAGATCGTAAGCAGAATCGTGAGTCTTCACGCCCGACTCGTAGCCCTTAGAGGCGGCTGGCTCGTAGATCTTGCCCTGATGATGATGATGATGGTGGTCCTTTTTGGGCTCCAGCTTCAACGTTTCTTCCGCGTAGCGCGACGCGTACTCGTAGTCAGTCAGATCGCGCGAGTATCGTCTGCTAGGATCCTGAAGCTCCGGATAAGCCCTACTGAGCTTTTGCGCGTCGTTTCGATCGTAAGGCGCGTCCAGGTCTGACTCCTGGTAAGTGCGTTGATCCACGCGGCGATCGGTACCGTATCTTAGCCCGTCCTCCGGGTAGATCCTATTGTCGTACCTTTCGAGGTTCTCCCGATCGAAGCCGACGCCCCCCTTACGATCGTAGTTCCGGTATCCCCTCTGATCGTGGTAAGCCCCCTCGTAGGCCGGCGCCGCCGAGGCGGATGACTGGGGGTCCTGATAGGACTTGATCTCTTGGTACTCCAGATAACGGGAGGACCTTCGCTCGCTACCATAGTCCATCGAGCCCTCGACCACGTTAGGCAATTTGCTGCTCAAATTCTCACCGGTTCCGGCGGATAGCGCCTGACAGGTCTCCGCATGCTCGACCAGATTCGGCAGCCGCGACAACGAGCTACCTGGCGTGTTCTCCGTCAGGTCGAGCTTGAGGCCATTGCTGCTGGTCCTGCGCATTTTCAGGGATTCGCATGATCGTTCCGCGGGACGACCGCGCTACGACCAGTGGACGATAGCGCTGACGATGATAGCGGTGATCGGAGTCTATCACGCTGGTTAGTTAGGAGTGCATTTTTGTGTTAGTAGCGGGTTCTTCGCGAGGTTAGTGGGTGAACATTACTACACCTGAAAGCAAAGAGAGAAAAGGAGGTGACGGTTAGTATGCTTAGTGAAATTTATATTTCTCTACAGTTTTATGTAATAGCAAGAAACTTGTAGCTTGTTACATGGAAAGAATGGTTTTCCTGAAATACATATTAAAAAATTTGGCCAGATACAGATCTGAAAATAATTTTGTTAGATCATCAAAATAATTACGTAGGACGCCCAAAATAGTTATAAGAATATCAAAACTTTTTGTAGCATTATCATCATGTTTAAATGTCCTACATAGTTACTTTTGATGGTCTAACAAAATTATTTTCAGATCTGTATTTGACCAAATTTTTAGATATTTCAGCAAAACCGTTCTTTCCGTAGACGTTAGTAACTTAATGAATATTATTGAGAGAATATTTAATAAGCAATTTGAGACAAGGATATGCAGTAATTAGTTAGTAATATTTAAACATATTTGTACACTAAGTTACTCGATATTAATTAATTTTTTCTAACGTGAAAAGCTTTAGTTGGCTTTCAATGGTTCAATTTGTTTCTTAATCTTTTATAGCAGTAGATCTAGTAATGGTTGGTACGTGGGCGTATTTATTAGCAGTTCGTTATCGGCGCAAGTATCGAGAGATACAATATTCAGGGGAGGAGAAGAGGGCAGCGATAGTCTGTAAGCGCTTCTCTAGACCGCGATTACCCTCCGTATGCTCGGTAGCACACGAATGGCCGCTATAGTCAATGATGATAATACTCGATCGTGCGTGACCAAAATGCGGCTGCATCGCAGTCAATGATAATGCGGCCTTCGAATGCATATCGAACGGAGTTCCCGGAAAATTGAAGTTGCTTAAACACAATGAATAGTCGATGGCAATGTTGAGCACACAATTTCTTTCAAATAAAGATTCACTTTTTGTTGCAATTTCAGCTTCTCTTTTCCCTCTGTATTCGAAGCTATTTTCGTTCTCCAAGTAATTTCTACCTTACATCGTTCCTATATTTCTAATGTTTCGTCATGTATTCAGTATGAACGTTAATAATAAGTTGATCGCATACATATGGTCGCGCAACAAGAGTCACGAAACTTAGATCATTACGTGTGTTCTAAATATGACTTCGTTTAAGTAAATTGAACTTACGCTAATTCTAGTGTAGGAAAACTACACTTTCATTATAAACTTCTTTACCTCATTTTTTCAAATAGTTTCACTAACATTATTTTTTGTAATTTTAGAAAGTTATGTAATCTGCAGTATCTTTCATAATATATATACATTACATAATAATTATAAGATTATAGTATTTTTCATAATACTCAACAAAAGGGGAGACCTTCTTATTGTTATATTCGTTTAACGGGTTTATAAATTTAAACATGGCCGCATTGGACACAAATGCAGTTGTTTTCGTCGTATTTTTAAAGTATAGCTACATCCCCCAGGAAAGTACTTTGGATGACGGGTTTAACAGAATCTAGGTTCAATAGAATTCCGATTTTAATTTGTTGAATAGGCCGGCATGGCGACGTCAAATCGACGTCGGATCGATAAATCACATTATTGAGCTAAGTCTTTCGATTACAGTCATATAATACCGTCCGCCCGGCTCTGTTCTCATTGTCAGTCGACGGGACGTATTCGCGATTGAACGCCCACGGAGGATCGATCGATAATTAATTAAACGCGATTGCGGAGGAACGACAAACGTCGCGCTCCCGGAAGTTTCTACGAGAATACCGACAAGTATACCACCGTCTCCCCCATAGTTGCGGACTTCCTCGAGGAGTGTTTCCCAAACCCGCCGGCTGCGACGACGTTTGCCTTACATTGTCATATTGCATCCGAAACGGCTGACTCTACCTTTAATCCTTAATGAACGAGCCGGTATTACGACGTAACTTTAATCGAATAAAGTTTCGATCGTCGTGGGCGCTGATTTGCAGGAATTATGGGACCTACAATAAACGAAAACTCCATAGTTGAGAAAAGACACGATCGTGCGGAGATAATCTAACTGTACTGCGATGCCCCGGACGCTCAAATTCTTATTTGATTTTCCTCGAGACATAAAAATGAACGATGTTACGTTTTGCACGTTCCTTTAATTCGAAACGAACGAGCGATCTGTGATATCCTTGCTTTTATACCAGTTTGCGTTGGAATAAATGCGGGCAATATGCCGTAACTGCGGCGACATTATCAGTAATTATTTCTCTATAGTTTGAAGTAAGCGGTTTAACGTGACGAAACGAGAATATCTAAGCGTTAAGCGCCTCACGCTGATAGGAGGATGCATCCTCCTTCCGGGTAAAGGCGATCAATCGCTGATGATCCTCGCGCCGGCTACGAGCCGGCGCTGTTCGTCATAAAATTTTCTCTAGCGACTAAACTGGAGTAATAAGTATGACAAGGGCTCAAAGGAGATTGCTGTTCCGCATGCAAATATGATTAGTTCCGGCGCGTAACTTCATTTGCGTATATTAAAAGCGCGGATAGCTCACTTTATGCAAACGACGACGGGATGGGCGTCGAGAATGAGGAAGGTGGGACGGGAGGGCCGGGGGGGGCGGGTGGAGAGGGCTGTTGAGGGAGATAAAAAGGGTGAGAAAAAAAAATGTTTCGCGAAGAATTATAAAGAGCGAGAGGAGCCGCGCGCCGGGGGAGAATAGGCGACCGGGCGGAGCGACGACGACGGGCGCGAGAAGCGAAAAGGGGGTGACGGCGTCCTTTTCTAGATCCTGATTGCCGGTCGTTAAATGTCCCGACCGCGCGCGACGCCTTGCACTTAAGCGTAACGTAACTTCGTAGAGGGAATGGTAATCGTGTGTCACCCGGCGCGGGCGTTCGCCAAACTGCATCGGGCTTCTCGCATGAAAAAAAAAGAGACATTAGCTGCGAGAAACGTATCCCCAGTTTGTCTCTGTCACCTCTGACGTTCATTTGTCAAGCGTTCGGGGGCCTGCCAACGCTGGCAGGGCATGACAGAAACCAAATACGCTTGATACTGGATACACGCTTTTTCAAGCCAATGCGGCGAACCTCCGGCGTCCCATTTACGCCCGTCTCTTCCTCCGGTAACTCAAAATCCGACACGGTGTCATTTGGTGTCGTGTTTATTTGTCACAATGCTCGGCGTCGAGCGATCAGAATGACGATAAACTTTAATCAAAATCACGAAACCGGCTGAAGCGGCGCTATCTATTTTCTCGCTGTATTCGACCCGTGCTCTCTTTCTATTGACAATTGTCGCGCGGACGATAGTACAGAAGAATTTCCCTCTTAACGGGAATGAAGACTTGGAAATTGCATCTCGTCCCATCTGCTTCGTCCTATCGCTCGGACAAAACTCGGATTTCGTAAACGCGAACGGGAAAACGCTGTACTCTGCGCGTTTGACTCGTCCGTAGCGAGAGCGGAATATCCGGGGCATCGCGTGTCGAGAGCGCGGAATTAATCCGCCTCTCGCTTTTTGGCTACCCTGCCGCAGTCGCGCTGTCGCGCGCGTTTCCTCTGGCGTTTCGCGTCGAGTGGCGACGATTATTGTCGCCGGTGAACGCAGCCCTGGCTGCAGCCGGAAACAATTCGGGGCCGCGAGCCGCTGGATTAGCTAACGCAAGCCGCGCACCATTCTCTCGGTTCCCGTTTTCCGTCGCGTTCAAACCCTCGCTTCCTCCCCCCTCCCCCAACCCCTCCGAATACCGACACTCCGCGCCGCATGTACGATCGTACGTATGAAACTATTTTGCTTAATGAAGCGCCGTTAAAACTTTCTCCGATAGGAAACCCTCCGAAATCCCGGGGGGGTTTTCGCCCAGTTCCCCCCGTGATTCCCGACTTCGTCGTCGGATCCTTCGGACTCCACCGGTAGATATCCCGAAATTGCGCGCGGCATATCCCGCCGACTAATAATTCCATCTTGGTATGCGCGGCCATTCGATGCCGGGAAACTCATGACTATAGTAGCACAACATATAAGACAGAGCTCCACGTAAAACGTTTAGAGGTATCGACCAATCAGGATCGTCGCGTCACGACATGAAGGATAATGTTAAGCAGTAGGGTAAAAACGCGCATGACGTACGGACAAATTCTTATCGTTCTTAGAATTTTTCGTTCTTGGACGTTATAAATGTTATTGTTATTGGACAAATGTCATAATTATCCTTCGTGGTTTGGCCAAATATATAAGATAATATAAATTATAAAAGCATGTTATTATTACCACTAAAAGAAGACTTGTGCGTTGAATAAAAGTGATCGTGACGTACGGACGTACGTTTTCCAAATTTGTTTTTAGTGGTAATAATAACATGCTTTATATTATCTTATATATTTTGACAAACTACGGAGGATAGTTATGAAATTTATCCAATAACAATAACATTTATAACGTCCAAGAACGAAAAATTCTAAAGAACGATGAGAATTTGTCCGTACGTCATGCGTGTTTTTGCCTAGTATTTAATTCATTTGGATGCATTCGGGGAATATGAATATTTTAATAAAACGTATTATATCATGCAGACATACACACGTTTCGTATGACTTATGACATGCCAATAGAAAACGATGTGGGTCAAACTAAAGCATTTTTAGAGACTCGTTGTACGTAGCAACTGCCATAAAGACTCCAAATAGAGAGTGACGTTCGCAATTCGATGAATGGAAAATATTGCGCAAAAAAAATGTATCACATGTTCGTCATCTTTCAAAGGCTTGCTATCTCCAGTCCTGTTATTGCACGTCACAGATACATAACGAGAGCATCGAATAGAGATTTTTGGAGTAGGAAGCCTCGCGTTTCGCTCGGAACGATGTCATCGCGCGAGAACGTTGAATGCTCGCAACGCATTCGATCTAAGCATCTCGATTGCAATCTCCTGTCCCTAAATAAACCGATTCACATACGTAGAAAAATCTCTACGCCACAGAAGAATTTCACCCCGTGGACATCACCGCGTAAATCCGTCTTAATAAATAACGGACCGTGGCCGATAATTAAGAGAAAATATCTAACAAGATGAATATCAAGTCGCAGTTGAAGTTTTGCCGAGATACTTCGATGTTTCGCAGAGGAGGAGAAGAAAGAGAAGGAAGAAGAGATGGAAAATATCGAGGAATATTCGAAAGAAATACATTAAATTACCTTAGAGCGCTTAACTTTACTTACTTCAATTTGCTTGTGTATACAGAGAGTCTCCTACCGCAAGTCTCATTTCGCAGAACTCATAGGCGTGCTTTGATAAATTTCAGATGAATTTTTCCCCCGCGAAAGTTGCTTTCTATCTTTCAACTTTAAACATCTCGATAATAAATATACGCATTCAGTTTCTGTTAAAATAAACCCTTCTTTACATTCTTATTATAACATATATTAAATTGGTCTTGCGATTGTGTTAATCTTTAGTGTATCAAACACAGTAATACTAACGTTATTGAGGAAATTGCTACTTTTTTTTTCAAATTGTTGCACTTATAGTCAGTAGAAGATACGCCACTTGTGAAATCTGCTGTTGTACTTTTTCCTAGAAATCTCCACAAAAGCTTTTATTTTTGCAACAAATATTTAAGAACAATTTTTTGGCGTTTTTCACATCATAGAGGCAGCGGTATTGTCTTTGGACCCAACCACGGATGATCGAGAACGAAATTGCGTTTTTTAAGGTTCCGATGAAAAAATAAATAAATAAAGCGTGTCCCGTGCGAAAATATTTACAGCCGCGGTTGCGAATGTTTGATTCCCGCGACCGAATAACACGCCTCGAACGATTTCGTTCAATGGCACACGATTCGGAGCAATTTTTAGATGCGTACTAGAAACGAAACTAGATTCATACATACGTATCGGCAATTTACTCCGCGAAAAAGCTTAAAATTAGTTTCGGCTAAGATTTGTTTGGCCGCGAGCTATCCAACGAGATTGATATTCCTGACAATGACGTTACAGACAATTGTTGATTTCGGTACTTCAGTATTCCGGCTTGGATTTTCTCCAGGCAAATGGCAACGAGAGAAAATAAACGTATCACTACGATCACACGTAGTCTTGTACATAAGTCGACTGAATCTCCGCGCAACCTTTTGCGAACGTTCTTTCACGAGTCTAAATTTGGAAATTCTGAAAAATGTAAGCTCCTAAATCTCTGTGGTCGGTGGAAACCGCGAAAAAAATGTGACGCAACTAAACGATTTAACGCGCGTGATTTTCCATCGTCCGAAAATATGCGAGCACCGCGACAACTGTAACAAACATTAAATTTTCGGCGGAAGGTTTTATTCGAAAATTGCGACGTTGTGCGGACACATCTGCCGGGATCGTCCGATTATTCCATAAACAATTTGAGCGATATTCCGTCGCGCAAAATCTGCCCTACATCGAAAAACATTATCGGCTTTACGAAGTTTCGGCGTAGGCGACTGCATCGGCAGGACGTGGCATCATTTTTCGACCGTTTATTCGGCCGTTTGGCGCGTCATGACTGATCCGGAACTCTACCGCCCCGCAAATCACCCGCTCTTGTCGCGAACCCCGCCGCCATCCCCTCCTAACCCTTCGCTCTTCCTCTCACCCCTGGCGACCAACTCCCGACGGTCCCGTAAAAACTCTTGAATTATTTATGTTTTTTCCGGGAGCCCGCAGTTGCAGTGCGGGATGCAAATGCATCTTCTTTTTTGCCGTCCCTTTGAATGTTTAATGTCGGCCCGCAAACAGAACTCGACCCCTCTTTCCCATCCACCCTGCGGGGTTTCCATCTCCCGCTCCACTCTCAGTCGGTCAGCGAAACGTAGAAAAGCAAGACCGGACGTACAAAGGTAAACGAGGTGAAGAAAGTTGCCATGGAAGAACATAAAGAAAATGGGAGACTGTAATTAAGGTGCAAGGAATTTATAAAAGAGGGATTATCGCGGCTGAAATACGGGAAGAATTGTCAAGTAAGATACTAATGCAACAATCATTGCAAATGCAAGACTTAACAAATGATTAATAACATAAAATTGATATTGACAAGTGAATAATAACATAAAATTAAAAAGTAAATGGAAGAGTTTAATATTCCTGAGATATAAACATCTATTTTTAACGACCAAATTACGGTTATTAAAAATTCTCAGGTATCAAACGAAAACTCTTAAAAGCGTTTAAAGAAAAGAGAATTTTCCTCTGGTATTTTGTAAATTTCACGTTATTATAGCTATATTAAAAATATTTGCAAGATATCTCAATAAAAATTAGATAAAATAAAGACATAGTATATGCATGCAAATAAGTGCGTTAAAAGCTGTTTGTTTTTCTAACTAACGTTACAACAAATATAAACATGAAAGATCAGGGCAAGTGAGAGAAAGAGAAGGTTTAAAGCGTCAGGAGAAGGTTAGATGAGAGAGCAGGCACAGGTGAAATCGATTTTAGCCGGCTGGTGCACCGACCTATCGCGCGAGTCTCGAAAGTTACGTATTAGGTGCTTCAGCCGTAATGGGTGCAATCAAACGTTAGGATTACCAGACGGGGAGAGAGAGGAGCGAGGAGGGGCGGCGAAACGGTTGAAAAGGGTTGCCTTGCAGTTTCAGGTGCATAAACGAGCTCTCAGCTGCGCAAGAACGTGTGCACCTGTAGTGGCACTAACGTTCTACCGTATGAGGACTATATAACGTACGGTATCAAAGTACGTTGTTTGATAATAAAAAGAAAGCTATGACAATGAATCCAACGCAATCGAGCCCCTCGTCTCGAGAACTAATGCCAATTATCTTCGCTACACATCTTCTTCCAGAACTATTTTAATTGTCAGCATTGAAAGAGCTTAGTAACTAAATTCCAGAGCTGAAATTTCGCTGAGGTAAAATCCACATCGAATTAGGTTATCCGCACATTCATAACTGAGGAAGCATTAATATCTCGACATTTTTCTCGTAAAATTGATAACTTCAGGTCGAAAAACCTCCTCTCAAAAATATTATTATTATTCTATGTCACATACGTATGTATGTATGCTGTACAAACACGACGTCGCAAACATTATTGTAAGATCTACTGCGTTGCGCAATTGCGGTATTGGCGAGAGGTCCTCCCATCCGCAATTTGACGTCACCGCAGAGCCACGTGATAAAGCACGTGTAGACAGAATTACGAACGTCTTTCCCCTAGTTTTTAGCTTTATCACGTCCGCCAACCCGGCTTTATCAACGTAAATACACGCCCGGACTTGCGCCACCGTATAATACGGTCGCCGGACCATATAACGTTTGAAAATATGCCGCGCCCGACATTTTCGCCCTTGCGCGTCACCGCCTGCAATCCCTTTTCTCCATTTTCAATGTAAGCGTCAACATACTATATCCACACACAACCACTACGTTGCCCTCCGATCTAATTTTAAGAAAGAGCATTCCGCAGTCCGGTACAGCTCGGCACATCTTATTGTTTCAACACAAAGTCCACAAAGGCTTTGCACGGTATCGGTGTTATTTTCGTGAGAAAATATTGCAAAATTTTATTTGTACAAAAGAGTTATATGTATAGTTATAGAGAAACGCCGTACACGCTTCTCAGCAACAATCTTCACAGACCACGTTTTAGGAAACTGAAACATTGCCACCTCTACCTAACAAGAATGCTCCTATAGGAATAATCGCTTGCTTCCAAGATCGTATCTGCGCTATTCATAAATGTTAACGTGAGTGCGCTAAGAAACATTAAGAATAACCATCTTATTCTTATCGCTTTCAGCTGCGCAAGTAGAGAAACCCTTCGATAGCCAGTCATATTGTCGGGAACGCACATCTATGCACTACTGCAGGTAAAATATACAATGTGTCCTCTCGCGCGAGCGGCGATTCCATTATAAATTCTTGCCTGTGAGTTAGGATGAGTAATTTGTACTCTTGAAGATCTACTCATCAAACTTTCTTCATGATCAAACATCGTGGTACACTTAAGTATCAAATTTAATTACGTTTTTAGGGCCCTATTCTCGAACCTGCCCTAATGATTTTCGTATGCGATACCTATTTGAAAAGCATTGAGTTTCGCATGCGAGTTTCATGAAAACGATTCAAGAATAGGGCCCCAGTAGTGGGATTCTCTAACTCGTTATGCAGTATAACGACAGTTATAACGACAGTCGCGCAGCTTTTTTACATGTAGAAAAGCTGCGCGACTGTCGTTATAACTGTCGGTATACGGCATAACGAGTTAGAGAATCCCAGCACAGTTCCGGTTAAAGTTAACCGAAAGGAAACACACTTCGTGTTGCTTATTTCCATCCCCGAAAGGGCCCAATTCGCCTAGGTCCTCTAATTCACCATGTTAAATGACTCCGTAGTGATATAGTTGACATTGAAACGGCCACCATTTTTCTCGGCTTCCGCGGTGGCTCGCGGAACACGCGGCAGCTCCGCGGGACACCCTGTACACACACGTAAGGCAGCTCGCGCGTTCCGAATGAGGCAGGTTGCGCGCATTGTATACGTGGCTGTTAGGCTACTCCCGGTATGGCCCTTCTGCGTCCAGCAGGAGTCCGCAGTGCGCCCTCGAGGGCACTTTGGTGCTCGTGCAGCGTCTCAGCCGAAAGGACTTTCACGTGGAGCGACAACGCCGCCCACCTTCAGCCCTGTCTGCCTATTTTTCTCCGCTTTTCTCGTGCTCGGCGCGCCTCTTCTCTCTCTTTTTCTCGGCACCGTTAAATAAATACTTAAATAAAAAGAAGAAAAAGTATGGTCCTTCCGTGTCTCCTTGTTTTTCCCGAAGCGGAGGACCATTTCGCTGGAAAGCATATTATTACCCCCTCCCGTCGACCCTCAACCCCGTCGCTTATCATTTACGTAACGTCTGACTTATGATGCTCCTTCTGCCACTAAAAGGTTTACCTCATCTAGCGCTGTTGAGGATACAATGAGGCGACTTAGATATAGATACTCCACTCCATTACTTTTACAAAGTAAAATATTATTTCTAAATGAGGAGAGAGAGAGAAGATATAAATATTTTTCATAATTTGTACCTAAATGCAGATCCAATTAAAAGAGTGATTATCTATTTACATTGCAATAAGTTTTTTATTCTTGGAGTCATTATTTATATTTAATGTAGAACTAAATTAATAAATTTATATGTTAATAAAATTAGTTAAACTTATGTCAGGATGTACCTAATATATTACTAATATTATAAAATATATGTGTGTATTTATATGTTAATATTTAATATATAAATTATAATCATAAAATATCAATTATATCCAGATATGCAGAAAGATAAATGTATTTCACAAATGAAAATAAATCTATCCCAATAGAGAATCCAAACACATCTGTATTTAGATTCTTAATAACACTAATCTCTCTTTCTCGTGCTAGAAGAGAAATCTCCTTCGTGTTGCAATTAAGTGCGATTTAGACGACTAAAAGCCGTTCGAAGGGGCGTCGATTTTTCTCTTGCTTCTTTTTTCGTTCTACTGACCGGCGAATGTTGTTTCTCCGCCAACTTCCTTTCGCCCTTCGTAATTCGGTTTTCCACGGTCCAGTTAATAAAGATCGAACATCAACAGTGCAAAACAAACACAATTATCCCACGGACCTTCGAAAACGATCACGAGATTTTCCGAATCGCATGAGAAACACTCAGTTTTTCTCCATTTTTAACGAAATTGATAAATACAAAAATAAAAATATGAACTTTTAAGAATAACTCTCATTTCTCAATATTACCTAAAATTGCTTTAAGAAATACTACATTTTACTTAATCGTCAAGATATTTAAATTTAAGAAAAGTTATGATCTTTTTTAACCAGTCAGTCAATAAAAATTACTATATATATTAACTATAAATAATGCACATTTAAATTTAATTCCCGAATTTTATAAATAATTTCAAATGAGAGGAGTAACAGTTACTCTTCGTTACAATTTCCTCTGGAGTGACGCTATTTCGGATTAACTTGACGGTATCGTTAATCGAGAATCCATCAAGCCGCGCCGCCGTAATATAAACATCCGGTTAATCGCGCATAACATTATCGTGGGGAAAAAATACAGGCCGAGAAGGGTACGCTTAAGCCGAGGGAGCTTCATCATTGAGTTGCGAGAAAAGAGTTCCGCGCATAATACGAATTTATCGATCATCGCAGCTTTTCAGACCAAAAGTTCGTTTCCAACGAGCAGTAAAAAGAAGAAAAAAAGGAAGGCGAACTGAATTACGAAATTTCAGAACGGCTGGAAAGAAGGATCTCGCGTAAGCGAGGCGACGAGAAAAAAGCAGGATCGGTTTACGCCAAAACCCGCTCGGCGAAAAGACTGCAAAGATAGCAGACAGGAGATAAAAAAAAAAAAAGAGTGCGCGACTGTTCAGAACGATGCATTCAGACAACTCTATCCTCAGGATTTTTCTCTCTATGTGCACTTACGCGGTACGGCCTCTCATCGCTCTTTATCCGTGTTCCTCTCTCTCTCTCTGCGGAAATGCTAAATTAGAAAAATAATGAAAGCGGCTTGAACTTCTCAAACTTTTCAGTCCAAAGAGAGATGCCGCATTTATACGGCTTTCAATACAGAAAAATTTGTCGTTTAAATAAATATAATAAATAAGTAGCGTAAGGAAAGAGGAAGGAGTAAGATATAATCTCTTTTAGATGTCAAACATATTCGACAAGTGAAGAGCTAACAATAATCCTGAATGGATTTGATAAATGAAAAAGCCTGTCAAATCTCCTGTCAAATATCGTGCAGAAGCGTAAAGCTAACGCGACGCTGATACTTTTCAACGTGATAGCTTCGTTTCGCATTGAAGAAGAGAGAGAATTAAACGGCCCCGGACGCACCTGAAGGAAGGACGTGGATAAAGCAGTTTGGGAGAAGAGAGATGGCGAGATAAAACGATAGGACGCTACTGGTCGGGTTTACGACGAAAAGGGGCGGGAGGGGGCTTAAAAAAAGCGGACGAGATAAAAGCGCTGGCAGCAAGCGCAACCGAAAAAAGCTCTCTTTCTCTCTTCCACGCGCCACGATCCATCCCCGCATAATTAATCAGTTTCGTGGGGCAGTAATTACGGTGTGTTTCCGCGCGATCGCTCGGATGGTTTCCGCGAGAAAAGGAAGCAAGGGAGTGAGAGCCGGGAAGGGAGGAGAGGGAGAAAAAAGATAGAACAGCCCGTGGCGAGGGATAGCTAGTACGTTTCGAGAAGAGATAGAAAGACGGGAGGGGGAAGAGAACGGGGGAGAAGGTAAAGGGATGGTGGTTGCAAGGATGCAGTTTTTTCAATTCGCCGCAAACAACGTGCCGTCGATAAAATCTGCATTATTCCGCGCCGCGCCGTGTCGGTTCGTTAGTTATATACACTGTTGGGCAAGATTATGCTCCCAGAGAGAGGATGGTAGATTTACTGGACTTATTCAGAAGTGATTATGTAGACCGGAAAAGAGAGAGAGAGAGAGAGAGGGGGGAAGAGAGAGAGAGAGAGAGAAGGATGTCTGCTCTCTCATCCCTGCTAATAAACAACCGCTATTAGCATTATAGCTAGGGAATTCCTAAACTTTTCCGCCACCTACACCCTCTATACCCTGCGGATTTTACTCAAAGTTTACATTTAGAATTTTCAACGTGCAGCGTCATTAGAGCGAATTTTATTCGTTTAAAATAACGCGATGAAAGATTAAATGTATACATAAATAGGTTAAAAGCATCTCAAAGAGATACGTATAGATAAATCTATCACTTTATTTATTATCTTATTTCCCTTCCTGTGGGACGCGTGCATTGTAGCAGTGAAATTATTGCGAATTCATAAGTATGATAAATTTACTAAGAATCGATTTTGAGATTTAATTCATATTTCAAATCTTGTGGCAATTATTATTAAGATCGATAATAAATTAATTATTAATTGAAGTGTTACCACGCTTAATTATGTAGCGGGTACCTTTATGGTTGGGGTTGTACCTTTATTAAGAATTTAAACTTAAGTCTCATTCATATGTAATTGCATGCACTGCATACTAGGTGTTTCGAAAAAACTTATTAAAAATCGTGTACGTAAAATATTGATACAACATCATATTGTTAACAATAATAGCTACTTACCTATTAGAATACAATAATATAATAGCGTTTGCGCAACTTATAAACGATTATCGTTACGCGCTCAGTGCCCGAGTTCCTGGTTAAAAGATCGATCCCGCATACATCAAGCAGGTAGAATAAGCAAGTGGAAGCGGCGATATTATCTCCGCGACACTCGGTATACATAAATCGCGCGTGCGTAATTAATCGGCCGCCTGATAAACGCGTCTGCGAGAAAAAGTAATATTTTCTTCGGAGTTCCGCACATCGACTTTCGGCGGAATTACATTCGTTCGTTCGTTCCATTTGCGCGTTCTTCCTAGTGGATGCGTATACACGTCTCGAAGTTTTATTGAAAATGGCCAATCGTTCGGATCTGTCTGCTGACGTTCGACGGCCGCTGTAAAATTCTCCCCTCTTGCATTAAAATCGTAAAACCGGACGCGCGTCGAGATTGCGGCGTGAAGCGCCATAAAGCGTTACCGACATCTCTGAATTACGACCAGTCTCGTCCTTTACACCGATTCTCTTCCACGATCCGGCTTGACCCAGCGATTTCTGCCACTTCGAATTCGTCTGAATTCCTCGTAAACGATGGTATTTTTTCCACGTATTCACGCTCTGCTCTTGCCAAAATGAAATTTTTTATTATAATATATGCAGAATCACACTGAAGATTCAGCGTGTTGAATTCAAAACGTTTTGTCAGACAATTTTTAGCTTCGATAAAGACATATTTTATAAGTAGAATATGCGACCTATATTTCAGACGTAAAAATGTCTGACCTATACTAGCTATATCTACTTGCGACCAACAGTTGCGCTAAAAATGACTACTTTTTTAAGCCGCCACGATGTATTATAGCTTCAGTATCGTATTACAACATCGGATTACAAGCGCATTCAAGTATATCGTCTTTTCTTCGCTGTTCTTTTCACTTTTTTTACGAAATAAATGCAAAGCCGGGTCCACCGTGTAAACACACAAGACGGCCTCTCGCGCGAATAGGAGCAGTAACGGTGGTATATTAGCTTATATAAGTGTGTAATATGAGCATTTAGCTCCAATAATACCAGCGGAACAATACGGCTTTACCTACACCACCGCATTTTCAACGTTATATGCGTCAACCTCGCAAGAAAGTACCTCGTATTGTTCGCGCGCCTGCACGTGCATACCGGCACGGGGTGGCAGCCGCACACGTGAATATTCGCGCAGGTAGAGACGACATCGCGCATAAAATTACGGGACGACCCCCTCGGAATCCGTTTAACTATTAATCCCCTCGATTTTCGCCGAGTAATTCCACGCGCCACGCTAAATGTACCGAGTTGTAATAAGATATGAGCTTCTCAGTCTGCGTTGTATATGCTCGATGATTCATAACGAGTCGACGACAATCTTGTTTCGTATTGATCTCGTAGAGGTATTTCTGATGGAAGAGATTCCCACAACCGAGATGTACACCGATCGATCTTGATGTACGCCATCGAACGTTATCGTGAAGTTGCGGTTGTTTAAAGTTTGGGAATGATCTATGAATAGATAGAAGAGATACGGAATAAAGATAACAAGTCGAGCACTACAAGCAAATTTTTCACTGATACAATAAAATTAATTTCCATTTGAAAAAGCACTTTTCTGTATACATTCAAACGATATCGAATTTTCAAAGAGCGCAGCGTGTGCAGTAACTAAAAGTTGCTGAGCATATGTTGCTGAACAAAGCGGTTAAAGTCGAACACGCTTCTTTCCTTTCTCTCTCTCTCTCTTTCTCTCTAAACTATCGACGAGTTTTCAAGTGCAAAGAACAAAATTCTCGCAAACGAAACTCTCTTCCACGCGCGTATACAACGAACAAGGAGTTGCAAAGAGTCTGTCGTGGTAGAGGAAGAAATACGAGCTGGTGAACAGCCGACGAGAAAAAGCAGTTAGAAGAAGTCAACAAAAAAGATAGTGAGAAAGAGAGAGAGAAAGAGGGGGGAGCTAATCCAGACTTTCCTGAAAAAAGGTGGAGAAGGAAGTAAAGGCCGAAGGGTCGAAGCAGACTTGCCTTCATGCGATCGTAAAGGTGAAAGATGACATTAGTTGTGTCTAAAAAACTACGCGCAAGTTATTTCTTGATATAACATAGCCGAAACCCATGTATTGTGAAATGGAATCGAATGAGACATCGGAAAAAGGTCACGAGTGTCTAAAAAGAGTGAGGTCAAACAGAAAAGAAAAGGCGTTAATTGCACATTATTAGATCTTCCATTCTTTAGGCAAGCTATTATAAAATAGAATACATTCGAGAGATGCTCTTGGTTATTATGCATTCACAACAGTGCAATACATTTTCTAAAGAAACGTCTGATTTTTCTGACTGGTGAAAATGTTGATTCACATCCTTTCTACAATGATCAATTCAATTCGAGACAATAGCGCGTTTCTGTTCCCTTTTACTCTTTTCCCTCCGTTCCTCCTCTCTTTTCATCTCGAACTTTTCAGCAGACACGCTGAACGTCATGCGTCTCGAAAAGAGTACAAGTCACTTTTGAATACGCTCCTCGCGCTCGACGGCCAGATAATGGGGGAGTCATTATGAAGTAAAAAGGATGCTAAAGATCTGCGTTTCATCTCCGTCCGGCTGGAAAATTACGAGGTACTCTCTCCCACGTACCTCTCCAGCCTCCTTCCCTAATTATCGATAGTTAAAAATCTCGGGAGCGGAGACGCGCACCATCGATTATCGAACGGACAATAGTCTGAGCCCTCGTCCGACGACTTAACAACGTGATCTCCGGACCCGCGGAAGTCGATCAATTAAAATAAGTAGGGAAGGAAATGACTCGTGCTTCTTCGCGGAAGATGTTGTACAGCGTCGCATTGGAAAGTAGTCGGAGGATGTTTTCAATAAATTCAAAGTATTGAGACTTCAATGGCCCGTGTATCGAAAAACAATTGGCCGATAAATCATATTTAATATAATATATGTAGGAATTTTATCTATAACATTTTCTTGATATGAATAAGCGTTATATATTCCTCCGGACAAAAAATTTTACGATGACATAAACTTACGAGGGTAGACTTGTGTGCTTTTATGTACACCACTCGCTCGACGTGCGCGATCAGCCGCGCCGCCCTTGAAAAACTCCGCAATCCTTACCTCCTTAACTTTTACGAGCGTTTGGCTGGTTTACTTTTTACGGCGGCGAAAGTTCGTTTGTGGCAAAGTAGCGCAGCGTTGGCAGAATGATTTCGCTGCTCTCCTCGATAACTGCAGTTCCTAACGGAGTCGCGCAGGAAACAAAGAGAAAAAAGTCCCAATCTGCCATTGCTGATCCGTGACAAAACGGTGCCTCGACCGAAGGGGAAAAAAATAAATGTGTTGAGGAATCAAAAGGGAAAACGTTACATCCTCAACGCACCCCTCGCTGTTAACCCCATTTGATTAGAATTTAAAATGGCGTTGCCGCCGGAAAATTTGTGGTTTCTGAGGAGCAATAAGAAAGTCATCAAATTTATAAAAAGAGAGAGGCAACTTACGAGGTATAAACCGTATTTTCTCTTAACGGCCATTTATTTCCTGTTTATAATTTACTCAGATAATTTATGTGCTCTCTGGGAAAATTACAAATAAAAACGAACTCAGAGCGACAAAGACGTAAACGGATGGTATGGCGTAGCATACAAGGTTCCTTGATACAATCCTCTTTGTAGGAACTAACTTTTTCCGACGATAACAAAAATTCTTTTCGCGCCTTTCATCTCGGAATAATCTTCTTATAGTGACTAACTTTGTTTCACAATAATAGAAAATTCTTTTCGCGCTTTTTGCTCAAGCATTGAAAATTCTGCAATTTATGAAAACAGATTGCCTCTCTTTAATTTCGCATTTCTGCATATTGCGCTATATATTTATTATTTTACCTTACAAAGGGCAAAAAATACTACATCATACCAGAGTTATTTCTCGACGTTATTAAATATAAAAATAAACGTCTCGTGCGTTACTGTATCGTGGATGTATATCGCTTTTACTTGAGCCTCTTCTAATTTACAGAATCGCGTGTTTCGTTCTGCGGAATACAAAAATGCCTACTTAAACACCGCGGAGAACGACTCGTAATCAGCAACGTGTCGGCGGCGAAATCGAGAGGACAAAAGGAAAATGGCGAAAGGGTCGTACGATATAGGATGTCCCAGTGAAGAAGAAGAGAGCGTCGTTACGGTAAATTACGCCGGGGTATAATGCGAAATATAAAAAGCGGGGTTGTAATAGGGGGCGTAAGTCGCGACGTCTAAAGGGAGGCGAGATACCGTAACCCGACCGACGAACAGCAGCAATTCACGAGATAACCGCATTCACAGAATAAGCATCGAATGAATCGAAAGGGCGCGTCTACAACATGTACCCAAATGTGAACCAACTGAAAAAAAAAAGATCGTCAATGGACTAGGATCTCTTTGATGTTTATCTTTACACAAAGTTGTTAGCGCTTGAAACTTTTTTTCTATAAACATCGTCGATGCAATAACAAATACATTTCCAAAAAATGTTCTCAATGTATATATGGGTGAGCTATTTGCAAGCAGTCGGCCGACAGACGGATAAGTAAACAATCGATGTATTTTGCTTTCTCTCGGAAATGGAAATCGAAATGCAACGTTTGCCGATCCGGACGTGTTCAGAAACGCTGATATTGGTCGGCTCTTCAGTTTTCTCCAGTTTCGTCCAACGGCGCAACACGTGGTCGCAATAATATTAATTTTAATATTATTTTAATATTACACAAGACGCGCACTCATTGTCTCCCTCCCTCGCAAGATATATATATATATATATATATATATATATATATATACAGGGTTGGGAAAGTTACTTTTACAAAGTAACTCGTTACCGTTACTCGCTACTCATTCAAAAAAGTAACTCGTTACCGTTAGTCGTTACCCATTGGAAAAAGTAACTCGTTACAGTTGTCGTTACTAGAAATATAACGAGTCGTTACAATTTCCGTTACTTTTTCGCTAAATTTTAATGATCTTTTTTTAGAATAACATCCGGCTGTCTACATTAATCGCAACATGATCAAACATAACGTTCCCTTCTTTTAAAACTCGCTTATGCCCTTTCCAAACATATGTATTGTACATGTACAAAGTAACGATAAAAGTAACGATTATATTCGTTACCATTACCCACAAAATGTAACTGCGTTACCGTTACCGTTACTAATGAAAAAATATAACGTCGTTACCAATTCGTTACTAAAAAAAAAGTAACTGTAACGGTAACGGCTTTACTTCCCAACTCTGTATATATATATATATATATATATATATATATATATAAGCAGCTGGGACATATATATATATATATATATATATATATGTCCCAGCTGCTTATATTTAAAAGCAGATTTTAATATTATATGCCGTTTGAACAATTATCTCGTTTATCCACAACATACATACGTGCGTTTTCATCTTTGTGAATACGAAAGATTCGCAGAGAAGATTACGCAAAATCCAAATTCGCGTATCTACATAAACCTGTCCTTATCTATTCCAAATGCGTGACGATACAGAAGCATTGCAGGAGGAAATCGGCGCGAGTGGATCGTACCTCCGGGACGTTTCTCCGACATAAATTCCGACGTTTCTACTCGATATAAATCACCGAATGACGCACAGTCGTTCCTCCCTCTGGAAGGGGTTACTTTCCACTCGGCGTCGAATGAATCAATTCCTGACGCGGGTATTTTCTCCTGAGAAACGGAAAATGAAATCATTAATAAATCAATCTCTCACCGAATTCAGCGCCGTCAAATGCAAAGAGACGTTTTCAAACATAGCAAACGAATATCAAAATCGAAGCGGACTGTCATTGAAATATTCAAATTGCGGGATATTGTCAAAGATACCATTGGTGGCATATCAATAGGAATTTCTGCGCTGCTTCAAAATTGGCCGAGCCAAAAGTGTATTTTAATATCATGATTTTTCTCCCTTATGATTTTTCTTATGATTTATTCGTCCAAATTTCCAATAATTTTTAATAGAGAAATTGGGTATATTTACTTACATATTCTCGATCATGATTGTTTATGAGTTTTAATGAAGAAAATGATATCTTTAGAGAATCTTATCAAAGTTGAAGGGATATAACCCTGGTCAAGCTATAACTTGTAGCTCATACACACACACATCTTGATGTTATTAATTATACCATAATACATCGCAGTATGTGATGCATTTTTGTTTATATTCTCTCTTGACATATTCTTTGTAGAAAAGACGCATTTTAATAAAGACAAAATTTTTCTAACATAAGTGGAAATTAAATCGCGAACATCAACGGTTTCTAGTTTTCTGACATTTCTTGGTACCTGCGGTCGAAAAGCGCAAAGGATAGCCGTTTCGTTCATACGAAGGAAGATATTGATAATGCGATTGAGCGAACTGTTCGAATGCGAAGTATTCTGTGGAAACGAGTGGCTGAATCAGTCGCGAGAAACGATTTTAATTTCTGCACGCTCTGTGCAACAGGCGACGATCCAACTCGCGTTCAAGTTTGTGTTTTTACGCGCGCCTCTCTCGATACCCCTT
This sequence comes from Aphaenogaster floridana, assembly GCA_003063835.1. Lineage (NCBI taxonomy): Eukaryota > Metazoa > Arthropoda > Insecta > Hymenoptera > Formicidae > Aphaenogaster > Aphaenogaster floridana. The sequence continues at coordinate 164,310 of NJRP01000002.1, forward strand.
AATCCTCTTACCGCGTTTAAACTGCTGTACATTTCGCTCGGTACTTGGCATCTTCCTTCCGTTCGCGCATACCGCGTTCGTCGCCGAGATCGCTCGCGCGTTCGCTTTCGTTCGCTGCATTTGCATTCGCGAATTATCGAGAAATCGTTTCGCCGATTTCGCTAAATTAATTTGCACGCCGCGTCAAGCGGCATTCACATTCCTCGCGTACTCAGATCTGAATTTACTCGAAGCTGGATCCACATCGGCCAGCCGATTCCAACGGCGCTATCGCGTGAATTCATTTCGCCGATAAACGCACTCAATGAACAATACGCGCGTTCTACGCACGATTTTTATTTCAATCACATACAGAACCACTTGATATCCGCTGATATCCGAGCCATTGTTAAAACTGGTGTAAACCGAACTATAAATTACGTCAAATCTCGATGAAGGCGCTGCGGATCGATCGACTAATATTTTGCGTTCACGAAGAGACCTCAAGCAACGCGGAAATTTTTCAAGTATACTCCCATAATTAGGATCGTACAAAAATTTTTATCTGAAAGGAGATAGATCCTTTGAGATAAACTCTCAAAGAATCTATCCCTAAAATTTTTCTTTAGAATACTGAATACAAACTTGAACGTCGATTTGCATGAATGTAGTTTTACATCCGCGTCCCTTATTTATATCTGCATAAATAAACGCGTGGCATTCGAGCGTTATATGAATGGAAGAACTACGCATAAAAGCACGGTTGAAGTTTCTAGTACGGGAAGGTTTTCCTCAGCACGCGACCGCGTTTTGTAACCGGGCTTCCGTTCCGGGAGAGACGGGATTCCGGTCCAGGTAGTAGTCGTGAAGGAAAAAAAAACAAGAACTCGCCCTCTCGCGGAACGCTGACTTTATGGATTGTAAAAGGCCTTACGAGGTGCCTCCTACGCGCTACGCGACTATGTGCCGGAACGTCCTTCGGGTCTGGCCGATATCTTTACGCGAATCTCGGATCTCTCAGGTGTTTCCCTTCCGCCCCCTCAGCCGCGGAGATTTAAATCGCGCCAAACTTTCTGACGATCCAGTAAAGATTCCTCCCACGAGAGCAGTTTGTCGTACCGGTACTGTCGCCCTCTCGGATCCGGTTCGTACATTCTTGTATCCCCGTGAGTCGTAACACTGAGTGTCTCCTTTTATTTACCGAATTTCCTTTTGTCCGATTCGGAGACTTCGTGCACGAAGTTGACATCTCCTCAGCAAAAATCTGACCAAATCTCGATCTTTTGACTTTTTAATACGCAATGAATGCCACGATTTCCTGCATTTATGATTCTATTATGTCTCATTTACCGGATTTTCTTTGTCCGGTGTGGAAACTTCGAGCGATGTGCGAAGTCAATGTTTCTTCAGTGGAAATTTGTAATCGTGATCTTTCGCGATATTTTAATAATAAATGCCGCGATTTCCTGCATTTATAATTGGAGCTCATAATAAAAATGTCTATGCACGATAGTTTGTTCATGTAGACAGCGGTACTTATTTTATTTACCGTACAACTTATTTTACAAATACAATGCAGCAAAAACTGGGTAACCGGAGTTCTATGTCGAAAAACCGTAAACATAAATACATGAACCATAATTACGTTAAAAAAGTTATAAAAAATTATGCAGGTTTTGAAACTACTTTTTAAACTAAAATTTTGTTAAACTGAAGTTCATTCGTAAATAATGATGGAAAAGAAAGTTTTGTTACGTCACTGCAAGACTATCCTACGTAGTACATGTTTAAAAAGAATCTAATAATATTCTGCTATTCTTATCTGATAAAAAGACACGACAAACTATTAAAACTTAACTGAAAAGTTTGAAAAGTTGGCGACTAAAATTCCTCATTTGCCAATCAAATTAGTTCATGCTAGACTCGTCAAGAGCTTTTTATACCCCGACATTATCATTATTCGCTGAGAACGTCGAGCAATATTCCTCTACTCAACGAGTGTTCCTAGTTTAACAAATTAACTCGCAACCAAGGTTGAACATTAGCTTCGTAGCAGTTTTAACTTTCTGTATATGTTACACTCTTTAATGCCCGTTTATTGCGCCTAACCCGTAGTTACTTAATTTATTCGTTATCAACTTTAAACTCTTTCAAGGCATACAAAATAAATAAATGAAATAAAGAGAAGTGAAATAGAAAGCCCCATTACTTCACATTCTACTTAACTTCGTTAAAAAATAGATATTCTTTTTTAGCAGAAGTACACGGTCAGAAGTTTCAGATATGGCAGCGGTAAAAACGTAACGCCGATAATGTCGGATAATCCAATATTGGAACTTCGTAACGAAGAGTTTAATAGTGTGGCGGATCAGATCAAATATATAAAATTTATAAAGGTTCATGACGTAAAAGATCAATGTTAATACAGAGAAATTTCTTCAAGGAAAAGAAAGTAGTACTGTAACAGAATTCTTAATGTATAAGACATTAATGTAAATTTTATGCTTATAGATATGAAAAGTGAAAAGCAATGGAAGTCATAAAAATTGCACAAATCTCGAACGGGATTATTTTTTAACTATTCTAATTTCTTACAGTTAACGACAAAGAATGCGAATCTTCTTCGTAGTCCAACATCGTAAACGATGTGTAGTGATCACCATGGTGATTTTCTTGGCAAAGGTACTCTCAGTGGTTTGCCATTGCCTTCCGAGAGGTGGTAATCAATTAAAAATTTGATATGTTCTGGGTGGGTTTGAACCTGGATCTTTGGCACAGAAAGCAGACGCGCAACTCTTACACCACAATCACCATAAGAATGCGAATAACACGAATATAAAAGATTAAAAATAGCAGTACAGAGAAACTTTGTTTTTTACAAAGAGTATAAGATTAATATCGTTAAAATTAACTAATTAAATGCATTTCTTAATAATCTTTTAATCCACACATGTCTCTTCTACCTTTTTTATTTTTGATATTCTGTAAAAAAGCAAGCTCTCCGAAAGCGAATTTAATTAAAATATTTCATTATAATATAAAATAAATATAATGTGAAGGCTACATTCAAAAAGTTTCAATCAGGGCTGTATGATTAATCAGATGCGTCCGATGTGGACGAGTCGAGATGAATTTTAGCAAACGTGGAGAAACTTTATTCATCCTTGCTGTAAATTAAATAACGCGCAGATACGCACGAGTTCTGACTGTGAGATCAAAATTACGATGGAAAGTTTCCAGTCGATGTTGAGGGAGGATGGGGAGGTTGCCGATGTTTTATTTCCCTATATTTTTTCATCTGCACTACAAGGTAGGTGCGCCGCTTTGCCAAACTTTTCTCCTGATGATTTGTAATTAACATCAATAAAAAAAATAACAGTAAGCGAAAGTAAATACCGTACACAGCGTAAGAATATAAAAAATCCGAGACAATTCAACGCCATGATAATTCGTTAAAATAAATTAAATTAATAGTTTCTGTTAATATCTAGTGCTAATTGAATGTTAATGAGTCAAATGATATTAACAAAAGAATTCGATTATACAAAAGGATTAAATTGCGAAAACAATAATTTGTGAAAATTTTGAAAAAAAATCTGCATTAGGACTTTCAAAATCGAGAGTTTCGATTCGCAGCACTTCCCGATTTGGAAAATCTCGTTTCCACATCACGCACTCGTGAAACGAGAGTGTTACACCCCGGAGTACCGCCATTTGTAATTGATGACCGATGAAAACAATCGCGCCAGCGCCATCGCGCCTATTAATCAAGAATCGCGACGAATAACGATTTGTTGCGAATAATGTTACGCCGTTTCCAAGCAATATTCAGCCCGGTAGTGTAATATCGACGAGCTAATGGCTGCGCTCACAAGAGACTTCCAGTTTCTCCTTCCACCCGCCACTCCAGTCCGCCCTCCGGCTTCTTCGGCGTTCGCAGAAAGTCCTCGATATTCCCGATCGTCTTGTAGGAGCGCTATAGATCCGCCGATATCCGCTATTGTTGCCCGAGAGCCATTTGTCCCGTGAAATATGCACGCGACGCAAATGCTGCGCGTGTCCCATCGGGTAGATCAAGAAACGGCAAAAATCAAAATATCGAGAAATGCCGGAAGGCTTCGGGGTAATATCAGCCGTTTCGCCCCATGATTTCCGTCCGGATGTTTCTTTTCCTTATTCCGTTCCGCGAATCATTTCCGTGACGACAGTTCGCCGTATAAAAGGAACACCGTGAATCCCGCGGAGAAATTCCGCTGAACTCGATGACTCCGTGGATTTTGACGGACCGACGAAATTCTCCTGCGGAATTTCGGGAATTCCGGATATATTAACGCAAGAATTACATGGGATGCCTCATGAAAGCCAGTGATGGAAACATAGCTTGTACATCAATTGAAAAAGGCACAAAACATATTGTAGTTCATTATTGTTATTACTTATTATATTTCTAAGTTTAATATTTTATCCTTAATGAAAAATCAATAATTATTAAATTAAAATGTTGAAATTTTCGTTTTGAATTAATCCTTTAAGCAGTGAAAACATATACATACTTATGTTATATTTATTGTACGAAACAAATACGTTTCGTATTTTGCATCAGAGCAGTGCTGCTGTGTTAATTTATTAACAATTGATACTTAAAACAAAACTACTTGAAATCTGGTTTTAAAAAGCATGACTTTAATATGTAAAAAGCTCACTCCATATCTGGAACTATCGTTAGTAGTAGTACGAAAACTCATTGTTCAAAGGATTAAAAAGTTAATGAAATTATACGCGTGCGCTTTTAGGGATGAGTAAATAATCTGCGATCCTGGATAATATGCCGTTATTTTGTGCTGTCAAACACGATAGGCAAGCGAATCTTCAGTATCGGGGAAAACGATGCGGCGAGAGTGACATTTCTCGATAATGCTGCAAACGAAAAGGTCCGCGTCGTTGTTGCTCGATCAATCGACATCGACGTTCTTGTCTCTCGATATTTCCCGCGCGAGTGGCGAAATGAAAAATGGTGCATAGGAGTGCAAAATCTTGTTGAGCGCTTTTTCGAAGAGCCTTTCGGTCGGCTTTGACTCTTTGATGGACCCCGTCACGGAGTTAATTGGGAATCGCTCGACCAGCGTGCCGAAAAAGTCAGAAAGGAACGGCGGATGAGGCAGCTATCGAAAAGAATGGTAAGTGGTAGTGTATTGCATGAAACAAAAACTTTCGTACGGAATAGAAAGCTCTGAACAATTGCGCTTGATGGCGCGAGATTAACCCACAAAAGAGAATTTGATGGGCAGTACAAATGTAATTTTATAGTTTCGACTAAATACCCGAAGCAAGAGAGGAGTGGAAGTTAGAGTGTTATAATTGAGATTCTTATTCTTTTACTATTTTTTCTCCCTTTACTGGAGAAATTTGACTTCCATTAATCCCTCAAGGGTACTCTAGGTACGTTTGACCCGTAACTTAATTCGGATGGTATAAAGATCAGGTAGAAACGAGCCTAAATATATCGTTGAAGTACTACTTTTCCGCTTTAAAATGCTTTTTAAAATTTTAATTTTCGTCAATTAGAACCAGAGATATTGAAGATTGAATAAAAAAACGCGAAAATTTGAAAAATTTTCTTTTTTTCAATGATTAATACTTCCGCTTTAAATTTATTAAACTTAATCGATCACGAGTTTGTTTTACGCAGAATTTCATAAACTTTAATTTAAAAAAAGCTCTACATTGAATTAGGAGTGAAATTATAAACGAAAAACTGCGACTGGGTATTTTGTGCCCAGTGTACCCGTAGGCCCGAGTGAATTAATATATGTACCCTTGAGGGGTTAATGTTTCTAAAAGCTCTGAAATGTTAATTAGTTATGGTTCACAAGTATATGATATGACTACTCAAATATTTGGATAATTCTACATAAGTGTAAAACATATCTAGCTTACGTCTAATTACGTTCACATTTAATTATATCTAGCACTGATTACGACGCGAAATATATCTTCCCGCACAAAGAAACGTCATAATCCCGGAAAATCTAAAGAGACAAGAAGATCGAGCGGGGGATGAACGCCACAAAGTTTCAGCGGAACGAGTTGGGGCGGTCGGGGTGGAAAAACGCATTTCTCGGAGCAATATATCAAAGAGATACGCGTGTCCGGGCAGATCACGAGCAGCGCCTGGCGGTGCCCGACGTCGCTCACCCCCCCGTCACCCACGAGCAACGTAAACTACCGTCGCTACCCTCGGTCCCACCGGTAACCCCTGGAGAGATAACCTAATGCTTGGCCCTATTAACGCGGGAGTTCACCCCTACGATCCCCCCGCCCCTCGCGCCTCGCACCGCGAGCCCATCCCAGCGCGTGTCTCCGGCATTGCACGTGGAATGAAACGGGCCCAGTGGCTGATTCACCGTGGCGGCCTTATTCCGATTATCTCCGCCGCTTTTAATTGCGAGCTTAATGCACTCGGCCGCCGCACTTCGCTCCCGCCATCTCACCACGATCTTGGCCACAGCCGCGAAAACGAGAATTTCACGGGCATTGTCTCCCTCATCTCGCGGAAAGTTACGTCGACGGGGAAAATTAATCGCGGCGCAACGCCGAGAAGCGACATGGTAACATGGGGTAGCGCTGAAAGTCGAATGTTAATAATACCCGTATTCGATAAAATCTTCACGGAGTTGAGTTCTCTCTTCTTCCGTTATCAGAATTTCCGCTGCAGAAAGATATTGTCTGAATTTCATTCAAGGATGCAATGCTGTTAATTGAATAAATCATCAAAATGTATTTCACAATCTACGATAATGGACATATACTGTACGTTTTACTTTTATCATGATTACACATATAGAATTTACACATACAAACCTAAGGCTTGATATAAATCACGTATAAAACAGCCTGTAAATCAATATTACTTCAAATGAAGTCGTTTCTCCTGCTGGGCTGGCGACTTTTATTGATCATGTAAGATGGATATCGGCCGTTAACCACTTATTTCATTCTTTAACGTGACTCCGAGCGTAACACGTATACGCAAAGTACACAATGTCCGATTCGTGTCGGGCCGCCCATTCCGATAAGAGTAGATTTGGGAGCGCGGAGTGATGAACGACAATTATAAACGCGTAGCCACGGAACAAGTTACCCCCCCCCGGAAAGTATTATACACGGGAGAGGATACCGCGCCCAAGAATGCAAAATTCGCCTGACAGACCGAAGTAAATCATTCCGAGTTTGATCAATGAAATGGATCCCCTTTGTAACATTAGCGGTACATCAGTACAGCATGAAATCATCGGTGTTACAATCACGTAGCATCCTACTCATATCGCCCTAATCAAATTAGATACCCCATAAATCACACTTACGGTCGGAGCTGTAATGAATGGTCGAAAAGGTGGAGACGAGCTGATAGATGAGACGTTGAAAGCATCTAGCTATATGAATTTGCAGACATTGCTTCAGCCAATCCATGAATTCCGCATCAGAACGCGAGAATATTTATACGAATTCTTAAAATTGAAAAAATCGATTATATCTTAAATTTAATATAAATTATTATTTCCATGAAAATTTAATTGCCAAAGCATTTCTGGGGAATGATATTCAAAATGATGGGGAATGATTATTGCGACGAAAAATAAAATTCGTAAAAGTACGATTAATTTTTCGAGTGTAACGCTTCGCGTGCGATCTTCCTGCGATTATCGCGGCCGCTAGCAACATTAGCTACTACCGCGAATGCCAGCTAAATTTAGGAAAGTACTCTTTATCCCATGCATTGGCCGGTAATCGATTCTGCACGGAGACCACCTACCCGGGCCTAATCTAGCATTTACATGCTCGTCTGATTGCGTGTACGGGCTCGGCGAACGAAATCGCTGTTCCTCGTGGGATAACGGTTGACAACCACTGCTTCCTTCCTTCGTAACTCCGGATTAGCGTCACTATCGAGGGTACTAAATGTCCGATCGCTATCGTATAGGCAACGCTGATAAGGGTATAGGGAGGCACGCACGCCTAACACGCCCGATTCTCGTGCTAATCACTGTTTTAATCCAATCCGCGATAACGCCGAGGGTTAGTCGTGACGATAAATTGCGCGATAAAGCCCGACTCTATATATATTTTTTCCCTCTTTCTCTCTCCTTTGCCTTAGGCTTTCTTTTTCGTTAACCCGACGAGACACTTTCAGCGGAGCGCCGCGCCGGTTCGTAAACAATGGTCTCGTGTAATCTGTAGTTCCACTACACGAATACCGGCGATGATTATCCTAATCTCCCTTTACGAAAGTTCAAAATAACGTTTACACAAAAAAATTTCGCTTGTAACGTTGAGAGATACGCCGTTAGATTAATGAACGTACAGGAGTATGTAGTACGGAGTAGTAAGCATACAGGAGTCTCACTGCTGCGTGCCAACTCCTTTTGAAACACCAAAACTCTATTGATACACCTTCAACACATTCTCGCGTATCAGCACCTAACACAAGTGAAAACGTGTATCCTAAATTATCTTGCAAGGACATATCGTAGAGCTGTGCTGCTCAAAAGAGATATTTTAATGAACCCTAAATCTGGTATCGTGAGAGATCTTGATTGAAACAGTTCGGGAAGGCTAGAGATATGAATGCGCCAGTTTACATATCAGAGCCCCAGCAACCCGTCTGACCTCATCAAGAGCCTCACCACTTGCAGCCGCAAACGTGCGGCAACCCCTGTTCCTTTAAATCGTTACCACTGGCCCCTGCATTCACCGTCCGTACACATTCGCGCAACATTCGCGATCTCCGTATCCACATTTAACGTCCGATCTGATTTCAACAAACACCAGTCAGCCGTGCACTAAATAAATTCGATAAACTCTCGGTTGGAAATTTTTCACCGCTACGGAAATTTTAAAAAAATATTTTTACATCCAGTCCATTGATTTTATAGATTTAAATTCTATTTCGGCGAAATAAACTTTTGCAGTAAATTCCTTTTTTGTAATGTTTTCATTCAATTTCGCGCGAAGGAAAAGTAAAGGAGGCACATCAACGATCGCGTGGCCGTAATCGATCGTGCAACACATAAGAAAGAAACTCAACGTGACAAACAGAATTCTCAGCTTGACGGTTTTCACGTCGCCTTTTTTCACAACTCATTCTTGGCCTCATTCAGCGCGGCCTAAAGATATCCTGCGTGAATCGATTATTACAATGGCCGCGTGCCGAAATATAACGACAGTAATGAAAATCTATAATTCATGTCATGTATATTATAGATTTTGAAAACTGTACATTTCTCTACACTTCTATACATTTCGGAACGCAACCAATATCGAATAAAATCCAGTAATTGTGATTGTGTACCAATCGTTAAAGAAGATTTAAGAGCATCAAGTATACAGAAAAGTGGTTTAGAAGAATTACTATTGATACTTAACCGAAATCCCCATTGTTCATTGCATGTTTCGTTACTCGCTAGAAGGTATCTAGATTTTTTATTCTTTGGAAATAACAACGCTTCGCATTTCGCACAATTCGTTTCTTGCGCCCAGCGAGAGATTATGACCCAATGAAATATTTTTCACTCGGGTTGGAAGTCATCTCTGTCGTTTATTATAATTTATCATAATTTATTGGTCAACCACGCATTTCCATATTGCGAGGATCGCCGTGTTTACCTCGGACAAATCAGTCATCATTATGCGCGCCGGCAGGAACGTAATTATAATTAACAGTTTATCCCCTGTCCAGCGTACGTTACGTGCGCCACAAAAGGATACATCCGCCGCGATCGGATTTTACGACTATGACGACCGGCACGATATCACGCGGCAGGAAGCAAATATTTGCTGTAATGATCCCATCGATCTTTCATCCCTTTGACAGTGACGCGAAATCGCAGCGCTAGTAATTTGGGGTATAAATTTACACACAAACTTTCATCACGTATCCCCTTTCGCGTTTGAAATTCGGCAGAATTAAAAAGAAATCAGTTAAGAAAAAGACGTATAAAGACTATAATGATTTATAGAAATTTATACCTCTATAAATTTCTCTCGCATGGCTCGGAATTTGAGTTCATTTTGTTCCAACAATTCTTTTATATTTTTTTTTGCAAATTCGTAGAGGATTATTCTATGTATAAAAGATATATTTTTCAGATATGGATTTGCACAAAAAAGTGATTCAGTGATACCGTGCCGTGCAGAGTGCGTCAGTCGAACTCCGACACGCAGCAGAAAGCTGGACGATGCGCGACGATAAAAAATACATGATACCGTAGGTTGCACGACTCGCGCGTATCGCGGGGAATAATATTTTATTGTCACGGATTGTTAGAGAGAAAAATGTTGCGTAGACAAAAATGTGCTGAACGCTGCGCGACGCTAATAAAAATCAGCGGTGTTCTCTCGCGGGGCCGCGTATCCTCCCCCGACGTATGTGCATGCATATACGAAGGGAGCGATAACAAATATACGCGTCCTGTCGTCCATTGTATTTGTGCGTGCGCGTCGGGCTTTTGCAAGAGAGGGCACCGACCCACAATTCCGGCGTTCACGTCGGGTGTCGTTCCGCGCTCATTTTCCGCGGCCGCGATGTACGGGTTCTAATGCCCGAATTCCACTTTGTCAAGACAACAAATACCGGATCGTAAACTATTGACCCGTCGCGGCAAGGATATATCCAGGCAGAGGCGGCGACGACAGCAGGAATCATGCATACACCCTTTGTTGTTGTCGATCCCTTACTCTCTCTCTCTCTCTCCTTCATCCCCCTTTGCCACCCCCGTGATTTCGACCACGCGTCAGAATCCCACCTACGGTATCGAATTCTGAGAGAGCAAGTGGGCTTTCAATTCAACATAACATTACCAACATATTCCTCTCGTTAGCTTTAAAATGATGTGTCACTTCTTGCACACGATATTCTTGGTACATGCTAAGTTTCTAAAGGCAGCTGTCTGATTGTCGCCTTATATTTGATTTGTATGCGCCTCGTACAATAAAGATCAGACGACAAGATTAAAAAAGATCAGACAACAGCTTTTACTATTAAATGAGCGCTGCAGCAAATACTAACAATAAAATATATTTATAGAGAAAGAGAGCAGCTAAACATTTATTGGTGACACACGATTGGGGTTTTGCGCTAATCAAATCCCGTATAATATAAAACGTAGAGAGCTATCTTCTTCGTTGAAACGCCATTTCAAGCTCGAGCGCGCGCGCGCTTTGGCGCGACGCAGGGCGTAATTTTCCCTTTTATCGAGTCTGCGGGACGTTGAAATTACTGGTCCCGTATCGAATCAGATTTTCGGGTTAAGCGAGCCGCTCGGAGCGCTGGGGTATAAATTTCAATGGTTCGGCAGCGGTCACTTAATTTTCAACAGCGCCGGGTCAAAGCACTTTCTATTACCTTGCATTACCGCTAACAATGCACCTGCAGAGATCGGTCCAGTCCGACAATGAACCCTATTCCGGTTTATATGGCAATAGCGAGCTCGAAACTATCGCGACAAAATTGCATTTTCAGTATTAATCCAACTTTTATGGGATCAAACGCAGTTTTATGGAGATCGGCGAACAGAAAGAGAATCGCGGTTATTATTAATTTGCGATAGGTAGATGTGATAGTTCTTTTCATATTTAATTAATTGAGTAAAGCATGTTTTAGATGACCTATAATTCGTGTCTGGCTTCAAAATAGAATTCCCTTTCTAGTTATGTAATATAAAAAACATTTGATAAAAAAAATAGGGTCAAAATATAATATGCATATAAATTATATATTAAAATATACGCGCATGTTAAAATACACGGCATATAAAATTCTAAATAGAATTCTATTCTGAAATGTGACGCGAATTATGGGTTGTCTAAAACGAGTTTTAAGTGTAAATAACAAGCATTATATACAGTACATAATATTAGAATAGAAGATACAAAAATCCTAAGCTTTCAAACAATGTAATGCTTCAAGTATTTTGAAATAGAAAAACAATTCTCTTCGAAATAATTAATAATTTTATGAGAACTAAAGAAAAAATAATAGCGTTAATTGGCCATTTTCAATCATCTTTAATTCTAATAGAAGTCTCAGTACAGACTTGCCATAAATAATTGAATGAACTATTTATGTTTGTGGCAGTCCGTGACGTAGACTTTAACAAAAGTGAGATCTTATTTCTGAAGTCGAAGTAGATTTCGCGCGATATATTTTCGTATCAAAGTTCTCTCATTTCGAAGAAAAACAAATAACGGTTATAGAAATAATAAAAAAGAAAAGATTGCAATTTGGAGCAATCTATCTGTTTTCCTCGCCACTTGAAAATGTTTATTTTTCAAGACTTGTAATTGGAACGTTTTGTACAGCTGTCATATCGGAATTTCGATGGCACGGTTTATTACCCGTGCTATAAGCAACCGCGGGCTCTGGAAGCGTATTTTTTTCACGGCAAAGCATTTCGATGTCGTCCACACGGCTGGCCACGGTGTCTCTCTAATATGGCTACGTGCTCGCACGCGGCAAGTTTTGCATACAAATTGGTGTGGAAGTTGGAGCAGGTAAGGCTTGTTTACGGTGACGAGTGCTCATCCAACTTCCGCGGAAAAGATGTCGGCTCGGCCGTGACAGCGTACAAAAGCAGCGGGAGAACTTTGAAGAATTTTAATTGAAATTACTTAATTAACGCAGCACCCCGCGGCGAGACGTCGCGCGTATATGCACGTGTGCGTGCAAATGCAGGCGCATACGCACCCGGTCGTTGATATAATTGCGGTTACAAAGCTGACGGGACGACGTGACACGCGGAATATTTTCTCGTAGCTTTTATCTTAACTCTTACTATATCTTCCTATCTACTGGTTTGCTAAACCTTATTTTATTTTATTTCTACGGTTATCTTCCTTATACCGTTACAAAAAACTTTCACGTTAATACTCACTCTAGTTCACACTACTTCCACGTTACTTTACATATCTTACCTAGCTCGGAAACTTATAGAGAGATGCGAAGATGAGAACAAGAGCACCGCGGACTTCTGGTCTCGGCCGACCTCGTTTCGTGCTTGAACTTCCATCGGCTGACCCGAGCGCCGACGGAACACGAATATGAAGCGACGCGCGTTGAACGAGCGGAGCGGCGCGGCGGCAGGCATTATTGGAGAACCTTCGTCGGCCTTGAAACTCATCCCCGGAACTCGGCACGTCCCGGACAGGATTACAGGAAGGGACGGCAAGTTTCCGGTCTTCCCCGAACAATTGACACGTCGTGGTAATACGTGTTCCCATTGGTACCGGGTGTACATACCGACTCGGTCGGTTCCCACCTTCCTGTGAGGGGGGGAGTGGGGAACAACCGCCTCGACGGCACATCCCGAGCACGAGCTGCAGAACTGTCGTGCCAAGTCCTGACTTTGTCGCGCGTCGCACTATCTGGCCCACCGAGTGTCTATCTACATTGCTCCCGGCAGCTTCGGGCTGTTGCACCCAACAGCGACTAGTTCGCTACCGGGGATGGAGTGAACTTGTGTGACAACGCTCGCACACCTTCTGCGGTGCGTCGGTGCTCCATTTTCCAGTCAGTCGCATGTGAAAAACAAATCGCAGTTGAGGTTCCCAACTCTGCGACTTCCAACCAAATTATAATTGGATGCTGTAGAAATTTCATACTTCCTTTTAAAGAAAATTACGCAGATAGTAAAAATCATAACGAAAAATTAATGCACATTGGATTTGAATAATGAACACGAGGTTGAAAATTTGAGAGTTCCAGTAGGTTAAGCTTCAGAGATAGAAATGTATCAAAAAATTGCTTTTTAGCTAATAGAATTTTCCTTAATGAAGTATTAATTTAGAACCAAGTTATCGGAACTTTCAGAACTAATATTGACGTATATTGCGGCAGTAATTCCAATACTTACTGAAACACCATCAATCAGAGACGTCATCCGTAGGATTCATGCGCGGATTCTTTTTTCGCGTCGCGGTATCTAAAAACGCGTAGAAAAAAGCTCGATATATTTTCAAAGACATTCGCGTCGCTTGCCGATAACAAGGATAACAAGCGACATACACATGGACATCGGGTCCATCACTCCACTTGATCGATCGCACCGTATTTCTGCGCCTCCCACCCACAATTCGAGAACTGACTTAATTGCGTACAGCGGCTCTATACGAGACAGTGGCCACAGGACGTGCGATTTTCGATTGGCCGAGATTATTGTGCGGTAATTGTGTTAATTATTGCTTGGAATAAAGCATGGTATTTACGCTTGCTGAAAGCGACCAACATCCAGCATCATGACATATAGTATTGGTTAAAGATGAATCATTATATCTGAGGTATTAATCATCGGACTGAATCGTTGCACCAACTATTTTGACATTTTAATTGACCGATCTGCAAAAAAAATCGTACAGTTTACTTTATATCGTTGTGTACAAATGACTAATCCTTTCTGATATGATCCGGCATCAAAATTCCAGCTGGGCATTTACACACTTGAACAGCTTGAAGCTATTCATACGGTGTTATCGAAACAACGCAATTCCGCACTTCCAGCTACCCCTTGCGGAATTCTAATGGCGGTCAAGAGGGCGTATCTCCCATATGTGATCAACACTGTCGTTGTGCGAAACTCACGCGTATGAATGACGCTTTTACTTTCGGCCAAACTATGCCCGGCTTCGGGAAAACTCTTAAGCCTGCGTAACTGCGTAGCCCTGGCTCAGCCGGCCATATAGCTCCATCGGCGTGAACGATTCATCAATGTGATGGATAGCGCCTAGAGATCCAACGTTTACCAGGATAAATGCGGCCTCCGACTATATTCGGCCCATGCCTGAATACCATTATTTACCTTGGTAAGTTCGCCGGCCTACGCTAACGCTGTTGGATAACTATCCGTTGGAAAGTCACGTACCTTTTAGACTCACAATCAGTCAGTAGGTTACTGCATTCGTTGTACAGATTTTCTTCTTTCTTTAGTACATGGGTCGTCGAACGGAAGCGCGGAAGGACGGCCGATATCATCTAGAGGATCGAAATGTTGGAAGAATGCATCTAAAACGCTTCTCTAACGAGGAAAGAAGAAAAAAGAAGTATAATTTACGATTAATTTATACTTAAAAAACGGAGTAAATTGAATCTTGGAACCGGTCAAGAATTTTATATAATCATATATCTATTTTAAGAAAACCTATACTTTCCAGTATGTTGGCACACAATCCTTGACACATTTATATACAAATTGCCAGTTCGGTCCTTGGCATTCCTCGCGAAAAGAAGTGATAAACGATAGTCAACGTGTTAACTATGCATGCCACGGTTCGTGACTGCCAAACGATCGGACTGACCTTCCGAATGCAGTTCCGGCGAACGCTATTCGGCCGTTCCGCCGCGATATGTCGATAAGAATAAACTGTCATGAACGTAACACGACAGGCGCTCGCCAAATATCGATCTTCGTATTTATTTTAGGCCCGCCTAAATCGACGACCACGATTAATTCTGCAAAGCACGAAAACTTTACGAAGATTTGACGTATGCATTCTAAGTTTAGAATGTGTGAAGGTATAGTAATATTTTTATATAACATAGAGCGACAATCATATCAACAAGAAATCTCATTGAGAATATAATAATGAACATTTAAAGTAAAAATACTGAGCATCTTGAAACATTATATAAAAAAGTTAAAACAAATTAAATTAAATTAAATTAAATAATATTAAATGTAGAAAGAAGAATTGGCTGAATATTGACTGAAAAAATATGCTCCGTTGGAATTCCAGCTTTGTAGCTTTGAAACGCCCAAAGGTGCACCATGCTATGCATTTATTCATGAAATATTCGGTCCTAATACAAGTATACTTCGCATTCATGTGACAAATTTTACTATCATTAAAGCAGTTCCAGACAATGCATTCCAAACAAGTCCGGCAAAACGTGTAAAACGGATATGCAAAACATACAGACGCGATGATGAAATAATAATATGTGATAATGACATGTTTAATTGATTTTATGACACAAATGCGATATATCCGTTAGTATTTCGCCACATTATTATTAATTTATTACATAATGCATATAACGATCTCTCTCTCTTTTTCACTTTTTTCTTTCTCTCTCATTCATTACAAAATATATTATATCTCTCAATAACAAACATCCGGCTGATCAATATTCTCATCAATAGAGTGTTTCAAACTATTCGCGTTTTTTAGTAAGTGTCAAATACCAGGATGAGAGTCTGTTTGCGCATGTCACCAAAATAATAACGCCGCAATATCCGCGAATCGGCGACGCATAGTAATTTCCTTTAGCACAGTCGGAGGGATTCGTACCGTTGAAAAAAGAAAGTGGGAACGAAAAGAGAGACTTTGGGGGAGAATTGTAGTGGCTCGCTTGCGTGCGTAAAAGTGACAGCGGCGTATTTGCAAGCCGTGGCGATTTAAATAATTAATCGAATTAAAGCTCCGGGCTCAGTTCAGTGCCGGTTGCAGACCGCGCCGCGCGCGGGGATCTTTCCTCTTCTCTCCTCGGTCGCGCTTGAAAACTTGATAATTTAATTTCGCGAGGCAAAGGAAGTTAATCCCGCCGTGACGGGGGTGACACGGCGGCACGAAAAGAAGCAGCGAGCGAAAGAGAACGAAAGAGTTGAGAGCGCATCCGCCACTTCCGGCGCGACCGGCCAGTCCGGAAGGAACTCTTTCTAATTTCTGTTTGCTTTGCCGTCATAGTTACTAGAAGTTAATTCGCTTTACACAAGTATCAAGCCGCGACAAGAAGGAAGAAAAGGAGGAAGTAGTGGTGGATGAAAGATGAAGGAAAAATCGTTATGTCTATCAATAACACATCCATTCTTATCTCGACAATTTTCAAAAAATATCTGTTGAGAGAGAGTTATTTTCATACTTAAGTCAAAAAGTAACAAAATATTTAAAAGATTTTCAACATAATTTATCAATAAAAAATACAAAAATATTTCAATGATTATGTAATCGAGGTAAAGTTTCTGCATAATTTGTGCTTTTCCAATAATTTCCTAAATATTAGAAATTAATTTCTTACAAAATAGTACTGATTAATAATTTAGACAATAAAAATATAATTAAAAAAATAACAAATGCATCAAATACACTGTGTTTGATTGCGACAAATATAAGCACATTTGACTAAATTATTGATTGGCAGGATTGATATTCCAGTGTAGCTGAATATATCTACACAGCTACTCGGAAGACGGAGAGGAGAGCGTAAAGGAGGTGGAAGCGCAATGCAGGAAGTGTAAACCGGAAGGAAGAGCCAACTGCGTCTGCGTATTGCGTCTCCTGTAAACGGCTCTGGTAAATGATACTTGCAAAGTGGAGACGGAAACGCAGCCGTGAATCGGGATTAGGCATTAAGATCATTATAGTCCGATTCCAACCCCCATCGCTTCTGTGATCCTTGGATTAAGTTCGCAACGCATCGAATGAAGAGAAGCTTAAATCGGAGATCCACAGCGATTTTCATGAATCAATGAACGCAAAGACGAATATAACGTATAATATATAACAAATATATATAATAGATCTTCTAGCAGATTAAGAGAATAAGCAGATCTGAGAAACGCGCGTGCACGTTCATTTATTCCCTTAATCATAACGAAAGCTAGCTTGCGAAAGTGTCCTAACTAGAAGGTGGTTTTAAGGATGTCGCAGAAAAGCAAGCAAGAAACAGAAAAATCTCCAAGTTGAAACTTTTATCGCTCATCTTTACAGCACTCTGCAAATTCTGTTTTTAACATTCTAGCTTAAAGTTAATTTTGCAATCATCCTATATATATATATATACTTTGTGATATTCATATTCAGATTCACAGAATATGATACGTGCGATTTGACCTTAATACGCATAATCAAATTCGCTTCAAATTCTATACTCGTTCTAAATTAATCAAGTGTATTTGAGCAATATTTCAATCGTATTTACCTATTCATTATATACACAGAAATTGGACTTCCAAACAGGAGAAACGATAAAACGCCACACACACGGTTAATCTTTGGGTTTTGTTCGAGCCGGATCGATGGTTTTAATCGCGGATCCGGCGCCATCTTAACAACGACGGATAATCCCAGCGGCGATGTCGCATCAGAATCATTACGCTGGATGGATCCGGCGCGTTTTCATGGAAAGGACAGCGAAGTCCAGGCTCCTCGAGCATCGATGATCATCGATAATGCAATGAGGAAGGAAGCAGGCAGCTGTCACTCGCACGCGTCCCTCGTGCAACATCGAGCCGGCGGTTTCAACCCCATTGAGGCGCACGGAAAGTAATTAACCCCGTGTTCGTCGGCCCTCCTGCCCCGGTCCCCGCTTCCCGTCATTCGCTTCCCTGGCGAGGCCGAAGCATGAAATTCCTCTTCGCCTCGCGAACCGTCTAATTGACGCGCATCTGTGCGTCATTCGTCGAAATGACGCTTTTTCATACAGAGTCATCGAATCGGAACGGATCATTCGGAGCGAATCGCGCAACACTTTGATTTCAATCCATAATGAAGCTGTCGTCATGCATATTATCCTTCTTGCTTTGATATTACAGAATTCGCTTCGGAATCATGCATCGTCGTATTCAAAGACCGGACTTGGCTCGTAATCGCTTCATTATACTATGAAATTAGTTATCTGCGGGATTATTGTGCGCACCATTCGATAACTTGCGCCGTTATAGATCAACTAATCAGAAACAACAATATAACAAGATAGACTTCTATAAATGTTATTGAAATCAATATTCAGAATCAGCTTCATATACTTCAAAAGATTTATTATGCAAAACGTTTATTTTGCATGCAATTTCTAAAAAGAGATTTTTAATCAAACTGCTAAACAATCTAACTTATAAAGCGTCATGAACTTTTGGCATTCCAATTTATCGATGCCCTCCTTCGGACACACGTATCTCTATTATTCAAAGATTTATCAGATTTGATCAGAAAATAGCCCAAATAATATCGAATGTCAAACATATTAAGACCGAATGTCTATCTGTCCGAGAAACAAATAACTGCAGTCTGCGTAAAAACGAAAAAAAAACCTCGAGATCCATCTCGATAAAGAGCGGAGCGAGGTCGAAGAGCAGAGAGGAAGCGCGGAGCAAAATAATGGTAATCAAACCGACTGCCGGTGTCGTCCAGAATTTTGTTCCATGCAACGCTCGTTAGGAGAAACAAGAAGAATGGAGAAGAAAAAGAGAGAAAAAAGCCGCGCGACCGGGCGAACAAAACGGGGCACGTGGATCCGATAACCACCCAATACAGAGACTTGCAAATCCGAAATGGACGAATACGGACGCACGAGCGCGCGTCCTCCGGGTTAAACCTCGTTTCCGATTGTTCCCGGCTGTTTCTGGTCCGGCGAAACGCGGTGCACAAAAGTCACGTTTCCCCGATCCGCGTCGGACCGCATTTTCATTTGCATTTATACCAGGACGTCGGGCGCGGCGCGACGGCCGGCGGAATTGAATCCACCGTGAAGTCGCGACCCGCACCGCAGCCGAATGCGTATCAAGCGCCAAATAGTGAACGGGAGCATTATCGTTGCAGCCTACGCGCGCGTGCGCGCGCGGGTTTGCCGATGGAAATTAGGGACTTGGCACTGCCGTTTACGAGCTTGCACGAGAAACCCTCGTGGAACGCGCTTTAAATGTCTGAAGATAAGGTCTAAAATGCCCCGGACCGCAATATGCGCGTTGATTACGGCGTAATAAACGAGGGTGTACCGTGCTGTGCGAACCACTGCGAAATAAAGCG
Source organism: Aphaenogaster floridana (assembly GCA_003063835.1). Classification (NCBI taxonomy): domain Eukaryota; kingdom Metazoa; phylum Arthropoda; class Insecta; order Hymenoptera; family Formicidae; genus Aphaenogaster; species Aphaenogaster floridana. Next base: position 184,080 of record NJRP01000002.1, read on the forward strand.
CTGCGAGCCATAAAAGCAATGTTAACGTTATTCAAAAGAGCACGGACATTGTTAGCATCCTTTGAGAGAGGAAAGATCGCATGCTACATGTTATTTACCGCGCCAAATAATCAATTGTGCACCAGTACAGCTGTGTGTGTATGCGCGAAGAAAGTAATAGTAGACGACTCTTAAATTTACTTTTAACAAGGTTCGCCGCTATTTCCTTTTCTACCGGAAGAAATCAGCAATGTGTTTTGGATAACATTATACTCGTTGAGAATATAACTCGATCCTCGTTATTCTTCCGCGAGTCTCCAACGGCAAACCTTATAATGCCCGGAGAAAAGTGAATGTCGCATTTCGTTAAGGCCATTCTTCTGTTTCTCGTTTCTTCTCTTCGTTCCGAAGTCCTGTCTCACCACGGCTTTCCCTTCAGTTTCCCTGATCCAATTTGAGCACTCTCGAAATTCTACCCTTTCAAGCCCTGACTCCGAACGTCTCTCTGCCGCTCGTATACCTCTGCCTTCCGCGCTAGGGCATATCTAACGCCTTCTCTCTTCCTTAGACCCCGTCTCCGCGGTCTCTTTCCCAATTTCTTCGCCCAAATACGCGGAAACCAAACTCGAGGAAACGGTGTTCAAGTCTAACTGAACTCTATTGAGCAAATGGTGCTCCAAATCCCAGATTCATCGGCACGTGTATTCTTAGCACACGTCTGGCATTAAATGCGCCTATCCGATCCTCGTCTCGCGTTTATCTTGAACGTTTTCCGTGCTACCCGCATACGAAACTATTGTGCAGATACGGCTAACTAATAAAAGCAAAGCACGACATCGTTGCTGGCTGTACGTAACCGTTTTCCATTCGTAATTGAAAGGAGACCGTAATATTCGTTAACTTTAATACCTACCAGCATATAATTCGAATGCGCAAGAATGGTATCAATCTTTTGCGATTATCTCTTAAAGATCACACTGGGCATTCGGAGGCGAAATGAGGAGACGAGGAGACGTTTCATTAAATCGCCTCGTGATCCTTTCAATCTTCTTGGAAATAAAAGTTTATGACAAGCTCTCCCAAAAGGCTACCTAAAAGTTTTCCCTCACTTTTTCGCTAGTGCGAGCCTCTAGAGAAAGCTTCCCTGCTGGAAGAGGAAGATCCGACCATCGCTCTTCGCTCCGGCACCACCCTTTCGTCTCTCACTCATACCGAGAGTCCATCCCTTCGTCCTACATCTCTATCCCGATCGTGACTCAAACTCGGTTTCGTCGGAGCTAGCAACCAACATCCCCGCTGCTCTCGTTTGAAGCCCCGAGGAGAACGACCCCTCGAATCACGGAGTCTAGAGGGGCGGCGGCAAATGTACGAGGGGCTCGGCTGCGTATATAGCTAACTGTGTGTAAAGGAGTAATGAAGTCGGCGAATCAAGACAGAAATTGAATCCGTTCGATTTTACGCCCCGATTGCCCCGTACCGGCCCCTCAGGGGCGAGATGGATGCTCGCGTGCGTTCTCGCCGAGAAATAAAGTTCTCCGTCGAGCGCGTCAAGAAATAAAATCTCGAATATACTCTGTGTTTCTTATATATCCTAATAGGAATCATAAACGGAGCTTTCTACTCCTTATCATTCACGGGAAATCCAGTAAAACACGAAATGTTTTACTAGAACAATGAAACGTTCGAATTACTAGTTCGTATTATCTTACTATTTTAATTTTTTAAGAATGTATATCATAAAAGCTGAAAATAATATAATTCCATTATTACAATTTTATTTAGTTAGTATTGAAGAAACTTCTCCTCGTATTATCAGATTTGTCTTCTCTCTCTCCTCTAGCTCATTTGTACAATTTAATTTATTATACTAGCAAAGTTAAGTCTTTGCACTACTGTAAAATAAACTCCTCTCTCCGTCTCTCTTTCTCTCTTAAAGCTAGAGCAGAGAAGAAATGCGCTAATCATCCGGGACACGAATACAGCTCGCCGGAACTATTTCTTCCTCCCTTTCTCTCACAGGCGAATATAATCTCTCTTTCCACCGTTGCTGCAACGGCGCAAGCTAGCACTCTTGTAGACACAGTTCTCGAGACCGCGGATCTTCTCGCCTCGCGAAAACAAACACGGGAACCGCGGATTGTTCTTACCTCGCGAATGCGAATAAACAGCGGGCCGGCATGCGACCGGCAAAACCGACGGCGGGCGGATTGTCGAATCTTGGCACGATTCCTGCAGTTGCAGTTTGGCTCTGGCTCGGCTTGCCCTTACCCCGACCAAGCGTACCGTAAAGAAAAGCGTACGCGACACAAAAGCGGAATACTCTATTCTCCATAAAAAGACGCGGATCGTCGTGCGGTTACGCCGTGTCAGACACCGAGGAAAGAACGAATAACGCTTTCGTCTCCATTCGCAATTTTATTCGCAGACAATAGCGATAAAATTTATTTTTTTTAGATTTAAATTAAATAATAAACTATATAAGCTAATAGAGGAGAAGGTGGTAATATGGAACCCCCACTTTGTTTTTTAACGATTTCTTGTAAATTATAAGCTCAAATTTTTTATTCTTGGTATGCTTAGATTCTTTACTCTATTGGTAACCCATTTCTAATGTCCAATTAATGATTCTCCACTTACAAAAAAAGCTACTTAAAGATTATAGCAAAGTGAGCAATTGGGTAGTATGTTGTAATGTGCTGGTAATATGGACTCCCTAAACATCGTCATCTTGAACAACAATAGTGGCTACAGCAAAACGCAAAAAACTAAATATTCTAAAATACGCGGAAAAGTTAGGTTATACTATATACATAACGTGTCTGACTTTGAATGTTGTCTTTTATTCGTGAATACTTAGGAATAAACAAAGTTTTACATACCTTGCAAACTATCGGAAAAAGAAATACGTTTATTATTCCGTTGCCAAGCAAAACTAATGACTGTAACGCTCTGATGGCTCAAAGGGCAACCTAATGTACAAGTTTCATCTGTCACTCATAGAGTGCAACTAAATCGTATTAAGATATTGGGGGGTTCCATAAAATCTGCGGGTTCCATATTACCACCTTCTCTCTCTCCTCTACTTGATATTAAAATAAAATAAGGCGGAGCTTTTTACATTACCGTGGAATATTTTAAGCGCGCTTTCACAATATATTTTATATATAGAGAAATGTAAATGTAAACCACAATGTTCTGCAGAAGTTCTAAAAAGGCTCTACATCCGCAGCTGATCCGATACCTTAATTTGTATTCTTATATGCTCTCAAAATTTCTTAAGGGTTATCGCCAACCCTACTTCTTACTCTAGCAAAGTGCGCGATGTATTAAGAAGAGCTCTCACATACGACATCAATTATGTGTCACTCTTGGTACTTGGTGCATAAAAAAACAACGTCAGCGAATTTGCGAAACAGGATAATATAGCACCTAAGGTAGCGCCGCGGGATTATTAGTCCGAATAGTCCGAGCGTGGCTTAAGTGCTTCCTGAAGAAGTGGGTGTAAAGTTTCGCCTCGGTAACGAGTGGATGATCGATCCCTTCTCGAGGGACGTCGACCTAAAGCTCTCGCTAGATATTTTGCGACGTTCATGTAAACTCGATCGCGAACGTAATACGTCATGTCTGTCTTTACTGTCCGGGACATTACTGCGTCCCCGTGGATTTTCCAGTCTACAAATCATTTTCGAAAGGTTAATAATCTAACTTTTAATAACTTTTGTAAAACGATGTTACGTATTTTTACATGTCATGAAATTTTGGCTAGTATATGTCACAGAAATTAAATTGTACGTTCAAAAAAATCTTTTTTATTTTAGGAATACGAGTCTATTTCACGTGTATATTATTATCTACTGCGATATGAATGCAAATAGATTACTGTGAGATGACGTATATTGATCGCATTAAAACAGTTGGGACTTTTGACATTTCACGCGAGATATTTTTAAGAAAATAAATTTACGAATGAAGGATATTGAATGACCTGGAAATGCTTTTAACCTGAAGTATAAATAACCTAAGAATAGACCACATTTAGAAATTTACGAACGCGGCACCGCGAGCAATATCAGAACCAAGTTCCAAAATATGAAACAAATTGAATAAAACAAGTGTTGCCAGGAACATCGCACGGATGGAAGCATGCTTTATGGAGTAGCATCAAATCACCTGGGCAACAGTCCATTGCCGTAACCACGTCGATAAATCGATAGAGGAGAAGAGTGGGACGGCGGTTTTATCGATACCCGCGGTTTCCGATTTCCATTCGCCACGAGACGCCCCCTTAATCCACGTTCTTCCATCAGCCGAACCATCGACCATGACCTCGAACCCATTTCAATCCCCGACGAGCGAGCAAATAAATTATTTCGATCTCTCTCCTTTCATCCTGAGTCTGCGGCGCGCCTTTCCAGGTCACCGGGGAAAAGGAAGAAAAGATATCTATGTCGATTACTAATCAAAAAGAAGCTACATCGCAATAAGTAAATATACATCAGCCAATTTCAATCAGACATTAGGCATGTACCTTGCTCAAAGAGAAAATTATAAATATTATTTATTAATATCGCAAGAATATTTTCTGATGTAATAAACTTTTCACTTCTCTCTCTCTCTCTCTCTCTCTCTCTCTCTCTCTCTAAAATGTTTGTATTAAATTACATATGTATATAATATATAACATTCTTTTGTATACTAAATTTAATATTTAATAATAGAAACGTTTTAAAATAATTTTTATAAATAATATTCTACATGACTGCGTATGTATAACATTGCTTCACAAAGAACGAGATACGTGGAAAATTAAAGAATTAAAAATATCCACGGGTGAGCCGTTTTTTTACGTTATCAAAACGGAATAGCAACTCTCGTCCAAGACGAAGAGTCGGAAGGAAAATTTCGGTGAAACATCTCTTCCGCCGGAGAAATAATTTCTAAGTATACACACGCTTCTAATCCGGAACGTAAGAGGCTTACGCTAAGCCGAAAGGCATCGCTCTGCCGAGAGCGACAGATTTAATTAGCCAGGCGACGTTACTTGAAAAATCGCAAGGTCGACAGATTATCAGAGAGCGGAAAAGCAGGATCCTTGTTCAGAGGGTGTATTGCCAGCGACACACCCCCGCGGGGCAGCGCACAAGGACTGACAAGACACCGCACACACCGAGGGAAAGGTTTTCGCTGCAGCTGGCTTTAATGAGGCGGACGAGAACGCCTCGTGTATGTAGCATCACCAAGATCTAAGTACCGCCGGAGAAGAGGGTGTAGCGTAGAGTATCTGCGAGGTAGATATAGGGCTGGAGTGCACGACCCCTGTTTATAGTAGGGATAGATGTCCCTGATACGCGAGCGCCGGCTTGCGTTGCGCTTGGAGGCAGCTATCATCTACCGCCATCAAAACGACGACACCTCGTTCATGTTCCCGGCAGGCGGGGATAAATTCAGCAGGCGAATAACAATATGTCCAACGGGTAAACGATGAGAAAGTGGAAAAACTAACGCTAGAAAGAAGATGATAGATGCCTGCCACGGAAGGACCATCGTTCATCTCGGTTAAGAGTGCAGTGATAAGAACAGATCAAGAGAGCAGTGACAAAACGCCGAGATCCTGAACTAATAACATTAATTGAACATTCGTCAAAAAATGTATATGTCAATACCTGCTAAGTGTCTATAAACAAAATTATTTTAAAAATAACTGTCTCCTTTTTGTTAAAAATAATTTGCAAGAAATAATGAATATAAACTTTTATATTATGTCAAAATGAAATTACTTAAATATACATCAGTTTGATTCTTAAATTAGTTTGCCATAATCATCCAATATTAATTTAATATTTTTTTAACTTGTTAAAACTAAAAATAATTCTTTTCTCGTATATATTTAATAAGTCAAATTGACTCGAGATGCAGGTATGATAAATATAATACTGTGGAAAGCCTCAACGAAGTATATAGCGAAGACTAAGATGCACGATAAGATGCATTGCAAACATACGCGGTGTCCCAGATCTGTCACCACTCACTTCATCTTCGATCATTGAATTCCAATAATAATTGATTTCTCTATTAAAAAATATGTTAGATAACAACAGTTTTTAAACTATAAAAAATTAAAGTTATGAAGACTGGATTAAAGGTTAGATTAAGGTTCAAATCAGATGTATTCTTCTTAATTTCAAGTGGCTAATTAATTCCAGCTTGCTGGAATCAAGATACTTAAAGTTGGAAATTAAAAAATCGCGGAACAATATGACATCTAACTAACTTCTCATTAAGAAAAGATCAGGAAGTATCCGTCCACGAAAGGGTAGCTAGTTTTCGAATACCCCGTATATGAAAGTCTCTACAGCTTGGTTTTAATGAGGCAGACGATGACGTCGCATGTAGCAGCTAAGCCCTAAGTGCCCTAGAGGAGATGATGTTTGCATCTCTCTATAGGCCATGTAACTTCAAGAAGGATTGGCATACAGGAAACATGGGACATATAATATGTAATAGATATATTAGACATGCGTAATACGTTACAGAATGTTATGTCTGATTCAAGCAACTATCATCCGATCAAAGTAACAATTACCGATTTAATAATGTCGAGTAACTTTCCAGTACCGTAACAAATTCAATACTAGTTTAAAAAATCAAATTACATAACAAATTATTATTTACATATTTTATATAAAACACATCGTTAAAATTAATCCGCGATATCATCTATAATAAATTGGTGCGATAAAAATGCGATTTTGTCACTTCGTTTTATCGATTATCTTTTTTTTAAACAATTATAGATCTCTTGTTAATTTGAAAAAACTTGTAATCTACGTTATCCGCTCAAAAACGTTAATTAAAAGCGAACAAATATTAGTCTGTGAAACAATAAGATAAAATTCATTGCAAAAACCGTCGTATTCGCATTTCGTTTGAATTGCCAGGAAGCTAAAGGTCAACTGAAACGTCGCGACGAATCTTCTCGAGAGATCTCAACGTCTTCGACCGTCAACAGTCTCAAGACATAAGAAGGATACGGAGTTTGCAGATGCCGGCTGTATTTCCGATGTGCACGAGACGTGCAACCGGCTTAATGAGGCGGCCACGGGTCGCCTTGGGAAGAGCCTTAGGGGCGCTGGTACCTAAGTGTAAGGGGGTGGCCAAGAAGATGAGATACGGAGATAAACAGCGTCGCTTGTTTCAACGAGGACGAGACACCGGTGAGCGACCGAGGGGGGTCGAAGGCGGTGGATAGGGTCGCGCGCTTAAGGGAACTCGAACTGTCGAGCGAACGCTCCGCCATCGTTCCCATTTCAAGTCTGCGCAAAGCGCTCAAATGAGTTGCTATTAATACTACGCGGGAATTCATGGTTCCGCAGACGTACAGACGTTATGCGGACATTTATTTCTTTGCCGAATCTCTAGTGCTGCGATGTCTACATATAACGTGGAGCGTTGATGTATGCATATCTCTTGTGAGCGATTTAAAATGAGAAGCTTTTATAAAAATAGTTTTATAAGTAACAAAAATTTTAAATCGTAATTGGAAGCACAGTTACCAAAATATGTGATACTAAAAATGATTCTTTTTTTGTAAAAAGTGACATCTTTTTCTATCTTCTCTTTCTGTTTTTGTTTCCTCCCGATAAAATTATCGCTAAAAGAGGATCAACTCCACATTGCTGACCTAATCCACCTTGTTCCGATGCCAATTCTGTAGAGATAACCGTGCAATCTGCGCAAAAAGAGCTCGCAGTAGAATCCATTTGCAATTCCGATGTAACACTAGAAACCGAATAAAATTAGATTCAATCAATACACACCGACTGCGGCGCCTCGCCTCAATACGTGCATTTCAAACGCAACGATATTTCCCCACGTGATAAAAGAAAGGTGCATGTGTATGTATATATGCTTGAAAATAAATAGCCGGCGTCTCACTGTGACGCGGGGCGCCGTCTCGCGATCGATGAAGAGTGCAAGGTGCATCGACATCGCATCGATGCACTTTAGCAATCAGTCAGTGGGCTTTTACCGGTCTTTGCTACCCGCGGGTGATCGATAGGCCAGACCGGCCGGAAGTGGGTACAACAATCGTTCGAGGATAACGGTTTGCTTACGGATTACGTCGACATGTATATACACGCGCGTACATGGGAGAAAGTAGACACAACTCCGGGGGAGGGTAAGTACGACAAGTAGCTTTACGCGCCTGACGATACCGCCGCGTGCATATTTCAAGAAGCTCGTATAGATGCCCCGATTATTTTTATCGGCTCGTTTCTCTACCGCGATGGTGCCGATAGTGACAGCCAGCAGGTGGAAAACGCGACGTGACACTCAGCCCCTCGAAGGTAATGCCTTCGACAAATAAAAGTGTTCCAGCAAGTACGAGACAATTTTCAGCTGAAAGATTGTGAAGATTGACGTGATTTGAAAATCGTGACGGGTCGTCGAACTGACCGGTCTCCTATTCTCATTTTTAGGCTGATATTTATAGAGATGGGGATAGAAGATAGCGAAATGCCCAACTCTACTCTGTAGTGACAATGTAAAAGAGTGATCAATTACGTCCCTATTTTCCTCGCACTTCTTCGTACTTTGCAATACAACCTAGCCATTAGCGTCTCCATCATAAATCATTTCAAAGTTTTCTATAGGGTCTCTAGTGTTATTTCATACGAGCGATAACGTTTGATGTAAAAATAATTACATTATCAATTACTTGTGTATACAAAGCAGATTTTTGTCTATCGTATTAAATCAGTACTGTACTTCACTTTGAAACAAAAATTTGGTGCGTATAATTAAATGTAGATTCAAAAATAATTCTAAATTAATTTAAAACTTTAATCTGATTTAAATTACAGCGCGACTTCGTTCAAAACGCGTTACAATTTTGGACCACTATTCACTCTTAGAATTAAGTCTCTTCTTCTTTAATTCGTGTTTTCATGTGTCGTCTCTCCGATCTCCGATCTCCTACTTGTATGATCTCCGGGTACTTTGATCGAAGTATCCGTAAAGGCTGTCAGTGTCGGAGCAGCATCAAAGGTTGGCGAACGACGACGGAACTGGTCTTAAAGCCCTACAGCTTTCAACACCTGGGGACTTTCCCGCGGGAGGACATTTCCGGTGCATCAGCGCATCAGCGCAGTTGTAGTTTGTCGTCATCATCCGCGCGAGAATTGTTGTCGAGACGAGACGCGGAAAATCGAGGTGCGCAGCGACGTACGATCATGAGAGCAGAGTGCATCGGGAATAGATAAGAATTGTCGCAGGTGTCTTTCTGTTCGCGGGATAAGTCGGAGCTGGAAAGAGTGAGAGCGTACGGATAAGACGTTGTTCGCGAGGAGCGAGAAACGAAGGATGACGCAAAGTAGGATAGGGAGAAAGACGGAAAGGGAGACAGATCTCGACGAAAAAGAAGAATCTACTCTATTGAAGTAGGACCCCAATAAAGTAAAGATATAATAGTAATGTAAAAAATTTGACACACAAAACATGTAAAAACAGGTTAAAATTTATCAACAAATTTATCATTCATGCATCAGCTTCGTAAATATTATAGATATCGAAGTAAACGTTAATATGAGATATCGACAGATATATTGAAGAAAGTGTAACTACGTTTAAGACACCACAATATATCGAAAAAAAGAAGAGGAAAAGAAGCAAAGAGAAACGGCAAGAATCGGTTTATTTTACGAAGTTTCACGGGAAAGAGAGCGAGTATCTTCTGATAGATTTTCCTTTTAGCAACTTTTGTCTCTTAGTCTTGGAAACGGACGCAGCTTTCGAGCTGCTATCGTCCTGACGGCGCGGCTCTACATACAAGACATCTCCATTTAGATGCCACCCCCTTGTACTATCGCCCGTCTCACCCGCCAACCCCCTCGTCACGAGTTCGTCCGACCCCCTCTGCGCTCGGCATCCTCCGCGAAGCGTGCAGCCGGCAAACGTTTTTCTCCTTTTTATTCCATACCCTCCTCCGCATCCCGTCATCCGACTCTCCCTCATATTCTTTTTCTCCTTTCAGCGAGATGCCGTCACGACGAATGTCACATCTGCCGTTTCATATTCGTCTACGGCTGTGGTATTCAGTCCTGTGGTGGTGTATGTATCACCGGGTTTCTCAACGGATGCGCAAATATTATTTAGACAGATAAAAAGTTTATCACGACGTCTTAAAGTATTCGCAAGAGGAGGCTTTAAAGTGCAATTTTTAGATGCGATGAACAAAGTACCGTCAGACGTTCGGTCTATGAAAAGTTTCCTGTCGCTTGGGATGAAGAAATTTGCACTTCAACATCGGAACACCAGTGCTAAAATTTTTTTATTAAGAAAAGAAGTGACGAACATAATGAACGCAAATTGGAGGATCATTTCAATACTGTCTTCATTGCTGTAGAATATTAATGTGCCTTAAGCGCGTAAAACGATATTGCGTTGCGTAACGCGTATATTTCCTGGGTAAAAAGTAGCAAACCGAATAGTCATCTCGCAGTTTCTTCTTTAGTTTTATTCTGGAGCCTTTTTCTCAACGGAGAATGGGAGACGCGAAGTCGTGTGCGTCTTCTAGCCGTGGGGAGGAAACGAAGTTGTAGAGAATACTGAGATTGACAGCGCGAAGCGCCGCGGATTGCCACGCGACGGTTTTCTTCGATATAATGATGAAGTTATCTCGTGCCTGTACGCGATTTTTGGATGCCATGGCGTCGACATGGCATCGGCTCGGCTCTTGGATTATGGAGATTTGCATGTCGAATGCGGAGCAACGAGTGCTCCGATACATTCTCAAAAAATACACCGCATTTCGTAAGTTCCAGCTCGTCCAACGGATTAAAAATATATCAAAGTATTATACGAAAATCAAGCGTTCGAACGTAACACTGTAAATGAAGAGAGAGCAGCTATTTGAATATATGATATTGCGTCATTTATCGATATCAATGGTAATATTTAATGAGAAACAAAGGACATTGTAATGAATACGATAATGACATAAATAATAATAAAAACTGTTATTTCATATAAAATTATGATAATTACGGAAAGCTTTATTAACGTCCACGATCTAATTTTGTTAATGCGGCAATTACCGATCTTGATTACGTTATTTAATAAAAATGCATGTACAAGCGTTGTTTGTGTTTCATACCACTTGCCATTCTACATTTAGTGGGGCACGTGAACAGAGGAAATGCATGTAGGTACATGAATTATACATGTAAAAGTAACTAGCCTGAACATTTGCTTTCCCTTCCCTGTTTTAGCCACTTCGGATTTCGCCTCATTTATCTACACCACATTTAAATCTGGTTTAAGTCGCGACGTTTACTACCGGAAGCGAGAGGAACAAAGAGATAAAGAGAGAGAAGAGGAGACAGAGAGAAAGAGAGAGAGGAAGAGAGATAAAAGAGAGAGTCCGCCGATTGTTTCCACCAAAATCCGCGCTTTGTACAGCATTTATACCAGGCGACAGAGAGTCAACGATGTAACTACAGCTCGCAAAAGAGTTCGATATCCTCGGGCGTAGCGTATCGATTTCCGTGGGATAGGTCACGGAGTTACGGCATACACATGACGGAATCGCGGCAGAGAGACAGCGAGCGGGAAAAAAACCGATCGATGTACGGCGATCAGAAGTGGCGAGCGATCAGGGTATCTGGAGTAAAGCGCGAAAGAACTAGTTGGAGTAAAGAGCGAAAAAAGCGCGAAGAAGGAAAAGTGAAAGAGCAATGTGTACACACGTTGTGGATGGCCGCGATCGATCTTAAGTATAGGAGTAATACTTATCGCGTCCCCGCGAGAGAATGCAATAAATAGCGGCGCGGAACACGGTGGCGGCGGTTGAAATACTATACTCGGCGGTATAAGTCGGTTACTCGTGCCGCACACGTACATTTCACGCTGCTGAAGTATCTTTATGCGAAAAGTTGGGCGACGTAAAGAAATGTATAGTGCGGCTTTAGAACCAGAAGCTGCTCAACGCATTGTGTGTCGATTCATATACAGTCTTTTGCCGATATTGAGTAAACAGTTGAATGGTAATTAGTTGTCGTCATATTTTCAACAAGACGGTATGAGTAAATTATTATTTTTATCGTCGATTAATTACTGTATGAAAATTATGTTTGTTAATGTATTGATAATTATTCGATGACAACTGTTGCTGGTAATAATTGTCGTTTGTTATAGGGGAGCGCTGCTTATATGATCAAATTTATTAAGTAATATTGACGGACTGTACTGTTACCAGGATTAGTTGTCGCTTTGACTTCAGCAATATGGAACAAGACGAGCGACGTGGCAATATACAAGCAAGATGAGCGACATGGCAACATCCTGCTAATATATATAGCTGAGTTGGGTTAATTAACATTCGTGTGGATATCAAGCGTCTCATAGTCAAGCCTGGACTTAACAATATTGCTTATTGATTATATGACAACACGCAAAATTGTGCAAAACTGCAATCTTCATACAACCATTAAATAAATAATTTATTTATTATATCAAATTTAATTTAATATCTAAAGGAAATTTTGTTAAAATTATTTCAATTTCTATGAAACTGAATAATTCGAAACTCTCACTAAATTGAAAGTCTAGGACTTTCATAGTAGTAGTTATCGCTCAGTATAGTCAGACATTGCGCAATTAAACGCGGGATTGGATAAGGATCTTTCATCTCTTCCAACGAAAATTTTCGTGTAGAAAGATGTTATTTTATCGACCGAACGTGGCGAGTCATAAAGAACTTTGATTTAGCTCGTTCAGGTAATGTGCCTGAAGGAAACTTCGCCCACCTAAGGGCTCGCGTGCGAGTTATCGGAGAAGCCTAGCGACCAAGCCAAATAATAAATTATAAATAAAAAACTGTTTTACATCGCTGACGTTATGGTGAACGAGGCATGGCATCGAGAACACAATGCCCATTTTTAAAAACAAGAGAAAGCTGATTAATTAAATGCAGTATATTATCCACGTTATTATGCATGTTTTCCAGAAACTTGTCGGTTGCTCTGTTTTAAAAAAATGTTTTTTACATTATATTTTATATTTGCATAATAAACGATATCTATATACATATATGTAAAAATAGAAAATCCATTATTTCATCTTCGATGATTTAATTTTGCCATTTTACAGAAGATTTCTCCGGATTTTGGCAAAGAATTTCTTAAGTTTAACCAAAATATCAATTCTAATAATTTTTGTTCAATTTGTCGTTTAAAAATTATTTACCTTCAATTTCCTGCACATTTTAGGGGGCAAGCTTTAAGCACTTTTACCGCGGACTATTCGTTCCGTGGACGTTCAAAGCTCCCAACAGCGAGGCGAAAGCTGGATCGAAATAAATGGCAGAGTCCGCAATAAAACCAAGTAAATCGCTGGTGCATACCGGTGCCTTTTTTCACTACAAGATACGAGGATTCGTTCGTAAATTTTTACTTCCTGCGCTTTCCGATTAAAATTGATTTTTCCAACAAAAAGAACGGTGAAGAGAAATACAATATGCTTTTTCTAAAAAATTATATCTTTGATAAAGACGGAAGAGATAGAGAGAGTGAAGCCTTATTTTTCCTTGTATAATTCCAACCCAAATAAAATAATCAAACATGTACTTATAAATATTTAAATAATATATATCTAAATGCGTATCGAATATACTTTCAAATAATTATATAACAGATAGGTACTTTCTCGTAATAGTATATGTATTCAGATAATAATAATGTATACTGCATTCTTACTCTAATAGTGCATACTGCCTCCCACATATTTTTATATAATACGAGAATGCTTAATTCTCCGCAAATTTCTCTCATTTTCGTGTAGAATAAAATGGAGCGAATAGGAAATGGGTCTCTGGCAAAAACATAATTATTTCAAACTACGAGATACTTCGTTTCAGCAAAGCGAAATAAAAATGCCCGAAGCCAAAATGAAATACCTCATTTTGAATTATTAATTCTCTTACTGGGGAAAACTACTTGTCGTTATTAACCTACCAGTTCGTTATTCAACCAATGTCACGACGGTGCACGCCGTAGCCCGTAAGCATTTTCCTTTAACACGTTAACATATTGCACAATGCGCACTTTGTCCGATTACAGCTTATCGTTTCGAATAGAATTATCACGAGATTTCGAATCGCTTAGTCTCCAATCGGGTCAGTTACATTGTTACTGCGCACAAATATGATACAGTGCAATATCATGCGATATTTATGATTGTTATATGAGCAATATCTTTTATACAATGTATACCCTCATATAATGTACTACTCGTTCAACAACCGTGAATAAAATATTCGGTTCTCAAGCTCACGATCTGCGACACCAAACTGAATAACTCCCACAGAACTTTGCGATAGAACTTTGCCACTTTCTTTCGCGCTCCAACACTCTCTCCTGTACGTTTGCTTTTGAAGATTAAAAATGCTTCGCTTGTCCAAAGATGCCCTTTGCCTCGAGGACCAGCAGACAACCGGGAAATGTATTCCTGGCGACTCCCAGTCTTCTTTTCCGTTTGCTATTTTTCCCCCTTCGCAAGCGTCTATCCTCGTTTGCAAACATTTCCTGCGTCCAAAGAAAAAGCTCCAGAATTATGGCTAAGTATTATAGTGTTCACAATATACTATTAAAATAAAGGGAAAAGTCGAGCCATTTTTATTTCATGATTATTCCATGATTATTTCATGAAGCGATATTCTTTCCAGCATGACGTTCTGGAACGCAGCCCCAAGGCAACGAGAAATTTTTTACAATTGTACACGCTTGCAAAAGTTTGATTCTGCTTATATCCGGAGTTATTTCGTAATTTGCTAACGTGTTACGGAAATTCGATTCATATCCGTGGCAAGTAACCGGGAAATGTATTTTCACTACTGCTAGTTCCGGCAACATTCAAAAGTATTATAACAGATGAAATAGCTTTTGATTTTATTTCACTTCTCAAGTTGATCGACAAGCAAAGCTTTAGAAATTGGTTGCTAGACAGCGTCAGCATTTAATGAAAAATTCATCCATAAAGAGAATTTAGTAATATTAAAAACCTATATGTTTTTAAATACTATACATTCAGTAATTTACTTATTCCTTCAAATATGTCATATACGTCGCGTATTACTTTTGTGACGAATGAGAGGAAAAGCATTGAAGTTCTATTAAAGCAATTCAACTATCAAAGCGATTTATTGCCATTTCATGCACAATGCTTGCTTCAGGGTGACACTTTTAATCCTATAACAATGTTCAGTAACACGACTATTTTATGATTGTGTTGTGGCAAGAAAAAATAAATGGCCGTGCAATAAAGTTCGTCGGACGTGTTCCCGGGAACGATGCGGAAAATCACGTTTGAGACACGAACTGTGAAACATCCCATAGAATAGCACGCGATTAGCGGCATAAACCATCCGCCCACTGCGCAAACGACGGAAATCGAGTACAAATTTACGCCTAATTGGTAGTCGTCAAACAGAATTCGTAATGTGATAAATTATAGATATTCTCGTTTATTACTATTTCCGCTATTTTATATAACGTAACTTAGCCTTTTTACATTACGTTGACATAATCGCGACAATTTAGACCGATTCAGAAACACGTCGCATGTCGCAAACCGTGCTCAAATTAACGTTAAATTCTCTGACGTGAATCAATCTTTACAGAATTAAACGATTTCATACGCATTGATTTAAATTAATCCGTACAGATTAATTTCAATCGATGGAAGCAAAATTATATTTAGCGAGGAAATATTACAGGATCTAATTATATTCAGCGCAAAAATATATATTTAAAATTTTTTCAGATTTAATATTTGGAGTAAGCATATATCTAATATTATATAAAAATTAAAAAAAGACTTTTCCTATAATGACAATATAAATTTTAAATTATCAAAGAATGTGTAATATTCAATGGTGATGGAAAGTGTTATGTAACTTTGAAAATTGCAATCTCGGAAAGGTATGGTTTCCGATAAAAATTTCGTTCAAGAAGTTGATTGAACGGTTCATAAATAAATTAAATGACGATAGTCTTGCATAATTTTTCAAAGCTGGATATAACCTAGGTCAGAAGGGGTTAAAACAAAGCTTACTAAACGCACGGCACCACAACTTCTCATTACACCGAGCCCCGTATTCGTCGATGTGTCGGCCGAAGGACGATCCGCGGCAACTCAATTTCGCTCTGACGGACAGACACGCGTCTCGCGAAGTTGAAGACTTAATAAAGGTTTCTCCTTGGCGATAGTCGCCTCAGGATGTAGGCGAACACAGCGACGAAGCGAATAGGTCGGATATATGTGGCAAACGTATCATCGATGCGTCATCTTTCTGAGAAACATTATCGATTCAAAAAGTGTTACACGTACAAAGCGAGATTCTGGCACAGTGTTAAGTAAAGAACAGGCGTTTGAAATTCGTGTCAGAAATAATAATAGGAATTTATTAACTTGTTATATTGCATATATTAAATTAATCTTATATACTAACAATAAGAGATTAAGAAAAAAAGAGAGAAAAAGAGAGAAAGAAAACAAGAAAAAGAGAATAGTGTTTTGTTGTCAATTAATTGAACGAATTTTCGGAGTTATTGTTTCAGCTATTATATAACAAACACACAGTTGAATTTTCTCTTTACATATTTATATATTACAAATTAAAATATCGAATATATAATAGCAGTACAATGAAATAATTACATTTTTAATAAATTTGAAAAATATGGCATTACGGAAACATTTTGCAGTTGTTTGCAATGCAAATTTATTTCTGTTAAAGCTTCGTGTATTCTGTTTTAATATAAAATAAATGCGGCGCGAAACGACGTGAAGATTAAAAAAAGTATAGAAAAGGATTACTAGTCGGAAACTGAGGAAAGTTCGCATATCTCTGTGTCCGAACGATTTGCAATCTGTCCAAACGTTCCGCAGGGACAACCTTCATGAATTTTGATGCGGGAAAGATTTCCGGAAATTCGTCGGGCGAACCGAATCTCGGCTAAAATCGAGCGGGAATTTACATGAACGAACGATTTACGCAAGTGACATACACACGCAAGCAGCGATCAATGTAAGGGACATCAAATTTCCGCAATGCGAAACTTTTGTGGCCGCTTGTGATCCGCACGTCCTCGCGAATCAATGTGTATCACGTGCCACAATAATTTCTGTAATTACACCACTTCCCCCCGTCGCCCTTTTTCACGCCGCAATTTAAAAGTCGATCCGCAAGGCAGCGACAGACGTGATGGACGGGCACGTGTTCTCTCCCCGAGACTGAAGACTTAATAAAGCCTTTCCTATAATGGCAGTCAAAAGGCTGTAGACGAGGTATAGGAAAGCATTGTGGAACAGAGAAGAATAGGTAAGCGGTATCTACATAAGTCTTTAATCCTTCACGCCGTAAAATAACTCCACAACTACGCATTCGATGGTAAATAATAAAAATATAATGTAATGAAATGTAACAGATATTCCGTTCTTATTTTAACGTTTTAATCTGATAATCGACTTCTTTCACGTGTGCTATTGTAGAAAATTCGATGAATGCTACTTAAAAATGTATAATTTAAAGAATGTTAAAAAAAGTAATTGGCCCACATTACATTCGTAACACACTCTAATCAATGAGATTCGCGCTAATATTAGCCAACAGATGCAAATGTCTCTGCAAAACAATATATAAAGACTCGGAAGGAAAAACAAGGAATGTCAGTTTTATTAAAAATGAGATATGGTCGCGCGCGCACGTCATTTTATAGCGTTTAAGAGATACTACAAACATCAATGATACTACAATGTACATACATCTTGGATTAAAAACTGTATTAATCAGTGAAAAAATGAAGGTAGATCATTCGAATATAGGGGAAATAACAAACTTTAAAATTCATTTTACTCAAAAGTATAAAACTGACATTCCTTGTTTTTCCCCCCGGGTTTTCATATGTAATCACGGCGTGTCTTTTACGAAGTTTTACGAAAATTGGGTGTTCACGATGTCTTCGCGCAATATACAGGGTTTCCATAAAGTCAGTTGCCACCCCTATATTTCGGCAACGGCTCAAAATTATGAAAAACCGCGAAACACATGTTCGATCATTTTGAGGGGCTACTCTTTTAAGGAATTTGGGGAGGTTGGTCCCCAAGAGGGGGCCCCAGGGGGATCTCAACTTAAAAATTTCAAATGGAACCCCCTATATTGTAGTATATCATTTAAAAGAGCATAAAAAAAGAAAATTTCTAACGCAAACCAGAGGTCGATACGTTGATCCGTTCGGGAGTTATTTAGGGTCAAAGTTCAAAAAAGCCAATTTTTGACCCTAAATAACTCGCGAACGGGTCAACGTATTAACCTCCGCTTTTTATGCCAAAAATTTTCTTTTTTTCTTTTCTTATTTTCTTTCAAATGATATACTACAATATAGGGAGTTCCATTTGAGCCGTTTCCGAAATATAGGGGTGGCAACTGACTTTATGGAAACCCTGTATAATTTAACTTGCTTCGGAGAAATACATACGTAGAATTTTCGCGTGCTATAAAAGCACGGAAAAAGCCGAGTCCAGCTAACGCGATTTTTTTCGAAACTGTAGAATACGGTAGAAATATCGATCCGGCCGAGCTGTGCTTTACGATTGCGTGAAACGTGCAAAAGGCGGCATGAAGGCGGATGATAAAACGGCACGTTATCCTCGCGGAGAAAGGCGCGGGGCGATACGCGCGTCGCGTGTGCAGCTGATAGAATTAGCGAAGGCGAGTGTTCTTAGCTCGCGCCGCGTCGTAGGCGGATACTTAATGCCGTGCGTTAAACCCGCCGCGAGAGGGTGACTCGACCTACGTGGAATCACCGGCGAAACGAGTTTGAAAGTCGTTACGAGCTTTCGGTGCATCGAACGACGAGCGCGCAGTAAGTAAGGTCGCACACCGACTCGAACGAGTTGTAACGTTCACAGCCGAGATTTCGATCTCGTTCGTCGAACAATAACGCCGACCAGTTTGAGAGAGTCAGTTCATGCACACACTTGGAAAAAAATATCTTCATCCTGGCTAAATTAGTACTCTGGAGTTTTATATCAAATGTCTAATATATTTCGTATAATCTTTGCAATGGAAAATAAAATAGATGGTAATAATAATTCATTTGTCATTAAAGATATGTGTCATTGAAATACATAGGAGTAAGCCGTCCCTTTTTAAAAAACTTTAATGCATAAAAATCAATGCTTCTCACCATCGATTCACGACATCGGAATCGATATTATCGTGACCGATCTGTTTTTTCCGACTTGTTTCAAATATTTAAATAGTTTTTTCCGACTTGTTTCAAATATTTAAATAGCATTGTGTGCGTTTATAGATTTCCATAGAAGGCTACACTTTTGGTCTTCTGTCTCTATCATTCAAATAAAAAGAAAACGTATGATCTTCCTACTAAAATCTAAACATCGTGAGAGCTGATTAACGCAGACGATAGTTGCATCGCAATAGTTGGAGAAAAAAGTATAACGTATAGTGCACTATAAAACAGTTCTCAGCTAGTTTTGTGTCATGAAGAATCGGTCCGAAACAGGATCGATCGAGATTGAATTGTCCGAATTTCCTTCAAGCGATCGCGAGAGAACGCGCGCAATCCCGGTCTACTGAATAATCAAGATCTCTCGAAAAAATTGCGCACATTTAGCGCCGTATCGCTTCGCAGCTGGTAGCTCCGCGATTTCCCAAGGCATTTGCTTTTTTTCACGCAAAATCGGCAGATCAGTCGAAACGTTACGTTCGACGACGCGGCGGCATGAATCACGCTTGTATCTCACGTGCGCGATATATATTCCGCGTGCTGTTTTTATAATTGATATCGCGTGATGCGATCTGTTCGAGCATGCACTCAATGTAATGCAAATCTCGTGAAATTTCCATTCCGTAATAATTCGTTCCGCGCCGCGTAGCAAATATTTTTTAAACCAGTGCTCTCTATCTCGCACAGATAATATTCGATGGAATACGAATATCAGCGACACAGAAGGGAGGAGTATCACCGTGCCTATATTGCGTCTCGTTACGATTTATCGTTACGCTCAGCGCTGCTTCTGATTGCGCTTTATATTATTGCATTCTGCATAATATTTTGCAGTCATGGACGCGGTATTTCTAACAACGAGGACGACTTGCGCGTCGGCGTTCACCTTTAACGAAGAACGATCGCATGGTAACAATGTTGTACTGACGTACATATAGAGTGTCAGCCGACATCACGGTTTTTATTTTCCGTTATAAATCCCTTTACATAGTTAAAACTGATTTTACTTTGGTAAAAAAATTTAACCGAGATCTAATTAAATATGCATTTTTAGTTTTCGCTGTTAATTTCGATGTTCAATAATACCCTAATTTGTATTCAACCTTAAATATTTTCTCGTTCTTCCTGAAAAGAGGAGAGTTTTTGAAGAAAATAATATTATAATTAAAGAACTACTCTCTTCTCGATAAATCAAGTCTTAATCGTTCTAGTTGTCCCAAAACGCATAAATTAGCAAGCCCCGTTTGTACGAATCATTACAGTCTTGATGAACGACAAAATATTCAGGTTTTCGTGGTTTGCAAAGACAGAAGAAGGGAACGGGAAGACTTTGCCAGATCATTAAGAGAAATCCTTTCAGTGACAAAATGCAAGAACGTGCACGGGCGTGGATTTCGCCACGGCCGTTCGCGGAAAATAGATCCCGCGTCCTGTATCCTACCCGGATCTCGGCTCTCGCCATTACTCTTTCGCTCACTATTCGCGCTCGGTGACGTGGAAACGCCTCACGAAGAGAGCCTCCCGTGCAGGACTACGAAATTGCTTTACCGCCCTCGCGCGGGGTCTTTAATTTGGTTTACTATCGCTCCGGCTCTCTCTCTCTCTCTCTCTCTCTCTCTCTCGCTATACCGCGCGCGGGGGTCAAACTTTACCGTCATCTTTTTTGCCGGAGATCTATCGTTTACGCGAAATTCGCCACAGACAAGCCTCTGTTCTCATTAAATACGAATTATTCCCGGAAACGAGGAGCATTCCGCGGATTTGCGAAAACAATGAGAGACATTTAGATAAACGCTGATGAGGTCTAATGTTATCCTTCCTAATTTTTTTATCTTAATATTTTTACTAAAATAAACGTAAAACATTTTTTCAATAAGAGGATTGTCGAGAATAATATCGGAATACATGGCTTTGATCCAGGAGTAAATAATAAATTACAATTGTGTAATTCGTATCTCCTGCGCTTTTTGCGTCGATGACGATAATTTCACGATTACGAGATTACACTTGCAACATTCTTTCAGCGTCCTTAATGCCCATTTTAGTGTCCTCGTGTACAAACGCTATTCACGTAGCCCAAAAACCGAAAAAGAGGATTTGAATGCTCTTCGGATCCCACCGCGCGATCAAACTCGGATAAACCGCAGCCCCATTTGTGAACGGACGTGGTGACCTTCCACGGTCGAAGATCCGCCGTCGATGACTTCTTTGTCTGGCTGTGGAGCAGGTAGCTTATACCGGAGAGCCTCGCCTGGCGGAATTACCGGCGATGAAAGGAAAGAGGAAGGAACTCGTTGACTTGTCCGCGGCTGTTTCGCGAACGACGAAAAGTCGCCGCCGCGATTTTACACGAGGTAATCTCTTTTCTTTCCCTTTTTTCCTCCTGACTTCCGCTATCTCCGTCACGACAACCTCCTCCTTTGCTCCATTCTGAGAAAGGACGAAGATTGGCTCCACCGACCTGAGTCAGAAGTTCGCAGTCTCGATCGGCTCTTCTCTTCTAGTCTCATCGTTGATCGTACGATGCGGTATAAAAGGGCTCTTCGAGTGACCTGCTCGGTCGTTTCGCCGACAATACCGTTCCGAGCAACCGACGGGTACTATTTTCGGGCCCGACAATGAGCCATGAAGTCTCGGCTGTAAAGTCGAGGAATCTCGTGAAATATTCACGCGCGAGAGGCATGAAATTTTTCTGATAACCGTCGGACTCGTCAGTGTGAACGTACAAAGCTCCAGAAAGATTACAATTCCCGACATTAGAAAAGTGCGCGTCACAATGTACTGAAAATTCCTTTGTCCGAAATGTGTCACCAGCCGGGAATATCGCTCTTCCCCGAAAATGTCGGGGGGCCAGAGCGACGAACGCGCAAAAGTCGGAAAAATCACGATCCCCGTTGTGACAAAAGCGAGTCAGCGTTAGTGAAATTTCATTATCCCGAAATGTACCTATTCCACACGGATATTATTCTTTTCATATATTTTAGTTTCCAGATTTTATTTCATACTCTTTTTCTCCGAATTCCGCACGCTCGCGAGTACATATATGTATGTACGTATATCAGAGGAAATAATTTTTCGGACGCGGTCAACGTATTTACGCGCGCTTTCCTGACTTCACGATCTCTTTTTACGGTACTTTAACGTGCCGGAAATTCGCGCGCCGCCGTTCGCCGTCATCGATGCGGCAGTTTCGAAATCACGCTACGGTCGTAATAAACTGCCGGCTCGCGCGGCTCGTTTCGTCCGCTGAAAAATTGCCGTCCGGCCGCCCTACAAAGTTAGTGCGCTCGCGGGAACGCTCAACGCGGAAAAAAAATCCGAAATTGCGCGCGGCGAAAAAAGGATAATTTATTTCATACGACCGCGGTGCGGCGATGCGAAAGACTTGTGCGCGGAAACTGCGATTCGATTGTAATTGACGGTATTTTATTGCTGACGTTAGCGACAACCAAAAACGACGCTCCATTTTCATCCTCCGATTAGGATGTGCCAGTAGTAGCAAACAACTGTCTAAATTTTTATTTTAATATTAAAAATAAAGTTTTATTCGTAAATCATTTTGTTTAAAACTTGTTAATTATGTGTAGGCATATTTTTTCGTTGTCAGCATATACATATAGAAGCCGACATTTCAGTTTGACCGTCGCTTATTAGAAGGATCCAGAAAGACCGTTATATTTATGTTTTCGAGCGTCGGGAGAATAAGGGCAAATTCACACCTTGGCAGAATAGCAGAAAACAGAAAAGCAGCAGCCAATGAGAAGTGGCACTCAGTTGCTCAGTGCAACTTAGTGCAACTCAGTGCAACTGAGTGCTTCTTCTCATTGGCTGCTGCTTTTCTGTTTTCTGCTATTTTGCCAAGGAGTAAATTCGCCTTAACAAATCGCGACAGAAATGAACAGGAAAGATTCCGGAAGATTCGGTGAACGGCAGCGAGCCGAATCGTATGTTTCCCAATTTTTGGGATTGGCTCCGCGAGGTCGTCCGATAGCGTGTGATTGGTTGTCGTCCGCGGACCCACCCCGCGAGCTAGGCGCGGACCCCGCGAACTTCGGGGTCGTAGGCCGGTATTCATAGTCTTCAAGACCGTCTTAAGTAATGTCTTAAGACGCTAATATGGTTCTGTGATTGGTTCATAACATCTTAAGATTGAACTTAAGACGGGCTTAAATAACTATGAATACCGGCCCTAGTCAGAGCTGCCAGACTCGCAAACGGAACAGCATGCTTAAGGGTGCTATTTCATTTGTCGTACGACAAAATTTTTAAACACGTTGATTGGCTGCTGGATAGAAAAATTCTCGAGTCTCTATCTCGTAGCCAATCAACACGCTTGAAAATTTTGTCGTACGACAAATGAAATACCAGCCTACAGCATGTGGAAAGGGAAGGCATGAGCCCAAGTGATCCCACGCCGCGTACGCGTACGGCGTGAGAAGCGTGGCTGACACTACGGAAAGGAACATCACATATATAAACCCCCACACATACAACCAGGTTTTACCAAAAATAGCAAAATAGCGAGTGAGTACTTCGTGTTCGGATTATCGCTATACTTTTTCACACTAAAATGAAGAAAATGTGGAGATTCATATCAACGCGAATTAAGTCTTAACAAATCGAATTTGAAGAATTACATTTACTCAATTACAAATCATGTTTTCCAATGTAAACGAAATAATTCTGAAGTTGCAAAGTGAGAGATGTTTTGCTTGTTTGTATAGATATGGGTGGATTATGCAAAGCTAGAAAAGTGTCGATGCTATTATCCTTTAATGCCAGGTTGGATACATCAACGAGACAGAACCGAGCTTGAGCATGACTCCATTCCTGGCCGAGATAATGAATGCAAATGCAGTTCTGCTCGCGTAATCGCGAAATAATAAAGCGATCACGACTACGGCGGGTATACTTCGTCGGGACGCTGGTAAATTACATAGTACGTCGTGGTAAATCAAGACAAATTTTGTGACGGTAAGTATTAAAAAAGCCCATCTTCTCTCAATAAATAAAAAAGCGAATATTGAAATCAACATCAAACTCGATGTTTTAACATTATTTCAAAACGCTTTTACAAAATCTTTGCGTCGTTTTTCTTTTTGTTCGTGTAATCACTTTAAAAGAAAAATATGGTAAATAGATGACAATTTTTTTAATAGAATTATTTTTGATATTTTTAAAATATGATTTTCTCTCATTTCCAACAATTATCCCTGTATTCTTTTAAATTTATACACGTGCGGAACCATGTAGCAAATTTTTTCAGCAACTTGGAAACACTATTAGTAGCAGACTTTTAACAAGATGCATCGTTCGTTAAAACTGCATGTCCGTGGCGAGGCGTAAAAGAGGAATGCGATTCACAAACACTCGACTTTAGCATGTAAAATATCGATGCGAACCGGGCCGGGATGTCGGGATGTCGGGTCAAAATGCCGGAGTCTTGGCCCCGAAAGGTTAATGGCGCGACGACACGAGACACGTGCATGTGCCCGTACAATGCACCTCGTATGCATTGGTGGTTTTCGTTGTACACGCTGTAATTGTTGCGTCCCAATATAAACGGCGAGAGTTAAAATAGAAATTAGTTCAACCAGATTCAAATAATCATGAATGACGTTACATTTGACCAGCGGTACAAGATAGAATAGAACATCCTTTTAGAATTAACTGTCTCATTTAAGAGTATTTATATATATATATATATATATATATATATATATATATATATATATATATAAACAGATTTTGGCATTATAGAAAAACTTTAAAGAGATATTTCAGAAGCCAAGTTCAAGCAAGCTTTATAAAGTCTAGTCCAAAGATAATATTATAGAATAATAGTATACTAAATTTCTTATGGCACGAAAAAATATGAAATATTATACGTTTTAATAGCCACATATGATATAGACGTATTCCTGACTTAATGTTCGAATAAACTATTAAGTCCTATTAAAGTCACTCCAGAAAGGACCAGGATCATTAGAAAAAATTTTACGAGCCAAGAGTGACCGACGTGGTTTATGATAATAGGAGAAAACAAAACCGAGACACGAGCTCGAAGATGGACGAGCCAAGCTCCAAGAAAGTCGGCTCGTCAATTCTTTCCGTGTCGGTTGCTCCTTGAATCACTCGTGCCGCAGTCTCTGTAGGTTGCATTCACACGAGGAGGATGAGATAGGCTGAGCAGAGACGATAAATGGGACGCACTATTCGCCAGACACGCGCGTTTATTTGATCAAGCGGAGCAAACACGACATTTTCCCACGTACGTATTCCTTGAATTCCACTAAATCTAGCATATATTTACAAGCGCGCATTATAATTAATTCGATTAACGCGCATAGACGTTAGATATTCAGCATGTATTTCAATAACACAGTCTACATATCTTGAATATTTTATCTTAATTAATTTCAAGAAGCAATAAATATGTATGGCAGAAAGAGAGAAAGAAAAGGATAGCATCTTGATTTTTTATCCGCTCATTCAACAATTTTCTACCTAAGTATCCTATAATATATCTATATGATTAATAAACATAACTAGCTGCGATAATAATGTAAAAATTGTTTTTAATGAAGATCTTTTTTCTCTTATATCTTCCTTCTGTCTTTAAAGTAAAAATGAAATGAAAACGGATTTTATAGTACGTATAAATTATAAAAGTATCATTTTCTCTCAGAAAAATCGACTCTTACTGTTATCCTCTTATCTGACTGCTTACGTGTTAACTTCTGAAAAATCATCGGCTCGCGGCGTAAAAATTGCTGCTCTAGAGCATTACCTTGCCGGTTCGTAATCGTACCCAAAGCGCCTTTAAATCGACTGCATGTTCATGCTCACGTACACCGCCGTGTATCTAGAAAGCCGGACATTAATCAGAACGATCAGAGCGGCACGGCCTTATCTAAGACAATTTGTATTTCTTACGAACCGTAATCCATGCATTTTCTCATAAAAAGGACGGACAGTCGCGACTGAACTCTGTTCCCCTTTCCTATTTCTCTTTAATATCCAATCCCTCTTCAGGATTTTGCATCCTTGCATCCCATTCAGCCGTGATTCCGTGTAAAAACGCCAACGAGTTGCAAATATCGCGAACGAAACAAAAGCGAGTTTCTTGGAATCTCCGATTTTCACGCAAAGGAAAGAAGCACGAATAAATTCATGAATCAAAGACGGTACTTTCTACAGAAAGCAAAAAAGAATATTAAAAAATATTATCGGCAACGTTTAACGTTTATTAATCGCGTAAAAGCGATCGAGCGTTCGTTACTTCGCTTGCAATTAATAAACTTTCGCGCGCGGGCATCCTCTCCGAAGTGCCCGGTCTGCCCTTTATCTCGCCGGCACGATAAAATAAACGCCCGGATACTTGAAAAAGAATGGCCGACGGAATTCTTGAATAAAATTACTCGCCGGCGCTTACAAGGTAGTTACAAGGCGGGCAAAGAGAAAGTGGTCCTAATTAAATTCTGCGAGGATTACTCGGGTTTATGATCGGGCGTGATTGCCGAGGATCTCCTCGCTGCGATTTAAGCGAGCTAAATTAAACGCATCTCTCGGAAAGAGATTATACTCTTACCGAGCCGTTGTGGAATTAATAGCGAGCTAGTAATAACGAAACGCTATGCTGCGACACCGATAACAAAACAAATCGCGAAGATGTGCAAACTCGACAATGACGAGCGGAAAAGAGATTAAACTGCAGCGATTATAAACGACAAACCGAGTTGTGCTCGATTTATTGAAAACAGAATATCGGCGCGGAAGAACAGTTTGTTCAAGCGATTGTTAATTACAAATTGAATTTGGATACGACATATTCAAATTTAACCAGGTCGATATTTTAAAATATTGATATTAAAACATTTTCACGCGCACATGAAGTTGCCTTAGGCGACGAAGGATGTCGATATGAACAAAAAATATCGATGTGTTTTATACCGTATGCATTCCATATCCTTTGCAGCTGTTTGTATTTGCTTTTCAATATACCAAAAAATATATTGCTAAATTTCATTGCAAATATTTATTTCAATGTTGGTACATGTATGTGTGACATTGTTAAATAAAAAATAACGGAATGAAACTCCTTTAATTGGAATAGATATTATTAATTGAATCTTCAGTTTTTTAATAATAGAATTTTAAAAATGTGTGAATGTTGAATATTTAAATATAGTGTTATATCAGATCTTTTTATCTGCGAGCCTTTCGGCTGTTGAATCCTAAAGTTACGTTGTAAATAATGTAAAATATATATGCAAAGCCTATTCGTAGGAATAACTAATCAGAAATTGACAGTTGAATTTTCTCACAAATTGTCGGTAATTTGATATTTATGTTATCTCGCTTTTGAGAGATACGATAATCGCATTCACGCCTCGATAATCGCAATGGAGTAGAACTCAATAGACAAACCTTGATTAATGGAGATGGCAATTTTCATTTACAATCGGCTATATTCAAGCCGAAAAGTCGAACCAGATTAATTAACGGGTGTTAACGAATCAAATACGTCAATCCGCTGCTTTCACCACTGTACATTGCACTATAGATTCACGGCAATGCGCGAATCTAAATCGGATTCTAACGTTTTGTCAAACATTTTATTTTTTTAATTTTTCTTCTTCAAAACTATCATCAAAACAATTAAACAAATAGCAAAATAATAGATACATCGACAATAACGTCACATGCTTTCTGTATATATATTTTAAAATAAAAAATTTCTAAGACCGGAAAAGACCCAAAAAACATGTTTCTTCCATAGTAAAAACTGAACAAACTTTTCTTGATTGTGTAAATCTTTGAGACAAAGATTACAGTAATAATATATTATTAACTGACTTCCTAAAAAGATTAATTATAGATGTAACCGGTAGAGAGATCAAAAACAACTCACCCTCCAGAGCTATTTCTTAGTTACAGGAGTTACGTAGTCCGAGGATCTCGGGCGGACCAATTACACCACTGAATAATTGTCCAAAGTTACGAGTTGTGCCGTTAACAAGTAACGTCGGAGTGCTAACGCGGTTCCGGTTTCTTGGCCCGAATAATTTCGCCGGACTATACCGAGAACTTCGCACAGTCGTAAACAGAGCCCGAAGAACACCCACTTTTGTCGCATCTCTGTAGCTCAACGAGCAGTTTAGAAAAATAAACGTACCATAAAATGAAGTGAGATCGCTGCAGTAGATAATTTTACACAAAAGGAAAACAAAAGTTACGGAGTAATTGATTTAAGAAGATAGTGCGATAATAAAATATGCATAAAAGTCACGAGAACGAAAGTACGTAGACATTACTTCTTATGTATTGCATGAAGGAAAACGAAATGCTAAAATTAATGTAGGAAGAGAAAAATCCAGATATATTATTCATAATATTTAGACTAAGTAGTGATTAAAAATAATTAATTAAAAAATAATGCCTATCAACGTCCAAATAGAAGAAGCGAAAAAAATTATACCTCGCTAATAGGATATTAAATATTTAATTAAACGTCTCTTTTGATCTCGACTGAGCGTGCTTAATTATCGCGAAACAAACCATCGTAAGATCAGGATTAAAAAAGGCAGCGAATAATAAATCAGATGAATGACTAAATGAGATTATGAAAATTCTGTTGGGTGGAAGAGTGTAATAATTGCGTTAAATATTACTGAGATTAATAAAATCCATCTTTCTAATGCCGCACCATATTACGTCGATATGTAGCTTGACAACAGTAAGAAAAAAAATAGCAGGAACATATATGCATCAACTTCATGAGATAAGCGGCACGAAAGTGAGAATTTCTGCTGCAATTTAAACGTAAAATACCTTTTACACTAGCGCCTTGCGATATTGATTTTACAGTCTGAATGTATGTCGACGTAAATTTTTTACGTCTTTCAAATTAGAAGAATAATAAGGCTTCTGTATTACTTCTATACTTAATATTTAATTCACAAATATTCTAGATAATTAAATCTACTACCTATGCAAGTGTGATTCATGTTATATCTATATGTACTTCTATTTATCTTACTTATAGATATTAAATCTAACATGTATATTTATATATGAGAGAAAGAGAGAAAGAGAGAAAGTTTCACACTCTTGCTAAAAAATCGATTTCGCTTGAGAAAACCGTTAATAACTATCTAAATTGGTCTATAATAATATTTCTGAAACATGTAAGTGTCCAAATGACACGAAATGCTATATTATCTTATATTAGTCTTAATCGCATACAATTTTGAAGCTACTCTTCTAATAGAATTACAGACATCCAACCAATGTCATCGCGAATGATGACTCGGGATCGGGAAGTCAAAGGATCGCGCGATCGAGATCATGATTTACCAAGTAATCCCCGACGAGCCTCATTACAGTTTACCTTCGAGTTTCCCCCGGCCAATCGGGACTTTATCACACAGGCGTCATCGTTACAACAACGTGGCGTGCCAATCGATCCGGCCGATATCGCGCGAACTTAAGCTGCAACGTGGAAGCTTCCGGGTAAACTTTCCTGCGATTAAGACCGGTAATGTACGAAA
Organism: Aphaenogaster floridana; assembly: GCA_003063835.1. NCBI lineage: Eukaryota > Metazoa > Arthropoda > Insecta > Hymenoptera > Formicidae > Aphaenogaster > Aphaenogaster floridana. The sequence continues at coordinate 213,922 of NJRP01000002.1, forward strand.
TTGCGGCGAGATAGCTGTGCTGCAGCTCCCTCCCTTCCCCGTTCTTCCATCGAGCTTTTCGCCAGGATTTCGACGCGGGGCCCATCGCGTTTATCATCGATCGCATTACTTCCACGTCGACGCTAACCAAGTGACGTCGCGTCGCCGAATTAACACCGCCGTTTCGCCTTTTGCCAAATTACGCGGTAAATTTGCAATTATCGATATCCCATTAAAACGCGCAGTTTTGTTTAACCGCCTAACGCAGATAGCTGAAATTGGCATGTGCAACGTTGACCAAAATATTGTACTTCAAAATGAAGTGAAAAGCCTAATTGCGGTTTATGCCAAATTTGTGCCAAATTGTTGCCAAACGCGAGGAGAAATATAGCGGCGCCTTATTTTAACGTTTCCACGTGTAATACGTTTGAGCATTGATATATCGACGGAAATGCTGCGGAAATTAATTGCCACCGCGTTTTGTTATTTAACTGTATCGAACAGCATCCACGAGTTATATATTCAAGTCGCGAATAGAACTGAAATGAAAAATCGGAAGCAAATCACGATTTGCGATAAATCATACGGCGTTACTGAAATTTCCCTATTCTAGCACATTTGGCAATTAACGGCGATGTCGGGTGGAAAAAGCTTCGAGAGCCGCCAATTCTCGGCATAAATTCTCATATATTGATCGATGCTTCCTGAATATTAACAAATCCCTGTCCGCAATATATTCAGAAACAATATTTAACGCTCACACAAAGTCGTAATTACAATTCTTAATCCCGTATTGACAACTCAATATAGAAAATCCCAAAATGTAACTCTCGGCAATCGTGTCAAACTTTAAACCGTAATATCGACCCTGACCTCCGTTTTTCATAGACCACCGTGTTTTACGGCACGGAAGGCTTGTCGGTTATCACTACTGACCGTAAAATCCTGATCACGTCTATTACCGTTCGTGACCGGCAGTCGAATGTCACTCCGTCAGTCAATTGTATCGGTATAAAAAACAAGTGAAAGAGTAAAAAACGAGGGATATCCACCAGGAGCGTATCAACAAAGCGTCGAATCGAATCCACGTCGTTCCGGCTAATAAAATTGACCAGTCACCAATTTCGTGCGCTCTTTAACGAACAAGCGAACGGAAACGTTCCGACGCGACTAATAAATTCGACACGATGCCTGGTACCCCCCTAAATCCCGGCGATTTGTATTCCATTTTTCGAGCGGTAACGACGGTATTATTTGTGCCACGGTATTATTGGTGAAGTCACGTTCCGAGAGTACACGCAATCAACAAAACACTATTTATTGCACATTCGCGAAAAATATAGAAAGCTGGTGTCACAATAGCTCTGCGTCAGTCAGCCGAATATACATTCTTTTCGTATAAATTTTCCATTACGGATTTGAGGAACGGATTACGAATTAATTAATTGAAAATCTATATAGAGATAAAAAATTACATCGTATTACACGCAATATAAATTTAAAGAGTTAATCGAAATGTTAATTAAAAAAGTATTTTATCATGATAAATAATGAACAAAATGGAATTTATCGTGTATTCGCAAGAAAATATAAAAAGAGTCTCTTTCTTCGATAGAAAGGACTATACGATCGAAGATAAAGAATGTAATGGTTCAGTAAAGAAAGCCGCATAGCTCGATCTGCGACGCGAAAATCCGATTCTTTCGTGCCCGATGTTTCGCGAACTTGGTGGAAAACATAATTGGAAGGAGGACAATCCTGAGCACGTGTCCTTGTCCTCCGACGAGAAGGTGCTGGAGGACTATTACAGTAGGTCGATAATCCAATTTCGTGTGAAGCGAAACGATCGCGGAAGCCGTAAACGTACGTCGCCGGAAATTCGTACGCGGAAGAGAACGAAAGGAGATTTCCCATTCCCATCCCCACCACCTCCCGCTCCCTTTCTGCCCTTACGAATCGTCTTGCCTGGAGTGTATCCTCCGCGTAAGACTTCACGAAGGAATTTTATACAATCCCCGCCGTACATGATGACGTGTAACGCCGAAAACGAGAACAACTTTCCTTCTCGTCGCTCCCGAAAAATCACGGCCCTCCTCCTCCTCCTTGGATTAACGTAGAACGACACCTCGGAAAAACATCCATTCCCTCTCTTTCTTTTTCCCTCTTTCCCGTCATCGTGACGAGGACGTAGAAAAATGGCGCAGCGTGAAATTGCGATCTCACCATGTGGCCTCGGGAAATATTTACCTGGTGGCTTGCGCTCCTCGTCTCGACTCCCGTCTCGACTCCCTTTAATTAACGAGCTTCGATCCTCGCAGTCTCATTCAGTCGAACGTTTCGCCCGCACTACACGGGGCAAAAATTGAATTCCAATCGATAGTGGCCCCTTGCAATGTGCGACAAGAACCGAAATCGTATGCCGTTAGGAAAAATGTAGATCTTGTCTGTGATACTCGTCGAGTTGCATCACGTCGCACGTCGGATCGGGCGAACTAATGTCCGTTTGTACTACTTGCTGTTGCACAGGCCGCGTCACAGCGCCATGTACTCGTACCGGGAGACGGCATATTTTTTTCCCCAGCCAGCGAAACAATGCAGGCCGTTGGAAAACGATGGCTATCGCGGGCGACTATCGATCCCACGCGCTCGTAAAGCTCGCGAGACTCGCGCGGCACTATATTATATTTCTCGCGACGGAGATGATATGTTGCTCGCTTGTAAAGAGAGAGAGCGACTCGCGGATATGTTGCGGATACGTTGCCGAACGATCTCGTCACGCACACCTCGCGTTGTCAGCGTAGGATTTCATCAATCTGTTCATCTCCTAGATCTCCTTTCTGGATCTTGCCGGATTTTCTTAAATCAACGATACGTTTTCCGAACGATTCGTCGCGCGTGGCAGCTTTCGAATTTTATCAATATGATACGTGACGAATCTTGGTGGATTGTAATACACCGCTCCACTGATATTTCACTGATATGTTTTCACGGATGACCCGTCACGTACAGCGTTCTGGACTTGCTGACTGGGAGCCTGCTTAATCTCGTACGTGACGGAGCTTAGTGGATCGTGATGAGCAATTTTTCTACTCCTCTTGGGTATTCTCGATATGTTCCGCAAAAGTTTGCCAATTATCTGCTTCTTGCTAAACCCGATAAATTGCGATAGGTACCCTAATTTTTTACTTCTTCAAATCCACGATATGTTACTCCCGAACAATCGGATGCACGCAATGCCATTCGAGATATCGGGAAAAAATTGTACTACTCCGATACCTGACGAGTCTCGGCAGTGCCTAATGCACGACTCCAGTACTCTTTACGTCGACGTTCTGAGTAATTCAACAGAGCCTCGCGGAAACATTTACGTTCGGCATAGATATTCGATCGGCTACGTCCACCGGCCGGGTTCTCGGAGATATTTTCGAGTATCGCTCGAACACGAGCTAGACATCGCGCGCGCACTGCACACTCACTTCCTCGAATCCCACTTCGTGCACTATTCACCCGGCGAGTTCCCGAGTCAGGTCATCATCCGTCCGCGAGAATCGCCGCTGAACGCTCGCATCGCGGCGGAGAAACTTATCCTCACGAACGGCCGCTCGCTCTCCGTCAGTATCCACGATCCACTTCAGGACGGACCACCCGGAGGCTTCGTCATTCCTCGAGGGATGAACGACCGGCTCGCGAACGTCGGACAATCGCGACGTGAATCGGCAGGACGACAAATTGGGGCGGGACGTCCTCGACGTTCGGTACGCGCCGGTATGTCGCGAGTACGCGCCGGATGCACCGAAGGGCGGACGACGAGAAAAAGAGAGACAGAGGGAGAGAGAGAGAAAGAGGGAGAAACGTCAGCGGACGCGCGAAGGCTCGGCACGCGAGTTCGCCGGCCGACTGAAGCACGGTTCGGCTGTCAGTCGACCCCGCACCCGAAACTCGACTCGTCTTCGTCGAACGAGTCCGCCGTCTCCGTCGGCTCTCCCTCGGGGACAGGGGGTGGCTCGGGGGCGCAGAGGGTAGGACGGAGCGAGTGCGGCGCGCCTGCGCCAGGTGAATCGGCCGACGGTGGTATTCGTTTCGTTGCACTCACTACCTGCCACTCGGTACTCTCTCGTTCTACGGTGCACAGCGAAAAAGCGCGACACGAACGAAAGAACTGATATCGAGACGACATCGATAAATTGATTTGAAAGCATGCAGAGCGTTTCTTTCATCCAAGAAGAATTACTGCGACCGATGACGTTCGTTTCTTGATCATCATCAACTTTCGTTAACTGCAGCACGTTCGAGTAATACAGGTTAAAAGATTTATATCTCTAAACTGTATATCGATAAATCAATTTATAAATAAAGATTTGTTTCTTATTGTTGCACTGGACTGCACTAAAATTTCCCTTCTCGCTTTTGCCAAATTTCAAACATAATCTATTTCACTTTAAGTATAGAGAGTGTATATCTTGTGTGTTTCACTTTAAGTATACTATAGTTGAGTTATAAAAAACAGACTTTAAGTAACATAAAAAGCTGACATATTCATAAATACTGTTTTCTCAATCGAAAAATTAAAACTGAGAGAGATCGGTTTCTTAGCTAACGTTCTTCAATTTATTCTTTGCCGAATTCAATCGCACAATTCATCTAATAGATTAGTCGACAATAACGGACTTCCAGCATTGAATTTAGAATTTAACGGATTTCAATTTTCTGTTTCTCTCGACATGTAATTGTGCTGTTTCTAGTAGCAAGATACTCCGATATTTTCTTGACAGGAAATATAAATTAGTAAATCACGTAAAGTAATCAAATTGACCCAATAAAATAATGTAATTTCTGAGATTTTGACAAGATAAAAAAATTCTGATAATATCATTTCTAATAATGCTAGCTGCACAGTTCAAAAAAGCAATTAAATTAGCTGAATTTAGACTATCGAATCAATTATAGATAAATAAGTATAGTTTTCCCGTCTATTTTCTATCGATATTTAACATAAATTAAAATCTCGTTACATATTATAAATATACAATTCATTTGCTTAATAAATGAAATAAATTAAAAGGATTAATAATCCTCAGGTTAGAAAACTTAAAAATAAAATTATATCACGTCGAATCGAATTCTGCTTATACCAGAGAAGGATTAAATTACTCAAGTGATTGAATGTGATTGTCACGATTATTCGATTCAATATAATCTCCATCTATCGCCATATTTGTAAAAAATCATAAATTCCATTACAATTACTATCGAGGAAAAAACAAAAAGGTTCACCTTCTCAAAATTCAATTATATTATCAATCAGCGCGTCTACGCTAATATGCATAGCTCGATACAAATCAATTTCAGAGCGGCAGCCTTGTACCTTTGTATGCCCGACGGACTTCGTTCTAATGAGATTTTACCGCGTATAGAGATTTCTGTAATCCATATTTCACAAACATTCATGAGAATTATAGCTCGCGCACACACACTATTAATCGACAGTCAGGATACACTTGGCTCCCTCAACGATGAAGTTCGAAATTATGTGCTAAAAAGTTATTACAGTCCGTCTTATCTTATCTCGCACTAACGTAGCATAAGTCGTTGCCGATTAATAAGCGTCAGCCGCGATTAATCAATCGGTTCGTTGTTCTCGAGCGTATTCAACGATTTTTTAACGGCAATCCGCAGAATCTCGATCTCGCGCCGCTCGCCGTCCGTACGCCCCCTCTCCCTTAAATCCACCCCGTGTGCGCCGACGATTCGATGTGGGAAATCAATCACCCCCGCCGAAACCACTTCCGGTGAACTTCGAAGGCACGTCTCGCCGCGCCGCGCCGTCAGAGTCGAGATTCCTCGAGATGATCGCGCGTTCGTGGTTCGTTCCGTTTCCGCTGATGGACAGACATCGGTGAGGACGATATACCGGGAGGAGATATTTCGGAATGTAATTTCCCCCGTTACACAAAGCGGATCTTGGACCTCCCGTCCGAGCGCCGATCGACCTGTTTCGTTAATTTTCCCCATCCGATTGACTCGACCGCGAACTGACAGTTCGCATTTGCATTACATAGATTTTGCATTTAAGGATCGAATCAAAATCAAATCCGATCCATTTCCTGCGGTTGCGGTTTATTCACTATTTTTAAACACTTATTATATATTAGTGCGATCTGCTGTATTTCCCTTCAAATTCTACTTTCATCATTTTTCCAATATTTTGTTACAGATATGTGATTTTGTCTTTCTAGAACGTGTCAAAAGAATATTACGACGTGTAATGCTATAAAGCGAATAATCCAATTGCATATCTATTTGCTTCCAGCGAATAATCGCCTATATACATCGACAACGGTTATTGCCAACCGATTCAGTTTTCGGCCAAAGCAGTTCTCATTATTGCTGGTTCAGCAATTTCATTAGTTTTCGTAGTTTGCTCATCGTATTTCGGACTAATAAGCCCAAATTAGAGTATCGAGTTTTACGATACACAGCTCTGACGCATAATAAATAAGATATAAATAGCAACTAGTAAAGAAGAAAGTAACTGAGTGCGAGATACACATAGTACTCGTGATTTACACGTTCACTAAACGATAAAATATGTCTTAAAGATCAAATATGTCTCACATAAATGTTCGTCAGATTTCATCCGATCTAATTGTCGCAAAATATTGCGAAACTGTAAAGATTTCTTTTGTTTTGTTTCGGAAAGAAAGTCGGAGATGATAAAACGTTCACGATAGAAGGTATCGGCAGGGATATGGACACTTATTTGTAACAACCGGTCGGAACCCCTCTCCCCGTCTAACGATCACGGACAATAACAATAATCGAGATAACGCACGCAGCGGCACTCCGCGAGATCCGTTTAGTCCCCGGCCAAATTGCCAATATTATCAGTTATCGGATTATTACGGCAAATTGTTCGCGTTTGCCTTTACCAACTAGCCTACATACTGCGACCCCTGTGGCGACCCGACGTCCTCAATCTCTCTGTCCTCTCACGCCCTCCTCCCTCCCCCCGCTGTCCTTCCCCGTGCTCTATCAGAATCCGCTCTATCCGTCTCTCCCCTTCGTGACCGATGGAACCGACATTCTGGATGCTGCGACCAGGTGCGACCAGATCGTTCACATTAAGCATCATAGATGGTTCCACGGCGGAATGGCATGGATAAAGCAGCGTTGAAAGGAGACGAAAAACATTTCGCTAGTCCCTACTTTTGTTTGCGTTACAATATCGACGGCATTTTATTATCTCCACTATTTCATCAACAATACTGTCATGTATTTTATTGCTGCAGGTCACTAACAAGCTGATAATTTAAAGATTAAAGATTAGCAAAACTCCTAATTATTAGTCGCCAAAGCTCTTTGTTTCGTGTAGTTTGTAATTTAAAGACTATTGCGATAGAGAGAAACAACTATCTTTCTTCTGCATTTATTTCTTATTGTTAGTTAAAGAGATTGGTGATAGTTCCCACTCTGCACATGTACGGATACATAACTATTTATGTACATAACAGACGTACATCTGTAAACGTGTCTATATGTAAGTAACACGATGTACGTGGTGTATGTACTGTAGGATCATAGCGTGCTAAGTCTGAGATATAGATATCTCGCAATGACCCGATTCCATATAATGCTCTTCCACTGAAATATTATATTTGCTCCCGCGACCGACTTCTTACATTAAATGTTCTTCACGTCATCAACTTTTGTCAGTTACGTCTGTTAACTGTTTTCCGATCGCTTCATGCCGAGCGCCAACCAAATCGCTTCAAACTATCGCAGAAAATGGAGCGCAATTCGTGTCCGATAGTTACTCATGCTAAAAATTCTGTAAAGGGTGACTGAGCGTAAAAAAGACAGAAAAGAGGCGATGAGGCTCTACCAAAAAAAAATAGCGTAACAAAGATTAATATTTTAAAATTAATTCCGCCATCGTCAATTTTATTAAATACATAGGCAAATAATTATTGTAGTATTATTATAGTTGTATATACAACGGAAATCACATTTTATATTAATCCCGTTGGAAATCAGCTTGGTGCATCTCTTGATAATAACATGCGAAATTACCGCAAAATCTAAATATCTATCACAAAGCAAAATTATGCACTACTTCCAACAGGCAAAATTACACTAAAATACTAGTAGAATGAGATGTTAAAACAAAACAGCACGACATGCCGTTGCTATCATTGTCGTTGGTCAACAATATACATACGTGAACATATATTTCAGTGTCATTTGCAGTTTATCGAACAAACTTTCCATATTATTATTTTACTTTGTGAAAATATCGCGAATCAAATATTGAAACGATAAATCTAAGCGCATATACAAACACTGAAACAATGTATTATATAATACTAAATTTTGTAATACTGAAACAATGTATTTTAATAGACTCCTCCAAATATCATTAAATGAGACAATTTTCATAATAATATTAAACTTGAAACTCATGTTATTATTCAATTAAACACGTGTGTAATCACTCTATAAATCATATTCCAGATACTATGTCATATTATACTATTATCTTTTCTCAACATTACATGGAGAAATATTTTAAGTTATTTTTCTTAAGAGAATTCCGTTATTATTTTACAGAGTTTTCAATTACAAATATTTTCAATAAACTTGATATATTAATAATATTATTACTTCATCATTATTCTTAATATAACGTCGCACGCATCCATAAAATGAAACAGTGACATTAAAACGAACGGACTCTGTATCGTCTAGCATTATGTGGAGTTCGCAATAAATCACACAGCCCCTCGCCTAGCCGGAGGCGCGGAATTTCCTCCACGAATCTCCGTTGCAATTCGTCAGAAAACGCGGCACCGGCAATAACGCGACGACGACGATTTTGTTTTAATCATGCCAACACTGTCGCTCTTCTGTCGACGTAAAAGGAAAAGAGCTCAAGAGAAACAAGTCCGCGATTCTTCCACGAGAAAAGCCTGAGAGCTTAATATTACATTATCGCAAGTAATTAAATTCAAATTTTGCTTAAGAGATAATTGTGTTTTTTGAGAGTTAAAAAAGAGCGTTTTTTGTTCTTCTAATTTATACAACGTGTACAAATAACTATGATTTTCGAAAATAAAAAAGCTGAGATAATAAAGAGTTCAAAAAATATAACTACGCTTACAAAAATGACAGATGTAATTAATGTTAAAGTATTTAATTAGACAACTAAAACTATCTACTGTATAGTAAAATTAATTAAGTAATTATATGACGTACTTTCAAAATAAAAATAAGTATAGGCAGTGTATACAATTTATTATTACAATTGTAATTATCTCATAAATTGTCATATAAATAAAAAAAGTTAATTATAATTTTAAGTATCATTCTAGCAGACTTTTAGATAAGATAAAAATACGGGTACATAACGTATATACGAATTAATCTTAAGCGGTTATTATCAGGATATAAACCAATGTTTCTTGAAACATTCAGTACTGTAAACGTTTAAAGCTGGAGAAATTGCACGTGCAAAAGGTACGAAAGCTCCCTTTCATCACGGGCATCGCGAGACTATATACGTGAAAAAACGCGGCGAAGGCGTGACGACAATTTTGTTTTAATCACGCCGCCTCCATCCGCGATTTTTTGAAAAGATGAAAGGAAGAACATATACGACGAAGTAGGGAAGAATGTGGCCGTGCCAGAGGGTTCCGAGAGGTACCGTCTGTCTCCAGCTCGAGAGCTGAATTTGTTCTTGTTACGCAGACACTGCGCCAAAAGTGGAAGTCTCTCGTTCAAACGTTCTTAGAAGGGGTTGCAAGTGGAGACAGTGGCATACGCTGGCACTAGTTGCCAGCGCTTTTTCGAATCTCGACGAGGTTAATAGTCGAACGTGCCTGGAGGGATGCTCTAGGACTTCTCTCCACCCAATTCCTCATCTTCTCCCGCTATATCCGACTATTTCCGCTAACCAGCCCGGTTTCGATCTCTTCTTCATTTCTACCTCTTTGTTATTCGTTTGAGCAACTTGAGATTCTCTCGTCATTCAATCCCTTTCTCCTCTCAACGCGAAATATTGAACCACGCAATCTCTATGCACAGTTCCCCACTTTCCCTCTCTCTTTGTCTCTCTCTCTCTTTCTCCCTTTTTCCTTCTCTACCTTTCTCTCTCGCTCTTCCATCTCTCGAGCCTGCAACACCGTCTGTCTTACGGCGATAATATGTTAATCAGCCACTCGCAATGTTAATTAATTGCCTGCAGTGCCGGCGAAGTGTCGAACCCCGCGTGAACTTCAAACCGTCTGCGCTCGCTGCTGATAAATAGACAGTTATTCCATTACAATGGAAACTCCGTTCGTGCATCAAACTCCTTAGCATCCTGGCGCCTCGCACAATTCCCGTTTTATCCATAGAGTATAACGGGGCGCTCGCTCATTGATGCTCTTGACGCGCAGGATGATTAATACCGGAGAAAATTTTTATGAATTAAGTTTCGCTATACGATATATAAATGTTAACAATACAGGGAAAGTAATAACGTTTAATTTTTTAGCGCCAAAATTATTTTCCCCTAGTTTCGCTCTATTCATATTGAAATAAATTTATCATTTGATATTTATAATACAATAATTGATATTTGATAATAATAAAATAAGATTACGTATGTGTGTAAATCGGCAAGAAAATAATATATGATACGAATATGGATTTTGTAAAGCAACAGCGATTTCACTGTCATTCAAGTATACAATGACGTCTGTAAGGCGTTCCTTTCGTGATTAATAAGGTAACCCGAGATTAATTATTCAACCTCAATTAATCAAGCTGTCGGGAATTACGTGGAAGAATATTTAAATCTACTAACAACCCAATTTAAATCAGCGCGTATTTGCGTGAGCGGAAGTGTCATTGAGATATCATCGATGATTACAATGCATAATTCCAGATAACGAGGAACTGCACGCGTAACAGTACACGTTCATTATTAAGAAGCCATGCACGCGCAAGTGGGAATCGCGGAAAATCTAAACATTTATAATTGGGGAGCACAACCTCGCGAATTGCGGGGTCGAGTTGCTGTCGACTGCACGCCGCGATCTGTCTCCCAGTGATTGTTATCTGCTCCTGAACCATCCTTGGAGATATCGTTGTATTCTCCGTCTGGAACTTGTCGACAGTAAGACAAATCCGCTCATTATTCCAACGATAATGAACGCGACAGACAAGCTTCGTCGATACTTATGACAATTTTTGTTACAAGTTACTGTAGAAATCAAGAATATGTACTGCTTATTTAAAATATGCAGGCTGTATATGACTGAGAGAGAGAGAGAGAGAAATTTTAATCTTAAGAAGATTACAAAACGCGTGAAAAAAAAGAAAAACCGTTATGTGCGTTATGTCTATATACATATAGACATTTTAAAAATTTACAGTTATTTATTAATCATTTCATTTTAATTATTATATTTTTTAAATTTCAATTTTTATTATTTAGTTTGCATATTTATTATTATTGGCTGTAGAAGCTACGATTTATAGACCAGTATTATTATTCCCCTAATGCTTCGTATAACGCCCACTTCGTCATGAGGAGCTCATATTTTCATCGCAATCCCCATTGTCACTTAATACATCCATAATTTTCCGACATGCAAATTTACGAGCGGTGCGACGCGATTAAAAGTTTATTAATTTAAATTCAGTGTACGCGCGCCTGTTCGGTGAAGATACAATGCGCACCTGAGGTATAATTAGAGCTCGCAAAGTTCGCGATTGCGAGGAATCGGCTCGAGGCGCAATCCGCGGTTAAAAGCTGCGAAAGTAGCGTCGCAACGTCGCCGACGTCACGGATAACGGCGTCCCGGGAAGTTCTCAGGTCGTCAGATTTCATCAGCATCTCAATGGGAAACCGCCAAGCGAGAAAGGTAACTCGCTGCTCAAACAAAACCGCCCTCGTGCGCCCTCGTCTTGTCATCGACTTCAAGATCTTCGAGAGGGCGAGAGAGAGAAAGCGAGAGAGAGAGGGGGGTACAGAGGAGGAGGAGGAGGAGGAGGAGGAGGGGGAGAAAGCTCGACATGGGAAAGTCAGGCCCGTAAGTCGATGCGCCCCAAGACCACCCCGGGGATGGAAGCGCAGGATAAACAGGAAAGTGCACGAGTCAGCGTGTACGGAATATGCTCCCCGGCAAAGCCGGTGCGTTTCAAAGCACCGCGCCAAAGGGATATATATATATATATATATATATATGTATGCGCGTGCACGGCTGTATCTGTGTGCGCACATATATACGCTTTTACCCCTACGTCTCGATCTTTCGTTCATCCATTTTGCGGTTCGCGGCGCGGCACGAAATGGGGAGGACGGATAGATTCGGGGTGCAACGTGAGTAAACAGAAACACTTCTTGCGTGCCTCTAAAAACGAAAACGTCGATGTCGCGACGTGTGTACGTTACCGTTCAGTGGAACAAAAATATCGTAGAAAGATTTAAACCCGAAGACTTGCACACATCGGGGATAAGACGCTCAAGATAAAAGAGCGACATCTTATTTCATCGTGAAAATTGAGATTCACCCAGTTAGAATGTATTTCCGCCATTATCCGCGTGTAATCTTTAACTATCAACGAGCTATTCTTTAGCAAAATATCAGCTGGACACTTTCATAAACGTATTTTTTAATATAAATCCGATTATTCAAACTATGAAAAGTAAGTACAAATTGCTTTTTGTTAATAAATTACAAATTAAACATTTACAAAAGAAAGGAAAAATGGAAATGTTGGCGATAATAACAAATTTCATACAGCACGGTATTTCATCTGAACATTATTACAAAGTAAAGAATCGCGAGGTAATTTATGATGCAAAATGTTCACCGTAATTCAATTCGAGTTTATACAGCGTCGCATATTTCATGACGTTTATTAATATTATTTATGCGAGGTTGCAATAGGATAATGTGTAAAACGAGACGCGAACGTTTAATAGTTCATACAATGCTTCGCAGCTCTTCAATATCAAATACAATAAATCATGTTGTTTATGCGCTAATCGCCATACAAACCGTGTACAACCGTGTATAACGGTTTTAATCTCAGCCACCGATTTTATGAAGTAGGCAATGTTAAAACCGAGAGATTGAGGACAATCTATAACGAGCAGGTCAAGAGGACAGTTGAAACATCGAATTAAAAGAACAAAGCCGCGAAATTGTAACTGATGGAAGATCCAGCGTCAATAAAAATATTCTTAAAATAAGCATTACAAATATCCTTAAAATAAACATCGGATAAAAATTGAGAAATAACCTAAAGATTAAGAAATATCCTGAATGTGTGATATTACTATTCTGTGCTTATATAAGAGATTACTTCTACTACTATTACTTCTATTACTTCTACTCCCGCAGAGAGAGGCTTATCCGTAATCATTTAGGTTGATTTGCGTAGCAGGATCCCAAAATAATATCCATGCTTCGGACCTCTGTAGCCGTAAAGACGGCGCTACACGTAAACCAAACGGTACGTCGCGTCGGCGACGCGCACAACCCTATTCGCGTCTGGGGAGACGTAAAGCTTGCGCGCGCGGGGATAGTTTTATTCCGTGAGGCATAAAAGTGCAAATTTTTAAGCGCCAGCGCGAAAGACAATCTCTTTATACCTTCTCGCCCGTTACGTCCGCGAAATTGCATTGTCACCTCGCCGTTGTCACCGTCTCTTCCTTCGCAGGTCTCGCTCTCAAACCCCCGGGGCTAGAACTTACCCTAGTGAGAAAAGGGGAGGGAGGGGGGAATAAAAAAGGGGCGCGGACGGGAACCTCTGGAAGAACTTGACGAAGCTTAGCCGCCCGTCGCGACGCCCGAAAGTGCCGCCTTCAGCCAGACGGCGTTTATCCTTTTTACGCGGCGCAGAAGAGAGACAACGGGATTGGAATTTTATGCGGATAATATTATTTCTGAATGGCACAAGTCGTCCCTGACGGGTTCTTTTTTTTCTGTACAGGCCATACTTATTTTTAAATAATACAGTTCTTTATTCCTCGTTGACTCCTTTTTGTACAAATAAAGCTATTGCACGATTGTGTCATTAGAAAAAAAGTGAACAATTTAGATATTGCCATTTACTTTCATTTACTTATTCAATTGTAAGAATACAATTACGATACATTCCTTAATTAATATAGAATATTGTCAGACGTTTAATTAAAGATTTAGTAAAATGATCTTTTAATTCAAATATAGATAGACATTTTTCAACAAATTTCAACTCAATCTATTTACAAAAATTAAATGAAAATCATCACTCATCTTATCTCAATGCTAAATATCTTAATAATAAATCATTAGATACATATCGAATGTCTTAATCTCTGTCGCCTTGTACCATAAAGTATGGTGGAAAGGAATTTATCCCAACCGACGTTGATGAATTATTTTGTTTGTTTTATGGCAATTTCTCTCGCAAACGGATTACGAAGCTGAATTATTACCGCTGAGTACCCCAGCGCTAAGATAGACCGGAAGAAATGGTTGGCGGAGGAAAATTAAAGATAACAACCGACGTGTTTGCAATAATTATTGCGAAAGCACAGAGTGGCAAAAGGAATCGGCCGCGTAATCTCCGTAAGCTCCGTAATATTCGTTTTTCGTAGGTGCAACGCGATAAAAGTTGAATCGAAGAAAGCGAATTTACATCAGTTTAAATTTCAGCAACGAGAAACGAAATCCTGCGGAACGGTATTTCTCAAACCTGACGTATCCAAGTTTTATGGCGGAAATACATCTTTTTATTCTCGAACAACCTGTGCAATCTTCGAAAGATCTTTGGTTATGGCGTTCCGACATTTCGAACATGGAACGCGTGAATATACAAATTATCCTTTTTTTGCCGTTTTTATAATGCAATGATTCAAGGAAATTATATGAAAAATTACTAATCTTCAAATATTATAAAAACGGAATCTGATATAGTTGAGCGAAGTAAATGAAATGTCAATTAAATGGAACAATACATTTATTACAATTATATAGATAAGAAAAACGGTATCATGAACGTTCTACTTCCATGTATTTACCTCCTGTTAAAAAATTATGGAGTTCGGGAATCTTCATTAGATCTTTTCAGCAATTTGCATACTTAATATCTCTCAAGCTGTCGTTCGGGGACACCCAGTACACGATTCTACGCGATCTTATGCACGCGGGGTCACTTAATCCATACGGAATTCCACAGGCGCGACTATCCCTCGCCTTGCATGCCAAGTGACCCGCTTACATTACGCCTTTTCGCAGTTCCACCGTCGCGGACGGTCTGAAAGACGGTGGTGCGCGGTTGGCCGCAAGAAAAGTCAGGCGGTTTCGGCAAAATGGCCGTCCGGTACGAAAGTTTAACAATAGGGGAGGAAATTATACGGCCGGAGATTCGCGGAGACGTTGTCGTTTCGGCCGCGCGCGCGAGAGAGAGAAGGGTTGGTCGACGTGTGCCCCGAGAAATTTACAGCCCGCCCCCGCCGTCGCAATGAGGAGGCGAAATCGAAAATCAATATTCGAAAGGTATAGAATGCTCGGCGGGACTGACAAATGGCCCTCGCGCGCGCCGAATGGCTAAAATACTGTTGTACAGACGAATAATCCGCGACTTACAGTTTTGCACACGTTGCACCGCTATTAATTTATATATTTATAATATATATTTTTAAAGATGCTATTCGCGCATAGTATTATTAAATTGATTATCAATTTAATTATGTACTATTTTCAACTTTAGCTGAGGACTGCGTTTCAAGACCGACAAAATTGTTGGCGCGTAGTTTGCGGAGCTAAAAAAAATTATATAAATTCGCGGAAAAAGATTATCAGACATCAAGATCAGCCTCGACCGAAAATGGCTTATATGTAGGTATATATTTGTGTTAATATATTTATAATTTTATTATCAATTTTATTGCTTGTATATTCTTGTTCTTTCCGGATACACAAAGTGTTCAAGCAAACAAAATATGGCGTTAGAGATCTTATAAATTTATCCCTAAAAAATTGAATAATCTTCAAATTAGACAATTATCAATCACGTTTCATTTTACTTAAATAATTTTTAACTTCCTGAATAACTTGCCAAGCTCGCTCGTTAAATCTCGCGTGCACTTTAGACGCACAGAAACGATCATGCGCGACGTACCGCTCATTCATAGTGAGCCATGTTGACTCATAATAGCTTCAGCTCGCGATGTTAACGGGATATTGCTACACTATGAAATATCACGGAATTCAAAGATGGCCGGCGCGGACACGCGAGCGGGCCGGGAGTAAAAGGAATTCAATTTCATGGAGGGGAGGGCGCCTTTTGTGCGCGATAGCTTATGTAGGTATTTATATAGTGATGCTCTCGTGCACGTCGATATTTCTATTTGGCTTTCGAACGAGGAGATTGCGACGTCATGCGAAACCTGAGCGCCGTCAGGAGACGCAGAAACGATAACCGTGTTAATTGATTCAACAGTGCAAACAATATAAAATCAAACACGCATCGTAATGTTTGCCGCGGCATGATCGCACGAAAAACAAAATAAATTCCGCCGTTAGCATATCGCTTCAGCCCGAACAGTTATATTACTTAGCTACATGGAAATATATCGCGTTGCATTCGCGTAACTATAACGTTTAACGAAATTTATAGTTTATTGATCGCAACGTGTGTGTTGTAATCTTCTTTCCTGTGAGTATAATTCTGCTGTGAAAAGGAAAGTATAGAACATAGAAAAATAGAACATAGGAACACAGAACATAGAAATAGGAAATGCAATCGCATGAAAGAAACGGTGCGAAGAAGATGCATGGGAGTGCGTTATTTGTTGTGCGAATTGAATTTTGCAGCCGCGAAAGACGACGCTTGCCGGAGGACGGTGAGGAGCAGCCGGTGTCTCGTCTTTGCGGTCGAGGAAAATCTTTTAATCAATATTTAAACGATTAATTGCCAGTTAGCTTGCCGGACTAGAGGAAACGCTCTTAGCACGTCCAAACAGGCGGTGGAAGAGACCTGGGAAGCAAGGAAGGAAGGAAGGAGCCACAGTTGAACGAGTTTGCGTTTGCCGTGACCGTGCCCCATAAGAACCGTGGCCTTGATAAGGATCGTTTCAATTATCCATTCAATTACCGCAGGGCAATCCGTAATCGTCGCGAAGCTCGAAAGCTCGGCGAGGATTTCCTCAAAGCGTTTCTTCAACGTCCGCGGAGATAAATAGTTGCGGTAATCGGGAAGTGAAAAAATTTACACGTCCCACCCCTAACCCCCGACGGCAGTTGTGAACAAGAATTCTCATTTACGCAACTGTATCCCCGCATCCCTTATTATTCCGCGAAATAATGTCTGTATTATTACACGCCCGACCACCGAGAACATTTCTCGAAACGCTGCTAAAATAAACAAATGTTGCTGAAATATGATTTATGGTAATAGGTAGATGAGTAAATTGAGACAAACTGAACGTTGAAATAAAAGTATTTCACAGAGTATCTCGTAATATATATATATATATATCATCACGTAAGACTTTAATAGCAAATTCTAGAGATTATTTAATAAAAATTCTGATTTACAAAATATCACAACAGTTTCCGAGTGATTAGCAATGATATCACATAAAATTTATGCACTCAGATCTGTAACTGCAATTATGTCATATATTGTTAATTACGGCCTGTTTATCTATTGTTAATTACAGATAGATAAATAAATTTCAAAGGCGTAAATCCTGCAAAATGCGCATATTATTAATAAACAATCGATATATTACAATTTTCTATTACTTAAACCACTTATTCCGTGCTCTCCGTCAAAAAATGATGAACAAATTACATTTAAATTGGCGAGAAAATCAAATCATGCATCATTAAAGAAATAATCATCGCCCGAATATATCGCAATGAAATAATAATTTATGATTACCATTTTCTCCGTCGCTTCGCTTTTCCTATATCGAACGGATAAATCGCGCGAAATACCTTTATTGATAAATGGCAGTCGCCTCGACACGCTTGCGAGCCGTTAATCGCGGGAGTTAATTAATCAAAGCTAATAATCACTAATTGTAATAATCGTAGAGAACGATCGCGTCTGGCGTCTCGTAGCACTTGCCGCGATGGCGTTCCGAAGAGTAATGAGGCACGGAATGGCCGTTGCCTACTCGCTCAAGTCTCGCCACGCGAATCGCAATAAGATGAAACTGACAAGACGACATACTGTAAAAAACAAGCGTCAAACATCAACTTATTGTTGCCACAAAATATTTCACGCGCTACAAAATAAATATCGTATATATTTTTTCTTCTCATTACTTCTTAAATCACATATTCAATCACATTAAACTATTACGCCATATAAAATCTAACATTTATTTAACCCTTTGCGGACGGGGAGCATATTTACATGCTCTCCGCTTATATTTCAGAAACTATTAGCCCGATTTTTAAACTTGAAATACAGAAGTTTTTTGATAGCCCTCTTCAATTTTAAAGTCAAAAATTTGAAATTCACAAAAAACTTCTGTATTTCAAGTTTCATAACAATCGGGTTTATAGTTTCTGAAATATAAGCGGAGAGCATGTAAACATGCTCCCCGTCCGAGAAGGGTTAAAGGATGAACTTTATTCTATTTTAATAAAAACAATATCTAAATAAAATGATTTGCTATCAATGATTTTTTTAATTTATACGAAAAAATGACGTTATATATGATTTCAATAAATGGAAAAATTGGAAAATCGAATTAAATCGCTGTGAAAAATATGGCAACTCATTTATTAAATCACGTAATTTTTGAGGGCATACAAATTTGGAAGAAACGCAATAATAAATCACTGATTAATTTTTATAGCAAAACAAAGATAAGTTTTATTCTTTATATTGAGATTTACAACAATAGCTTTAGTAGTTGTTTTTAAGTAAAATAAGTAATTATCAATAATTTCATTTATTATTGAAAGAGGATTAAGTAACTACTAAAACTTGCTAAGTAATAAACTTGTCAATATAAATCAGCACTTGTTAATATAAAATAATTCCTGTAGTACATGTAACATGTATATAAGAGATCAAAAGATAAAGTTAGCTGGGCAGTCAAAATCAATATCACGTGAACTGTGAAAATCAACAACAGATAACAGATCAATACGTAAATGCAGTTACCTGAGTGCATGAATTCTACATGATATCATTCACCAATTTTCATCGTTTACAATTCGAAAATGTCACTTGTAATATTTTCAAATCAGGACTTTTAACACTGATTAATCTCCAAAGTACACTATTAAAATTTTATACTTTTATAGCTAAAAGTTGTAGGCACAATTTTGCGTTACACTTTGCCAAAATTTTAAATTCATGTATATGTCTTCGCGAGAATGTTTATTTCTACATCACACTGGCAGATACGAATCCAGACCTTAATGAAACATCAAGAGAATTAAATTATTTAAATTAAATTATTTCAACAAATAACATTCAGATACCATGTGCTACTTTTAATTAAACTTATCGAAACTAATTGAAGGTTCATTTGAACCCAACGTAACAAAGTTGAGCAGCCAGTATCGACATCCACGAAGCTTCTCATTTACGAGGTTATCTCTCCTCACTACGACGATTATTGGACCGAACTTTGTTGCGAAACGCGCCTCGTCTCATCCTCCTACAACCATCGGTTAAAAGCCACATGGGGGACGAGAGCTTCAGCTCATCAACGATCGCTAATCAAGAAAGACAGAGAGAGAGAGAGAGGGGGGAGGGAGGGAGAAACTCCGGTCACTACCAGGATGTGCATCAGAAGGCAATCAGGCCGATCGAAGGTTCAGGTTCAGGTTAGCACGGTTGGACTCGCGCTAAAGCGCGAGTACTCGAACGCGAAGGTATTGTATGCGCTGCGGTCTGCGTGCCTCGGAGGTTTACCTAGTCCAGGATTACCATGGATGCGTACAGAGCGTATGGCGCACGAAGCCATGACGGAGCTCGATGAACCGAGGTGGGCCACGGCGTGGTGGACCGTCGTCGGATCGCCGCCGACCTCAACGACGCGCTCTCGACGCGCGACCCGACGTCATCTCGGTCGGTCGCGAGGGATCGTGAGACCGAGGGCGGTCGGTGGGGCCGGCGAGGCAAGAACCGGAAAGGGCGAGGACGAGGAAGGGACACGCGGCGTCAGACGGCTGTGTGTTCCGACGTAATATGGGCTTGTTCCCGTTTGCGACGCGGTTCGCCCGCGCGTCGCAATTAGCCTTTGTCGCGAGTCCGCCGACCATCTGACCCCTCGCCTCGCCGCCCTCGACCACGCGTGCACATGCCTGGTCCGCCCTTTTCTTCCCGCACTACCGTCGTTCAGAATGACCGTTCTCGCGTGGATGTCGCCTGCAATACGAAATAATTAGCAAATTCGCGTGAAACTCGCCGCGTCGCGCGGAAAACAACCCTCCGAGTTCGACAACTTTTCTCTCTACCTCGATAACGCTTTCTGCGAAATTTACGGTTTCCCCTTTGGCATTCTCGGTTAAAACGGTGGTCAAAGGTGCCGATGGTTAACGAAAGGACGATCCCACGGGTCACACGATTATAGGTGACTGTTAAACGACTACGGGGACCAATGTTACAATAATTGACAATCGCCGAGACTGTCCTCTTAGAATAGATTATAATTACAGAGATCAATGATGTAATAACAAACAAGGATTTATGATCAATGAGTGTACGCTCGTGAAAATAGCCTTGTGGGAATATGTCGAGCAGAGATGTACTCATACTGGCTTCCGGATGCGATCGTTAAGTATCTGCTGAGCGCAAAAGATTAATTGAAGAACGCGGTTCGCTGAGGTGCGCAAAATAGATTTTACAATAGGAAGAGATCATCAATAAGATTCAATATTCGTTTCTTCATCAAAAAGATACGTACTTCCAAAAATATTTCCCGCTCTCAGAAAAAACGCGACGTCTCTTGATCGAATAAGTATACAATTCGCTATGTTAGCAATTTATGAGATTCGAACGTTCCCTCTCTCCCCCCTTTAACATACCGTTATCCCCCTTTATATCCCGTTACCTTAAACTTTACGAGGCGGTATTTGAATTTCTCCCTTCTTTCAAATTATACACGGTATATTTTAGAGAGTTGAACGCCGATATCTTCTCCACTTACTCGAGAAGTAGCTGCTAAGTTTGAAAGGCAAAAAAGAATAGAAAAGGATTTACTGTCGTAAACTCAACTTTCAGGTTCACGCTTGCGAAGTCGATATAAATTATCAACGCCGTAAGTGCAGAGGTCGAAGTGAAAAAGACGTGGTTTACACGCCACCCCTGGACTCTCCCGCGGCATTTGTATGCCGGATAGCGTGCACGAGACTCTAGCGCGGCACGAGACGTGAGAGCATCCGAACGGGCCAAGTTGTTCATATTCGCGGCCGCAGCCGTCGATATTACCCGACTTCGGGCGTTGTTACCGGAAGCATTTGTTGGCCCTGCGTATCGCATTGTTCCCGGAAGTTAGCTCATAACGGCCGTTTTCGCGGCCCCGTTACAGCGCGAAGGCCGCAAAGTCAAAGCGCGATCGGCTCTATGCGTTCGCCTCCCCTGCGTCCGTGTGAGATGCAAGAACGCGCCCGGGGATGCCCGTCGGCCGTGGAAAAAAGAGCGTAGGAATGCCCTATCGAATCTAGAACTATGTAATGGCCGGTCTTTGCATGTGGCGCGCGGCTTTCCTGATCGATTCCGCGCGAACGGAACTGCAGTTTCGAGCAGGTGCACTGACCCACGCGGCCGCGCGCACGCTCTCGCCTGCCATTCCTTATGTACGAGCAGCGTCGGTGTCTTTGTGGAAAGTTTCCCCGAGCACACAAAGTGCATTATCAATTATTACGGCTAGCCTGATAGCGTTATTGGTCGGTGCTTGATAGCGGCACTGCATACTGTCGGCGTGGCTATTACTATTGATCGCAATTCTTGTTCGATTGAGGCGAGACGACCACGACGATCCGGCTTCAATTTTGCGTTTGCTTAATAATCCATGAATCTCCGCCGACGATAACACCAAACTTTCCACGCATGAAATTGCAATTAACTTACTGTGACACTTTCTCGACAGTTTCGATAGTTCCGGTCAGAACAAAGAAATTTCGCGATTTAGATCAGGACTTTCATTCTGCAAATAGATTCTTTATCATGCTCTAGAAATCATTCCTCTCGTCTTTCCAGATTTACGTGTTGTTTGTTGTGTGCTTCGTTAATGCTCGAGACCGGTTCCGTTTCTCGGAAAATCATTTAGCCGATCGGACGGACAAGTCTGACTTTCTTAAATATTCGATGCCTCCGACTAACCAACCCTCGTTTCACCCTCGATTCGTGCTACCACCATTGCTCCCGTCGAGACCGTTACCCTTATCGTGCAAAAACGGAAGAGGCCGATGGGTATGCTAAAAAGCGGACTAAGTACGTAAGATGATTATTGTATGAATTCACAACGGGTCCCTCCCACTTTCGGAAATCGCGTTTCCAACCCTCGGTACGGCGTCCGACCCTCTACCTCCCCGCGCCAGCCGGCGCGATACTCGACCGCGAGTTGAACGAAAGTTGAATTCAAATTGTTATTTTAATATTTATCACCTGCCTCGCGAATCCCTTGGAAGCCCGTCCGAGGTCTGGAATCCACCTGGGCGGCATAGTCCTCCCGGAAAAATGCTAAACGCCCGGCTTAGCGCCTCAATATTTCAGCGGGGTTTCAACCGCTGCATAAACCGTGAAGGCTCGTCGGCCGTTCATCAGACGAAGTGAGAGGAAGAAAGGAGAGGAGAAGAAGAGTCAACGAGCCGTCCGCTAATTAAGAATAGACCCTTTTAAGCCCTGTGCTATAGTGCATAGTATAGTTGTTGTTTTTCAAACTTGCTAAAGAAGATTTTTTATCCTTTAAAGTACTATTAACTTAGTAAATATGGAAAGTTGTGTCATTGGAAAAACGATTTTGTGATATCTCTCTTAAATCATGAATTTTAATCAATACTGGAGCTCACATAACTGGAAATAACATTGCGTGGAATTTTGCATTGTAAATTTTGAATTTTGGACTGGCCGAATATTAGACCGAGATTATGGATATAACTAACTTAAGCAAAGCTCACCGCGAAAACGTTGAATGAATTTCGATAGCATTGATAATGCCGCAATGATAATTAGCCAAATAATTGAGCGTGGACTCAATTGGTGCAACAGAAACGCCGCGCGTTAAGCGAGAACGTGTGATTTTCATCGGATACGGTTACTGGAAAGAATACAACTGAATAATTGGTCAAGGACAATTAAATCCCAATCCCCGTTAATTGCCGCGGTAACGATAAACATCGCCGAACAAACATCGCCGATGGTTTTACGCACACGCCTTTTCATCTCGCCGTTTCGCGCAATCGCGAACCTCGATAACCACCGCGGATTGATAGCATTTCATCACGTCGTAAATCGCACATCGCGCATTCTGACGCGCGCGAACAAATATTTCCAACGCAATCGGTGCATTTCGGAAGGAAATCTCCGTCAATCGTATCCGGCCGAATTTATCTCCGGCACGCACCCGCGAATGAACATGTTCCCTAAATCGGATCGACGCGATTGTCAAAATCGACCAGACGGATGTTCAAATGTAAATAGCGGATATAAATTCTGCTTAATAGAGTAATAAACCAATAATAGATCGAACGAAGAGAATAATTAAATTGCAGAAAACTTACACGTTTGTAGAAAAAATATGTTACAAAAGAGAATAGAATATATACTTCTCAGGAAAATCCATATTTTTTCGAATAATATTATAAAAATGAGAAAAAAGGTACGAGTAATATAGGCAATCCTACCTATTTTAATTTAGAGATATCGTATAGGAGAATATAAAAGAATTAAAACCACCATCTCCGTCTTGCCTATCTTCCTCTTTATCGGCGCTTAATCAACATCCAGCCGCCGGAGTTCAGTTCGAGCCGCAAGTCGTTACCCTTGGAAAAGTGTGTCTCGCTCCTCTCACTGATTGGACAACGTAACAGGACCGTTAAACGAGCCGAGGGGGTTGATTTTAATCGAAGGTTACACCACCGGCAATAATCGGCAGTTAGCCGTGCGCCAGCCTACTATGCGGCTGGGGTTTGCTGATAACAGACTTAAGGGGAAAAGGAAGGATAGCAAATGAAGGGGAGTGGGAACACACCCCCTTCGATCTCGTGCGACCGTGTACCGTTACGAGTTGTATCGGCGGAAGAGTGGATCATGGAGGATGCCGGTGGATAGCGTGTATCGATGTCGGGCGGGATAATCGACGGTATCGCTTTCTTAATTAGCGGTCGGAGCATTTAGAGTGGCCATTCAATTACACAGTCGCGTAATCTACTTACGGCTCCCTCCCACCTCCTCTTCCTCCCAAGCGGCGTGTACAGCCCACCTCTTGTAGGCTAGCGTCTCCGAGAGTCTAGTGTAGTGCTCTCGGTAAAAACACTGTGTTGATGCAACTATTACAATTATGTTACAAATCAGTCGCAAATCAACGTGTGATTCGAAAAATAAAAAAGGAAGACATTACTTCAAGTTATACAAATTTGTGTAATTGATTCGGCAGTGTACGAATAACTTGTAAAAATCCCATTACGTTTTCCAAAAATATGATTTAATTCATTACGTGATAATATTATATGATATATTATAACAGTGTATTAATTGTATTATTAATTGTACATATTAATACAATATTTACTTATTTAATTATTTAATTAATATTATATAACATACGTAGTAGTAGTAGTAGTACGTAACGTTGAAATAATTTAAACATAAAGGATATTTTATTTAGAGATTTAATTGATAATCTAACTCCTTAGTCGATCATCACGCTTTGTATCGATAAGTCGAGAATCCATGGTAACAGTTTGCGCAATATTTTACCGATATTCTCGTAGAGGAACGAGAAACATTGCGAATTAATTTCCGCGAGTCGTCCCGCTTCCACGCTCTCCCTCTCATCTTGACAGAACTCCTTTTTGTTCCCGCGGGTGGCACGAGCCGTACATCCCAGACGTGGACGTGAGGGGTTCCCACTCACCCCAGACCTCAACCTCTTTCCGCTTTGGCGAGCTTTTTACTCGCCTCCCGTTGCCCCGTCTCTACACCCCGCGAAATATGTCCCGGCTTATGAGAGGGTCGTCCACGGCTTCGTGTTTCTTTCGCGGAAGTAAATGTTTTTAATTTCACCGAGAACGCTCCGCTACGACGAGCAGCGGGAGGACAGAGAAAGAGAGAGCGGAAGAGAAGGGAAACGATGACAACGCGACGAGACGAGAACGACGACGACCACGACGACGACGACGACGACCTGGCCGTCTGCTGTCTGGACCGGGCCCCAGCCTGCCTCGTCGTTTAGCGCTTTTTACTGTCGTGAAACTCGCCGACTCCTGAGACACGAGAGCACGACGTGCGGAGGATGAGGAGCGGTTGAAAAATGCAGCACAAATCGGCTCTTGAAGAACTATCGCCGTTAGCAACGTATAGCGCGCGATTTTGAGCGAAAACGTAGCGTAATTCGCTATGACTTCGAGTATGGGTCAATGCCAGTTAACCGCAACGCGCATTTCGCGACGAATGCGAGATATGGAATAGTTTTGCTGATGGATTTCCTGACACAATTGTCGTCATCTCCTTTGCAACGAGGAAAAGATGAAAGGTTATCAAATTTCGTTGTAATTTAAAAAATATTTCGGTAATTAAATCTTGAAACAAAATATCCGTTATGCCTAAGCTACTTCAATATTACGTACACATACTATGTAATATTAAGAATATGTATTTTTGATAATAGTAGTACAATATTACGTAAATATGTATATAATTAATAATATTAATGCAATATATATAATATATTATAAAATTCACATATAAAGATCGGGCAATAAGAGTGAGCGCGGTACTCGATGCGCAATAATTCAACTACATTGATTATTCATTATATTAAGTATAATGTATAAAAAATTCGAACGTTTCGGCTACATTTGGAGCCATCCTCGCCGAAACGTTCGAATTTTTTATACATTAAACTTAATATAATGAATAATCAACGTAGTTGAATTATTGCGCACCGAGTACCGCGCTCACTCTCATTGCCCGATCTTTATATGTGAATTTTTTAATCTTGAGAGTCCTAATTTTGTTAATTATAATATATTATATTATATTATATCATAATTAAGCTGTATATATATAATATATTATAAAATTCACATATAAAGATCGGGCAATAAGAGTAAGCGCGGTATTCGGTGCGCAATATGTTTATTCATTATATTATAATTATTACTATATATATATATATATATTCTTATTATATGTATTAGATCGTAAACTGCAGAGCTGCTTCATGCAATTTAATTATAAAAATCAAAGTCCTCTTTTTTTTCCATTATTTGTTCTGCTATTCGTAACACTCGATTTGGGCTTGGTCGATGGCTGTCGTACATCTCGCTTTCACACCGTAAATCGCGCCCTTTCATATTCGCGTGCGAATCAAGACGGTGTATTGGGTATCCCGACTCTGAGTCACCCTCGCCGTTGTACCTTTTCCTTCTTTTTCTTCTTCTTCTTCTTCTCCATCCCTCTTCCACTTTTCCAGCAGGCGAACCCGGTGCGTCTGACCAGATGGAATTTTTCCACTTTATTTTCCCGGCCCTGTGCACGATATCAAATTCCATCGTTCCCGCCCTCATCCCCGTGCGCTTTCGCGCTGTATTTCATGTGCACACTCGTACCTTCGTCTTCCTCGTGGCTGTCCGTTAAGCCGAATTTACACGGTTTACTCTCGACGATCATTCCGGATGAGCTATCCAAAACGAAAGAAAAATATTTTCATAAAAATAATCATTCGCGACAGAACAAACGGAGCTGTTTCTTACTTTCGCTAAAATTCGTGTCGGATGGCGATCCACGATAAACCGTTCAACGTGAAATGCGCGAATAAACTGTGACTGAGAATTAAAATGGAAATTCCATAACCGTGGCTTTTTTGAAAAGTCGCGGATACCTACGAAACTGTATCGAACTATATTTGAGGCCAACATACTTCTATTGATGACACGTTCAAATTAAAAACTCGTTCGTTCCAACACATTCGTTTAAAACGATTCATCTCCATACAGCCGTTCAGAAAGAACCGTATAAATTCGGCTTTAGCGAGGATATTCAGTTCCCCCTTTTCGGCGGCCTGAAACGCTTCCTTTTGCGAGCGGGTAGACAAGACAAATAAGAAGAACGGCAGGCACGCGACGTGGCGGCTCTTCCGGAGTAACGCGATTATATCTAGGCCGGGGTCTGCCTGTGCCGCCGCCCCGGGAATCGATATTTATCGGGAAACAGGCATGAAGTGAGAATAAATTTGTCGGAAGTTGAGGGGACCAGCCGAGTTGGGTTCGGCCGACGGTTTCGCTTCAAGACGGAGACGACGGATACGTGCGTCGATTAAAAAATAGTGGAATAACGATGAGATTGGGCGGACGGACGTGACATATCGCCGGCACATGGTCGCGATCGATACGCACATATGAGGTAAAATGTCTACGATAAAATTGCATTGAATGATAAAATTATTATGATTTAATTGACGAGATTATCTGAAAGGATGAACCGATACTCTCATACTTTTATTTTAACTTTTCAATTCGATTAAATCGTAACTAGATATTTATTCACATGAATCATCTACATATTTTAGATCCAGATTACTTATTGTTACTTGTTGCTGTTGACGCTTATTAATAAACGAGAATATTCGATCTCGTTTTACGTCCGCAACCGAGAATAACATTTTATTATACGTTCATCCGCCGTAAACGAAAACAAGAACAAAGCAGGCGAGAAAACAGTATCGTATCAAGCCGGGTTTTGATAGACGAGACTAGACCGATATATGTACCTGTTCGGGAGGTCCGATGTGAAATAGGAATAAATCAGGATTTCCTCCCATTCGATACGAGTCGAGCACACAGAGGGGAACGATACCGTCTTCACTTCCTAATCAGCGATCGCTTTATCAGGTTCCCCCGACCTGCATGATTACATCGAATGCACGGAGATAACGTCGTTATTCCCTGAGCGTGATATCGGATCACCGCTTTAATAAAGTTATTATAGAGCTTCACGACACATACGCGCGGAACATGTCGATGTTACAGCGAAAATATGAAGCAAAGGGTATTGGGCGCGGATATCGCAATTGGAGACTCAATTTTTCTTCTTTCGAAATAGAATCAGTTGCAATAGTTGCTACAGGCAGAAATAGTAATTAATAACTTCAGATTATAAATTTCTTAAAAAAGCTATCGTTCTTCAAGCAGGGAAACTAATTCCATTAATTAAAAATAGTATAACCTAACTTTTATTTTACGGCTATGATTTCTATTTATTTATATAATATGTATGAACTGATATCTAAACTATTGCAATATCACCTTATATAAATAAAGCCTATTTTAGACCATTTGTAAATCGTGTCAGGATTCAAGAGAGTTCTATTTATATTTTTATGTACCATGTCGCATAAAAAATATTTGAAAAATCAAAAATACAACACGTGTATAAAATATATATTAAAATATACATATATATCAAAATACATGACATATAAAGTTATAAATAGAATTCTATCCTGGAATCTGACGCGAATTATAGATCATCTAAACAAATGGGCTTTACAAATCATTTATAAATGAATTTTATGTTCAAATATATGCATATCGTTATATGCATATTGCTCTCAATTCTGGTTCAGTTAATTGATATGAAGCATATATTATGATGGGGTAATGTAACAGAAAAATCGTACGAGCGATGAATTCTGTGGCGCTATAAAATGCAGTCAAAACACATTAAACAAACAACCAGTAGCTCAATTAATATGGAGAAACTGAAGTTAGCGTCATGAATATGTAACGCAATAAATACGTAATACAATGTAATATAACAAACACAATAAAATACGATCGAGGTATTAGAACGTAATTCGTATAATTATACGAGATAACAAATTGCGATATAATATATAAATTAAATGTTTCTTTTTTCTCTGAGTTTTTATAATAAGCGTGCGTTGTATTATTAAACATTGAATTTAGCAAAAATTCACCATTATTTAACGAGCCAATAATAAAGAAAAAACATGTATAACAATCTCACAATTTTAATTGTAGATACACTTCCGCTCAGTTAGCTTCACGACATGAAGCATCCCGCATCTTGCCCGAAGCCCCCCTCGCGTTCGCGCACGTTCGGTTAGGATTCCGGACCACCCGTTAGCGCTAAACACCCCCGAGAAGTCGGTAGACACATCGCTCCACGCGGCGGAAGTTTCAGTTTGGGGAATCCTCCGCGATTATTAGTTGGACAAGTAGTTCGCAACGTCTCCCGGGGAACGACGGTGGCCCTGGCGGGGTTAAAGCGAGGCTTGATTAGGCGCGGCAACTTGTTTCCGTCGCCGGGTCCCACCCCCTCCCTCCTTTTGCGCGAACTTAAACCACATTAAATTGCGCTTAAGTCAAGCACGTGCTGAAAATGCCGTCGTCGCGAACGCGAGGGAAAGCCAGAGACCGGGGCCGGGGTGGAAGGGAGGAGGGATGGAAAATGTTGTTGGCGGCGGAAACGCATCGGCAAGTATGTGCGACTGGAATAATGGCATCTGGTGGGAATATCTTCTACAAATTTCCATCTCCAGACGCCTCGCTTTAACAGGTAACAGGCCCCGCGACAATCAAAACTTGATTATAATTAGGGACTCGCGAATTATTACAATTTCAGAGACTCAAAATTATAGCAAATGGCTGCTCTAAATTCGAACGGAAAATTTGTATCTTATTTCCGAAACGCGAGCTTTGGATTCATTCGCTATTCTCCACTAATAGTCTAAATATTTTAATATTTTAGAATTCTATGGAGAGAAGGGGAAGAAGAAAAGGGTCAACGCTGATTAAAGTAGATGCAATGTGATAAAAGTTCGGAGGATCTGGAGCACAATCTAATATCACAAAATTTACATTTCTCGCGCAATTCTTCGTAAAGCCAGTAAAAACAACTTTGCGTATCACTAGCACTTTTATTCGCAGGATTACGAGTTTCTTTTTCATTAGAATAATGATTTGTCCACTGTCCGCGGTTTATCTGAATCGCGATGAGAGATAAAGCACAGTTTGAGGGGACAACGAAAGAAGGGGAAAGATTAGGGCGTTAAACGCCATTTCTGCGGTCGCTTGTAAGAAAAACACGAGACGTCTAAGAAGAAGCTTGGAGGAATCTAGAAAGGGTGTCACACGCAGTGCGTAACACTTACGTGATATTCCTGGAATCAAGTGAGTGCACGGGAGTGGAAATGCGACTACGTGTAACTTTATTCACGCAGAAAGGTATCTTCCGCGAAGCGGAAGATCCTCTCTTCCTTAAGCAAAACGTAACTGTGATGTTAATTATTAATCATCGAAAAACTGGGCCACTAACTTTAACTATGACTTTGCCGCCTGTACTCCTTGGAATATTACTTCTTGAAAACGTTTTCTCACGGATAATTTTACGGTAACCTAAGAAAATTTATGTTCTTGTTTCGTTTTATTTTGTTTTTCTTTTTTTTTTATTAAGAAGCTTTCGCGTTACTTACGATGTAATATAATCACTTATTGGTATTACAAATTGCCATGCTACCGTTACTATCGTTTTGAACTGCAAATATGAGCAGTGAACAACGGTCCAATTTAGGGCAGACATATTGCACGATGCTGCAGGCGAAGGTTTGAGGACGATCGAGCGGAGAAGAGGAGGTGGCGGTAGCGATGTGTTTGACTGTATTAGCTGGGGGTGTGTTTGCCAGAAGCAAACGGACGAAACCGGTAATTATATTTGGCGTCGATTCCTTAAGTACACATCACTGGCTCACGGCGGGGGTGCGCTATAGATACTACGTCCATCAAAGGGGCGTTATGTATGTACCTCTTGGAGGGTGAGACGAACCTCGAGAATCGGCAAATACTAACGCGTACATGATTGGAAGTTAATGTCGACCGTGCACTGAGAATTAAGATCACGTACGCCCATCATGTCGCGTCGCACGTTTCGCCAAATCCCGGATACTGATGTACGATTAGCATTCGAACCCCGTCAACCAGTGGCCGCTAATCGTTCTATAAAACGTTAAATCTACGACTCGGAATTAAAGAGATGATTATCTCGTATCTGTATTATTTCTTTTTTCTATTTGCAAGTAGAGACAACTTTTCTCAGCTTCAAAGTATCAGTATAAAAGACGCGTTTTTTATATTACAGCAGAAAAAATAGTGTAATCCAAGAAATGAATATAAATGTAGAAATAAAAATTGACTGAGATATCAGTTTTCGTTTCAATAACATTTCCGCTAAAAGATCAGCTTTTTAAAGAGTACATTGTTTCGAGGATAGCCGACAAGAGTAGCTATTTGTAGGCACGTCTTGTATAGCGCGCAACTACCAGAGCTGCATGATTATAGATAGCATTTAGTAGCGAGCTGGTGGCGAGGTGGGGCCAGTGAACAAGTACACGGTCCGTTGAACTAATCTGAGGATAAGTTAGGCTAGGTTAAACTACACGAGACCGCGCTGCTGCTATTAACTGAACCGGGTTAGAATCCTACAGTTCCGCCAAAAGTTTCCCGGAGAGTCTCTGCTAGATATTCCTTGCGTCCTTCTTGTTCTTGTCGACCCACCGACTAATAGCTACCACCGATCTGCTGCCTTTATTGCCAGCAAAGTGCAGCGCTAATAAACGCATTGCGAGAACGACACAGAATAAATATTACGTGACGGTCGGTAACGCTTAAAAGAAATGGCTATCAGAATTTCACCCGCGAAAAGATCAATATTATTCCTAGTGAGATATTCTTTCTTGCAAATTACATCCGCTCATTGAAACGAGATTATCTTTAACAATCTTAGGTATAACTCCTCATTAATCCGTTCGCGAAACTTTCTTCCCAATGAAACAAACTTGCCTGAGCGACGTGCGCTTCCTTCCGCAGTCGTGAAAAGTCTAAGGCAAGAAGTAGGAAATTTTTGCGATTTAATTTCGAGATGGAAAGATAACTTTTCTTTATCCGCTCTCATTACCGACGTCCGCGCACTCATCCCTCATAGCATTTTAATTTAATTCCGTTATAATTACGTTCGAGGTTCGAGGTTAATTGCAATTAAGAGGCGAAGATCAATTAGGCGGTAAGAAGGTAGACGACGAGTAATCCCCCTCTCGCTCGCGTTCGCAACGGGGATACGTGCTTTCGGGTAGCCTAAGTGGAATGTAGACATAAATATCTGGCTTACTCTACAAGAGAATTCCCGAATTAGAGCGGGATATATATTTGGCTAGTTTCGAAAAGAGGACATACTCTTTCTTATTGTTAAAAAAACTACGATAATTAGAGAGTCTCATTACGTACATGCAAATGCATTAAAGTAGACAACAGTAACATTTAATTATAGGCGTCGATCTTATTAGTTTATAATAATAGTGCCTACAATTAAGAGAAATAATACTTCTAAAATATACTAAAGCTACAAAAACAGATCTAATATTTACTGTCACGCGCGACATACAGGTGGAGGCGAAATTGTAATTCTTGTTCCCGTCGAAATATCGATCAAAGAAATTCGGCTCGCAGACGTCGAAGCCGCTCTTAAAAAGCCCGTAATGCCAATATAAATCACGCCTTTGGGGGCGCAATTCGTAACGTTGAAAACTTGGGCTCTTTGTCAATTTAATCCGAAGTTTCCGCGAAAACATATTTTTCAGATAATAACTCAGTCCCGACACCTTTACCGAACCTCCACCTGCACATTCATATCCCGAGCTCGTAAATCAAGGAGCGGTCTTACCGCAAGGGTTTCCATTAGTCCCGGAAAAAATTCGCGGATGACGAATACGATTGTTTCAGCGACTCACCTGCAACAGAAAAAAAGAGAGAAACAGATTTAATGCAATATTCCCTCCATGCGCTATTCGCGCGACCTGTTTGTAATAATTACCGCATATAGTCTTTTATTATGTCATTTATTTTGCCATGATTTAATCGCGTATCCCGGCATTTGTTTTCAAATTTAGCATATTTTCTTGCGCCATTTATTTTCATCGCTTACGCAAATGTTGCGCATTCATGAAAATATCTCGTGTATCATTTGATATTAATTACACGCTTATTTTGGAAGGGTAGATATAATATAATATCTCTCATCACATTATTATCCTTTATACTATATAATTATCAATATTATCTCTGATATCCCGTTAATTATTTTCCTGTTTACTTTACGTAGTTCTCGTCTATGTGTTTATACGCAGTAATCGATATCGTTTGCATCGTTCTACGTTAACCGCACATTCCCGTATTTATGTATTTCCCAATTTTGTTTTACATAATCCACTGCCTTGACTGCAAGACCTCGGATAACAATTTAAACACATAAAACTTTCCGCGTTCCGCTGTCTCGCAAAGTAAACAAGTACTCGACTCGGAGTTTCTTCAATTCTTGCCTGAAACATTTTTAACGAGAAGCAAATAAAAGTAATATCGCCTCGTTTGCGTCGTGATTAAAACGTAATTTCCGACTGCGAAAGATACTCGAAAGTTGGGATCTAGTTAAGAGACACAACGCGAAGAAAATTCGGGCTTATAATGCGGCAATCGCGAGACACATTTGTTTTGAAAGCTAGAAGCCCTTTCCGCGTTTCACATTCCCGTACGTTTTAATATCTGTTTTCCATTTTTTATAATACACAATTTTCCGGAAAATGTCCGACGTTTTGGCCCTTGGAAGGAGCCAGGACGACGGCGAACGAACACGGGTGTGTAACGGCAGTAAATCCGCAAAGTCGGCGCAAATCAATCATGTATAAAGCGGCGGCGCCGATAAATCTCGGCGGGCCAATAAAATCGTATCAATCAGTCGGGGCGGGCGGGTGGATGGTACTTTTTCGACTGACGTTTCTCCGAAGTTCTCCCGCAGATGCGCTCGTCCCCGCTCGACGATGACGGGTAAGATGAAGCGGGCGAGACGTCGAGAGATCTCACGAAATCGGCGCGAGTCGGAGAAGGGTCGACGAAACTTCATGCCGGATCTTCGAGGCGGGCGAGGAAAATGAAGGAGGAGGACAAGCCAGAACGAGGAAGAAACAGGGGGTCGAGAAGGCGCGAGGGGGAGAGAAGAGGTGCGAAAAGTTTCGTCGCTCGGCCTTGCAGTATCCCGTCGTCTCGCTATCCTGCGATGTGATATACGTGCCGAGAAAGTTGCTGTATCGTTTCGAACGCTAAAGTATATCCGGGAGGAGAGAGAGAACGACGAGACTCCGCGAATCTGAGAAGTGATCGTCCGTCGATTTCTCCGAGCGAGATATTTCTTAGCGCGTTGTTGAATGTCGTTCAATCGATTTTCTAAAAATTGCGGTTGGCCTGTCTAATATTTATCCTAAAATACGTGACCTATTCTATCTATTGCGTCTGAATATGTAACGTGGATTATCTCTTCGCAAATTTCATTATTTCTGCTCATAGTCACAAACTGACTGGAAATTGTTTATTGTTCATTTTTAAATCAATACATTTAAGTACTTTACCGGGACCGGACTAGGTCGTGTAATTAATCAACTCCAAAGAGATATAGAATTTTGTAAGATATATTAAGCTATCTAAGCCAAATTATCAAAACACAATAAATTATATATGGAATTAATTTGCTAATTATTTGCTATTTTTTGCTTTCAAAAGTATTTTTTTTGCTCCAACTATTAAAAAGTTACAAAGGGCTAGATAGCTTAAGATTAAGCTACCATGCCATTGTAAAAAATGGCATATGCGTAAGTTAAAACAAAAAATTAATAATACCAAAATTTTTTGTTATTTTGTACTTTATGCAACGCGGATCGGTTCTCTTGATGTTTTTAATTCGAATAATCAATTTCGAAATCAAGGGATATTAATTTATACAGACTATAGATTCGAAAATCATGTATAACTTGTAAAGGTTAATTTTAAAAATCATTCGGAAAATCCACAATCCTTATATGATCACGTAGTAAAAGTACGGAACACCCTCTACAGCGTAACATGAGAAAACGACGTAGTTCCACGAAGTAGCGCGATAGACGTAATCGATGCGGCGAATCTGACGGGCCGCAGAGTCTCGAACGTAGCGAGAAAGTTATGAACTCGCGTGGAAACATTCGTTAGACTTCTCGCCCCTACGCCCTGACTACGTAGGACGTGCGTATTTACTGGAAACCATCGGCGCCGCCACTACCATCTTTTCGGCGTCCCACCTCCAGTAACGCGGGCAGCGCGGCAGTAACTTTTAATTCGCGTGCCCGACGTCGACCAATCTGTGTCGTGCGCACCTCTATTACTCCTGATAAGGCCAGGGTAATTTATTTACCGAGCACGAGGGATGCCATCACGCGACCCCTTCTTACGTCCCTCCTTCGACGCCGGCAGGAAGGAGCGAGAAGAGAAGACGCGCGTAACAAAAAAGAAGATATGCTCTTTCACTAATGGATATCTCCTCGATTATAGATCCTTCAATAGAATTAGAGCCGCCGTCGTCCAGTAAAAATTTATTTAAACGACAAGTACGTTGATCTAAGTCTCAGAGTCTCAAATTTAGCAGGTTTGCTTGAGCTAGTATACCTGCAAGTTATCTCCCAGAGAATTCAGTACAAATCCTTTTAAAATAGTCTCGATTGAATTTCCCTCTGTGTTTCGAACTTTCTATTCACATTAATATGTCACGTCCGCGACAGTTTCGAAAAAAGACCTTTCGCTTTGATCAAATCAGGCGGAACGGATTGGAATTGGAAGAAAGCTTGGTTCAGCTGTTAAGGGAATCTCCAAATGACTCGTCACTGTCGAGCCATCCATTTCAACGTGCCTTTCTGCGGTCGCCGCGAGACCCGAGAAATTGTCTGACAATGAGCGAGAGAGTGGTAGATGAAACCAGAAGGGGTTCTGTAGTTCCCTTTGTGACGTGATCGATGATCTTGCGCAGGACATCGTACCCTTCCTTCTCGCTACCTCGCGCTTCGCTTACCTACAGCGTAACGGACAGATTTTAATTATTTTTCGCGACGATTTCTATTTCATCACATTAACTGATTACAAATTCACAACGCAAGTATATACTAAAGATAAAAGACAAAGAATGTAGAGCGTTCCAACTAATGCGACAGATTCGCCATTGGTTCAATCCCTATTAATATTTTCGTAAACGTAATCATCGTGAAATGAAATGAAGATTCTCTCAGACAACTACAATTTCTCTTCAAAAGAATCTGCGATTTTAATTTCTCGGACATAAACGCGTACCACGTAAAAAGAAGGCGCTGAAACAATTGCGAGTACGCGGCGTAACGTGAAAGCCTCTGGAAGATAGTAATTAAAATTTAAAAGAGCTCTTCTCTCAGATCCGCGGAGAGAACAGAGAATATTATTCCTCGGGATGTAAGTACAAGGCCAGCGAAAGGATTGCAGAGATATGCAGAAGAAGCTAAGGCGGTCGGGGCGGGAGAGGGAGTGGGTGGAAGGTGTTACAGCGAGGAAGAAAAATTGTACGAGGCGTAATCGCTGCTTGAGCGTAAGCGAATGTACCTCCGGGCTGCCGGAATCGTTTTCATCTTCTAACGCAGTTAGGATTTCATTACGCGATATTACGATTGCTGCCGCCGTCGCTATCGTCACGTGCCATAAAATCGTGCTGCCTGACGCTCTCTCATCATCCATACGGACGGATACGCTGAATCGAGTTTGCGGATAACGGACATTTATTTCACGTAAGTGTGATTTGATAGTTCCGCGAATGTTCGTGAGCGGGATGGTTGATAAGCGCGTTGTAAAACGTTTTATGAAAATCGGGAAACGAGCAACGTATTAGGATGTTAAACATTCGCCGTAAATTACCGATTACAGCCAATTTAATGTAACATGACCGCGATTTGATATCGCATTTATTACTGGTAATATTTTATTAACTTCTTATCCATAACAATCCCATTATTTTCTTCCAACGTATAATCATGGCACGGAATGTAATATACATAAGTAGTTCCATAATTTAATAAATGTAAAAGCAATGCTGATACCTGCTTTTATTATAAATATCAATATAAATTTATATATTTAAGATCCTACCTTAAAGGGAAGACATTAAATATGGTCTAGTGATTTTATTAAAGAGGAATCGTTTGCGCATTTTGTTTCATCGATAACGTTATAATTCTTAGAGGAGGTGCTTATGCATAAAAATAAATAAATATGTAAAGTATAACTATAAATGTATCTTTAAAGATATCTCGCCCAACCGGCGGCAAAGGCGCCAACTGCATTACCTCCTGCAGAAGACTGCATTGCGAGCAGTGGGTAGAAACTGACATTTACTGGCAGTCCGACGTTAATCGGGTTCAATGCGCCCTCGTACAGCGATAACCTGTTTTTCTGCGTCTCGCACGCGTGCGTTCGTTGGCATGCTGTCGCGAGGAATAAACCTCGATCGATAAACATGGCAATAAATATGGATAAAGAAAGTACAAGGAAATAGGCGGAAATAAAATAAATGAGATTAGTATCGTTCTACAATTCTAAATTCAATTACAGCAATTAGGTATGGTCATTATAGTCGTCTTTAACGAGCTACGTGAAACATTAAAATTCATTTGATCCTGTCACGAATTTAATCGCGATAGATCTATTTCGCACACTCGCCATCAAGAGATAATTTATCTCTATACATTAGTCATATCGAGAAATAATTTATCTCGCATAAAATGTGAGGTAATAATTTATCTTATATTTCGTACAGTATTTATCAATTCACGATTCTTGCACCAAGGATTTTAACGATTCGCACCAGGTGAAATGTCGTCCGCAAAAATACTCCGCTTAGGAACGGACCGAGCGAAGAAGAATTTTACAACCGTGTCGATGAGACGTACCTTATTCCTTCGACCGAATATCCGAACGATCGAATTGAACGATCGTGTCTCACGCGTTTGAAATTCGCGAATCTTTATCGGCGATAAAGTGGGATATTCCCGCGCCTCGCGTGTTGTATTATTTTCCGTGGCGAGGGTGAGGACTCGCTCGAACGGGACGGAAAATTTTCGGCGAACCGGCCCTTTACGATCGATTAAACCGAGAATTTAATGCTCCGTTCGTAGAATATTCTAATGCGCATATTATTAGTATCTTCGACTATCGTCTCGCAAATTCAGACAACCCATGTGTACGCTATTATTACCTGTATTCTAGCGACATATTTCCATATTTAATCATTTCGTGTTTATTTAAAGGATTTTATAATTGTGTTACTTGTTATCTATAATTAAGAATATTAATAAATATTATTTTGGTGTGATAAATCTAGGCTACAATTTATAAATTTATTATCGTTGTTATTATTGTTATTGTTACTTTTATGCGGGTTGCAGTGGGTTTTTATAGATTATAAATGTTTGTAGTACGTGTTGTTTTATACTGAGCAATCTCGTTTCCTACAAGCACAAAAATGTAACAGTAAAAATAAATAACATTCCCAGATTGTCTTTTTGCTCGAACCGCTAGGCAAAAATGTTGAGACGCCATGAAACTGTCATTCGGTACCGCCATCTTGCCCCCGATTGTATTTTAGCAATATTTATCTTGCGATAATCCGATCACG
This sequence comes from Aphaenogaster floridana, assembly GCA_003063835.1. NCBI lineage: Eukaryota > Metazoa > Arthropoda > Insecta > Hymenoptera > Formicidae > Aphaenogaster > Aphaenogaster floridana. The sequence continues at coordinate 252,637 of NJRP01000002.1, forward strand.
AGCAGCACAAATGACTCTGTTACTGTCGAGCACAGACGAGTCTGAGTGTAGCCGTCATAAAAGTGCACTAACACGCCCGTTTACGGCGAGTACAATAGTAAATTAACAAATCGAGAAGAACAACTATCCGGATTGACGATCTCCACCGACTTCTTTCCGCAGCGAGCATTTATTAGGCGCGAAACGACAGTGCCCCTCGGAAATTAATGGCGTATCCGGCGGCCGCGTACCCCTCGGATATAAAATATTTCGGACCGGGAGATCTCGTCGTTAACGTGCCGCTACCTAGAACTGGCCTATCTCGTTAGCAAGTCGATCGTTAAGATCTCCGGGACGTCGTCGCGCGATCCCGCTCGGTTTTTACCCAATTAGACAATCGATATCTCTTGTATCCCGCGTGAGTTTTCGATACCAATCTCCCAGCTTGGCCGAGGGACCGATAGCACCTAGGTCGCAAAAGCAGCCACCAATCTAATTGTCAGTTTTAAATAATGCGAATTGCATTAGTAAAATCAGATGAATTCTTAGCAACAAATTTTCTCAAATTTCACTCTACGAAAACAAAACTTGGCAATTCCTTTTTTTTATGTACGATTAGTATATTTATAAAATTATTTTACTTTCGTTTCAAAAATTTGTAAAAAAACTATAGTCATACCTGAATGGAAATTATGCTATTCCTCGTCTTGCAAGAAAGCATTTAACATACATTATTAATTAATCAGTATGATACTCTTACGTAAACATGTCACGAAGGCTTCGAAAATTAAAGTCAGTAAGTTATGATAAGAAGAAACTATAAGGCTCTTACTGTTGGCTTAACATTTTCACGGCATAGGACGAAACGTGCCAAAAAATTTAAACCGATTCTAAAAAGAAGGGGTTTAAACAATATACTTCAAGTTTATGCGAGAACTTTCCTATTTTATTGAGTTGGGTGGAAATTGCGTTGTAAAAAAACGAGAGAGCAGCAAGTCGCCTTATCATTTTATCACAATTTCCTCGTTAAAGTAGCTTTCTAAATGCATCTTACGGTATACTGAATAATTCGTCGGACGTCTCTCTTCGCGATCCAATGCACAATCCTAGCGACGTATATTCGTGTCGCCATCCAAGTTCGCTATAATCCTGAGATTGACGCGTGATCACGATGCAGGATCGGCGTCGGATCGGCATCGATCGCGGCGCGTCGACCGGTCGCCCGACAACCATCGGACAATACCGGTCGGCTTATTTATAGGGTAGTAAAAATTTAAATAAATTTCCCACCGCGAGCGACGAGAGGCGCGCCCGTCCTATCCAAAGGGTTGGTTATTTATTCACTTAATACGGGCTGTGCCGTATCTCCCGTCGTCTCCTTTTACCCCACTTCCTCCTCCTCCTGCACGTCTATGTCGGCCCCTGGCAGTCATTATTCGATTTTCGGCGAAGTTTTACCGCCTTGCTCGGCACACCACGAGAACCGTCGGTCGGGACGACGACCGTCCACGGAGGCGCGGCAGTAAATTTTCACCCTTCCCACCCGAGCTGTAAATTTACCTTTGCCTTTCAATAGGGCCAACGCCAACGGAAGGAGCACTCACAACTTCGAGAGTCATAGGCGTCCTTCTCGCCGCCTCCTCCCGCACGTTCTCGCATCAGATCCTTTTTTTTCCCGCTGTGTCCTCCTCCCGCTACATTCGCGACCGCTTTGCGCCTCGTTTTATTAGTTTTCGCCGCGATGGCGATCGCGCCGCGATGGTGGCGATGACGATCGCTCTCGGTTAGTAGTGGTGGCGATGATGGTGGTGGTGGTGGTCGGCCCGGTGCAGGTGATACGAAGACGAGGATCTCGGTGACATTGGTAGTGGTAGCGGTGATGGTCGTGGTGGTGGACGAGTCTTCTCACGGGGAAAAGGAGACCACGTGGTGGTAGGAGATGCGTCTCCCGACTCCCGAGGCAAGGCTGCGGGATCCACCGTTTGGGCGTGGACAATATTTATGTTGAATTCTTTCGAGGCTATCTCCCCCTTCACCCTCCCACCTTCCCCTCCCTCCCCCACTCGAATATTCCTTTTTGCACTCCGATGCACGGAGCTGTCTGCAGTCTGATTTCACTCGCGTCTCTCTTTATCCCCTTCGCTCCTCTTGCCTCTTTTCCCATGTAGAACGCCTTCTTGTTTGCATTCGGTAGGCGGACATTTTCACTTTTCGATCTGGTTCAACTCGGTTTATACTACTGTAGAAAGTAGATCCTATTGCGCCGCACCTTCAGGGCAATCATTAACGACAGACTAGGATAAAATGCGTCTGTGATCAACTCTTGTAGTTGTTATGTTATTATTTTTCAGTCTAATATCTCATAATTCTCGTATGTATATAATTTTATTAATGAATAGAAATAGTATTTTTATATACTATGTATATTTTATAAATATATTATTAAATATGTTATATATTTTTTATACAACATGATATGCACTGCATCTGCACAGGACTTTCATCCGGGTCACGGAATGACTCAGTTAGATATTTGCGATCATGGAATAATTCAGCAGAAAAGTGGCACGACGAGATCAGCACGATGGCGGTGGATGGGTCTTTCCATGAGAAGAGAGGGAGTCGTATCCGCGGGCAAGGCTGCGAACTCGGTGTCTGGGCGTGGACAATATTTATGTCGCGAATTCTTTGAGATGTCCCCCACGCTTTCTTTTTCAAGGGATCCCGCCGGGAGACTCCTGCCGGTTTCCCTTTTGCAACTCGGCAGAATCGGAAAGAATCACCTAAAACCTGAACTGCCAACAATCTAATTCTTGCGGCGACTTCTTAATTAGGTGCTTCGTCCCAACACCTAATTAAAGTCTTCTCAATATTTTATAGAATATAAGAAATCGCAAACTTGCATGTTTAACGAGTTATTCTTTACTATACCTTCCCAATTTTTAATTAATAGTTTTAAATGTGTGTATATTATTATAATTTGATTTTTATCATATTTTATGGAACATAAACAATTCCGAAAGTGATAATTATATAATATTATAGGAATATTACATTATATAGAAATTATATTAAACTGTATAAATAGTGTTAACTGATATTTATTTTACAATCCATCAATATCCGTTCCATTTTCAGTACTTAGTTGATTTCGCGCATTATGAATAATTAACTTTACTCTAATTATCGTAATTAATATTGCAGAAACTTCGAAAATTATAGATATATGTTTACGACCTATAATTTATTCAAAGCAATGTATACTGATTTACGTAATTAATAAATAATTCTTGCTTCAATTTAACAAAAAAAAATTCAAAATTGTATTAATCGATATTAATTCGTTGAAAATTATGATAAAAATCATAGGTAAAAATTCTTGTTCTCATTAAAGATGTTGTTATAAAACTATATTCCATTTAAATTACTAATTTTCTTGTTTTATAATCAAAGAAAATACTTATATCACTTATATGATAAACAATGCTACTCTTACTTCCGAACTATGCGACGTAAAATGCATCAGCGTTGTAATCATTAATAACGGACGGATCCTATGTAAAATACCGTGCAACCGCAATCGAATCTTTTTCCACGCGTACGGGTATCGGCGGGCGATCGCGCCGTAAATTTTTCCATTCCTATCTCGATGGCGCGGCGGTACGGGAATTACCCTTTTCTAGGAAACCAGGCGAACCTTTTCCGTGGTTTCGCGGGGGTTGCGGGGACGAGGCGATAAATTTGTAAAACCAATTTAAGGCCCGCCGTGCATGAGCCGCGCCTCGCCGACCATGTACGATGTTCCGGCTCCTTTTATCTGTAACTTCCCGGCGACATATCAGCTTTTTATCTCGGCAGAGACAATTCGACAACGACCGCGCCGTTCTCATAAGGGGAGGGGAGGAAGGGAGGCCTCTCTTGCATGGAAGAACGACTCGCATATTCGGGGTTGGGCCCGAGAGGAATGCCATACCGGAAGAACGCGTTCAGGACTCTTATCCCGACGTTCAGGACCCTTCATCTTCCTTCGCACCGTTCGAGAACGATAATACGCACCCGTGTAAAATCATTCTGAAATATTTTTGATAAAACGGCCGACGGTGGAACGTAGCTTCTGACACGGCGCGATTTATGTCGCGAAAAGGACAATTTGTCGTTAATACGCGTGACCCGTATTTGATCCAGATTGCGAAACGCGGATGCAATAATGGTCGATAGCCAGAGTCACGCTACGTCGAGAATAATTCAATACGTTGGAGCGAGAACAGCCGAAGTCGTGTCTCCTCTCGTGGAACTGGAAGGAGGGAGATGCGATATACGTTGCGATACCGAAGATTTATCCTCTCTCCTCCAAGCGACACAGAACGATATTGGTTATTCCGAAGTGTCGATATCGTAGGTGCCGCAAGTGTAATTTATTACAACGGACGAGATAGTTTATTATTAATACGTGCAACTCGTGTCTGATTGCGAAATGCTACGTATACTAAGATACTCTCGGGTGAGGAATAATCCCACGGGTGTACCGAAATAGAACGTTCGTGCCTCTATAATGACACGTCTCTCGTGATTTTGAGGGAAACGATACCGTAAATTTCCAATACAATTTGAATTATGTCGGATTATTAATTAACAGACGTATCGGTTCTAATCGATTTCATTATTCACATTGTCCGCCGAGCGCGAACCGGACGAATTAATTAAAATATATATCGAAAAAGGAAACATAGAAATATGAAATATTGTATAATGCCTCGTATATAATTCTTTCTGCACATAAGCCGTGGTCGACGAATACGCGGTCAGAATTATGATCGGAAATAGAATAAAATCTCACACGGGCGGTCAGAGGAATAATCGCGGCGAAAGATCAACGCGTTAAGGTCGAGTACGAAATTATTTAGGCTCTTTGGTCCCGACGACTGTTGCGGTGGACGAGCGAATCACTGCGACTTTCCCCCTTTAGTGTCGTATGAAATATTTCGCCGCAGGCCGCAAACGGAAAGCAATTACGGGACATTAAAAGTCCAAGGCAAGGCGTTGCGCGCGTATACACCGCAACGGAAGATGAGAGGCCGCACGGGAGGGTCGTAAGAGCCCTTAAAAATGTACCTTCCTCCTCCTTCGCTAACCACATCTCGCGAAATTAGCCACCTATCGTCGCCGCGCGCGGCCGATCATCGTCTTGTCAAAATACAAATAACCGCGTGCCTGTACGTCGCAATGTAATTTGCATGAATAAGCGGCTGATAATCTCGACCGTCTTTCATCCCCTTTTTCCCGAAAATTACACATTTTTGCTCCGGAGTTACACACGGAAAAAAACGATAAGGTTGCCACAACCATAATTCGTCCAACAAACATAATGAATGTTGAGACAAACATAGTGAATGTTGAGACAAACATACACAATGTTTGTCTCAACATTCACTATGGTTGTCTCAACATTCACTATGGTTGTCTCAACATTCACTATGTTTGTTGGACGAATTATGGTTGTGGCAACCTTATTTTTTTTTAGTGCACATCTTCTCTTTCTGTCCCTGTAATTATCCCCATATGCGCTTACATTTAAACTTTATTTACACATTAATTAGAGTAATTATGTTCGATTTAACACTAAAGCTACCGACAATTTATATATACCTATTTCTACCGAACCGGATTATATATGTATATTAAGAAAAAGTCGTGAAGTCAATTGAGGAAAAGCGATAACATTGCATAATTTTTATCAAAAGTTTAAAAACGATCATTTGACCGGCGGTGGTAGTTTTAGTGTCAATCAAAAGTTTAAAAACGGTCATTTGACCGGCGGTCAAATGAGTAGGTTTAGTGTTAAATATGAAGTTTATCATTTCTTTTTCCTATTTTTATTTTATTATTTTTTCTTGTCTTCTCTTTTATATTACGGAACACGAGGTAATATTTATATATCACTTATATAACATAAAATAAAGATCGCAATAAGACCGAAAATGACCGCCGCGCTACTTCTGACGCGCATCAAAGGAAACACGTTTGTTTAAAACGACCGATCAATAATTAACGTTCGCGCAATGGTCTTAAATAACTCGCCGGTAAATCGAAATGCGACTGTCGGGCGATCGGCCGAGCGTTTAATAAACAATTAAACGCTCGACCTTCCGAGTTACAAATAATTAGCGTTCGCGCGTATCCGCGCCGGGATCTCCGCCTATCGAGTTACACGCGCGAAGCGGCCTCGTAAAATATGCAGGACGCAACGTACGTCGCGCGCGGCGCATGCATGCATTACGTTGCATTACGGAGCCGCGTCTTAACTAATCGGAGTTATGGTAGCCGGGCCGGGCCGAGTTGATGCCCCTCATTTCAATGCATACAACACGCCGTGATTTGCGAGAGCGCGCCGTGTAATCGGCAGACCTTCCGTCTCGCCCTGGAGCGTCTCGCTCTCCACCCTTTATCGTCACGCACCGATCCCGCGTTCGTTCCTCCTCAACCGCGAGACAATTTCCGAATCACTGCCCGTGAGAATCACAGGGACGAATCAAGTACGAGGAACCACCTCCGCGATTTAATTGTGCTAATCTCATTGTCAGTCGTACGTACACGCACCTACACGCACCTACATAAAATTTACGGATTAAACTAGTAATTGCTTCATTTGAATTCAACCTACTTTGTACGCGTACGTTGTAAAATTAACAGCGTATTAATTACGCGGTTATAGTTATCTACCTAGCCAGACACTTAGACGTCCGCCAATAAATCCTACGAGCGCGCAGTCAATTTGAGATTAGATAATACCTCATCGTACTTACATAAACCATTCGTCGTGTCTAACGTTTCTTTCTAACGACGTCGAGTACCGGCGGTTTTTCAGGGCGGAAAAGCCGATGCCGATCGTTATCGGGGCCACGGGAAAAGAAAGGAAAGAAACCCTTGCCGAATGCAATAAACGCGGCCGGTGAACCATCTACGGACAAGGGAACGCGGCGCACGCGTGGCCAATAAGGCACCGCGGTTCTAAAGATTCCACCGATTATTACTTGGCGCGTTTTATGGGCCGCCGTATATAGCCAGTTATGGCCAGCAACTGCCTGAAACCACGTACGTGCACGCGCGCGCGATGGTGTGCCCCGATGTGCAAATCCACTCCTGTGATAAAGTACCCCATCGCTCCCTGGCGCCTGCAGCGAGCCGCGAAAGGATGGCGATCCCTTGAACCTGAAGTTGATACTTTTCGGGGTTCTTGTCGGCGAAAGGGTGTTGACGAGAACACCTTGTGAATTCCTTATGCGTTTATCACATATAATAAATATTGGCGATAAAAACTCTTGGCACCCAAAATGCACTGCACTGAAAAAAAATACACTAAATCCAAAAAAATAATTTATTTAAATTACTTGCAAAGAGATCATATATTTCAATTGATAAAAATAACAATTATATATTTAACGTAACAAAATGTTTTTTGAAATCAAGTAGATATTTAATTAACTTAAATAACTGATCTCTTTGCAAGTATTTAAATAAATTATTTTTTTGATTTAATGTTTTTTTTTTTCAGTGTGTCATATGTATTAAATAGCATTTTTAATATTTTTTTTACACATTATTCTACTTCCTTATTTAAATAATGTAATAATGTATTATTCACACTGTCTCTACTACTTTATTATACAAATGTATCAAGCAAACTCATTCAAATAATTTATGTGCAATTAAATTTTTATTATGCATCAAAAATTGAAGCAAAGGTACACCTGAAAACCGACAAAATTTTCTTGAAATCACGTCAAAATAATCAAATTACGCACGTAAAATTTATATCAGAATGAACTTTTTGGTAGGAAATTCGAGTTCCGTTAGTTTTCGTTCGCCTATGTGCAACTGGAGAGAACGATCGAAGAAGCCGAAGAGAAGCTCGCGTAAGAAAAACGTGACCGAAAAAAGAGAAACGAGGTGAGTTGAGTTTGTCGTGAAATGACGAGCCCGAGAAGTTAAGACACTTCCCGTGACTTCAGGGTTTCTTATAACGCGCCCTTTCATCGACGTCATCCGTCGGATTGATCTATCGTCGAAGTTTCGCGAATACTTAAACAGCGTGCCCCGAAGAAGTGTCATACAGCCATCAGGCTGAGATTCTTCATGAAAGTTCTAACATAATCGACAAAGTCCCCTCATAATATTTTAATAAGTAACAATCGAACCGACTTCATTACGATCGCTGTCAGGTTCAAATGAAGTTTACGCATCCGTGGTGAAAACGTCAATAATGATGCATTAAATGTAAAAATGTAAAAATGTAAAATGTAAAAAAAACTTTAATTTGACATATTTTTAAATTAATACAATGTAATTTAAAATAATTTGAAAAAACTTGAATTCGGGAAATAAGAGCCGCTTTATTATAAAAGTTTCTTCTGTGTGCAAAAAGTAGAGAATATTTCAATTTATGTTATTTTCATAACATGAACTGAACTATTACCAGCGAGATTTACGTTTCTTCGTCGATCGTAGAATGCGACAACAATCTCAAACGCTTCGGCGTATCTGATTGCAACCTGTGTGGCTTCTCGAACACCTTCTGTAATTGATTCTTATACGTTTCGCAGATTTACGTTAATCGCCGGTAGTACCGCGCGGAACTTGTCCCTGGAAGTGTAATTATTACATTTCTCATTATGCTAAATCACCGCGGCGCGCGCTTCTAATTACCTACCGCGACGATCGCAAGATCCCAAAGCAAGGCGAAGATGGAAGTTCATGAAGAGAAACGCGTTTCCCCCGCGTTGAACGGTGTGTGGGCGAAATTTACACGCATGTTATACACGCGTGTACGCGCACGCGGTACAATCAACGCACAATGTTCGCGATAAAATTCGCAAGAAGATGCACGAGCATCAAAGGAGTTAACAATGTACGTTTCTAGTGCATCATTTCCAAAGTTTAAGATAATTGTCATCATTGTTGAGCCATAATAAATACTATCGAGAAACGAAAACTTGGTCTGTCTTGATAAAACAAATTTTTTTATATGCTGCTATATTTCTCAAGTAAAAATATTTTTCTCTGAGATAATCTATTATTTTATAATTTGAATAAAAATTTAATAAAATAATAATAAAGATTTAATAGATAAAAATTTGATAAAATTCTTATTTTAAGACCGTCTTAAGTAACATTTTAAAACGCTAATATGGCTCTGTGATTGGCTTATGTATTGTACTTATCTTAAGATTGTCCTAGATGGTCTTAAATATAAGAACGACTATGAATACTAGCCCTAGAGATTGTTAATCTATTGTAAGTAAAAAAAAACGTAATTTTCAGTTATTAAAGTAAATATAAAAAATTAAATTTTACGTGTGTATGATGTTACACATATACGATGTTAATTCCGTCATTAGATATTATCAGCGAAGTTCTCGCTGATAAGAAACTGACTTCAAATTTAGAAAATCATTTGCTGTTAAATTTTGATTCCATATAAAAAAAAATTTATTCTTATGCATATTAATTTTATCTCTTTTATAGCAAGTTGCTGTTCTTAAATAATACTGTTTCGTAAATAATACTGCATACTGCATGTTTTACTAAGCTATTTGCTTAAAAGCACAACATGTCAGTTTTATTCTTTGTACGTATGTTAGTACAATCGTCATGATTCGTGATTCACCGGCGACGCAAGAGTAGCGAGGATGTTAAAGCGATGGGATTCGATTGCGAAAGGATGCGGCTGTATTGTGCAGCGTCGTGACAATGTACGCGCTAATAGCGCGAACGGAGGAAGGAAGACGTTTGTTTCTACAAAGCCACGTGGGAGGACAGCGACGTAGTCACAAATATTTCAGGCGCACGAAAAGAAAATTATTTTCGACCCGAGCACATTCGTTTGCGGATTCACTCGGTTTTTCGCAGGGGAGCTGTCCGATTAGTAGCCAGATGGGGCATCCGGCCGCTAAATCCGCCGAATCGGCCTCAGAAAAATATGGACTCTCCTCTAAAGGGATCGTTTCTCATCGCGAGAACGAATTACCGATTCTTGCGAAGGCACCACCCGCAACGTGCGGATAAGAACAAATTATTACGACGGCGCGTTAGCGCCAAGTGTCACGGCTTAATTAAAACCTCGTCTCGTCGGGCTATGAAAGGGGATAATCCCGCTTGAGCAACCCGCTCGCGTACACGCCGCCCGTGAAATATATCCGCAGATTACGAGCCCGTTCGTGCTCGCGCGCGATCGAGTCGTCGAAAGGGATTTAAATCGGCGGTAGCGGCGGCGGCGGCGCACACTCGAAAAGCATGCGAGAGATACGGATAATACGAGCGCGGAACCCGTTAAATTGCCCCCGCGACGAGATAAGCGACCAGCACGAAATAATTAAGGGGAGACGAGCCTTAACTCGATCGGGGCTGACGCGCCCGGCGATATCAACGCCATGGCGCTTCGACCGCCGATTCGTATCGCTAACGCGAGCCCGTATACGATCGTTGTTCAGGACCGGCTCAACCATCAAATTGGCATGCCTTTTACATCGTGGCCTCTAATCTAGAGGCACGATAAAAGATCATCCTTCAACGCGCCTTTCAATTTATATCTCACGTTACTTTCAATATTCAAGGTCGTGCGATAATCATTTTTATACTTTTTACTTTCATCGCTTTTAATTTCATACAAATCTCATCTAAGCAAGTTCAGTCATTAAAAAATAAAATAGGGATTATAAATAATAAAATGTAAAATTATAAATTAATATGTAAAATTATAAAATATAAAATATGAACTTGAAATTTGCGTTATTTTCTAATTAAGAATTCATCTCGTTTTCTTTCTCTTATTTTTACACAGTCCGCAAAATTCAGTAGAGATATCATAGAATTGACAGCCAAGAATCGATTTGCGGATAGAGCCAGACCTGAAATCACGAACGTGAACCTATATAATGCATAGCCCGCGTTTTATCACGAAGCGTGTACAAGCCCTGCCGATCATAATAAGGATATTTTACATATATTAACGACTAATGGAGGCAATAATAGCGTATCAGAGGCGCAATATTCCCGCTTTTGTCGGCGGAATAATATCATCGGGGAAAACGCGTCGTCGTTTCTCGCCGACAAAGCGACGCACCTGCGCAAATGCCAGCCTGCGAATTTCATAGGCGGGGGAAATCTAAAGAGATCCAGGAAGCGATCCTTTAACGTACCTGACAAGCGTGACGGGATACGTTCGCGCAAACTGCGAGGTAATATCAGTTGTAGCAAAGTTATGCGACTTTTTAGACATACGAGGGCAAGACAAGTTATATAAATGGAACTTAGCAGCATCTCAAATACACGTAGTCGATATGAATATTCAAGAGACAGGAATGTTATATACTCTGTATAGTGTATTCTTTAAAATTTCAAATATTAATTCTAAATTTTAACATAATTACTTTTTTCATGTAGAAAGAGTACCCTCTCATTTTTTATATTGAATTCTTAAGTTGAATGCTATCCAAATAAGGACCGGTTGGAATTAATCACGGAACAAGATTTCATGATTTTTTCCAGCCCTTAATTCACCAAACTTTCACTTTCAACTTTCCATTCCTTGAGGCTCTAAAAATGCCGGCATTTCGCGTAGACGGATCACCGCTCCTTCCAATCGCTATTGAAGGCACGCCGCGCCGTTTCTGGGACATTCTATATGCAGGAGAAGTGGCAAAGATGACTTGAAACGTTTCGACGATTAACACAGATCGTAAAGAGCCAACCGGCGAAATCTCGAAGTCGCGGTGCGCGGCAAAGAAAACGGCCACGTTTATCGCCGAGCTCTCTTAAATTCCACGCACTTAACGCGCGATTGGTCTTACCAATCGTTAATGCAATCCGAAAAATCATACGGCGCCTCCGCGAGCGCGTAGGCCACTTTGCGCCGACCTCTCGAGATTATTGAGAGGCACTTTCGAAGGTAGGCGAGACCTGGCACTACGCGTGGCTATGAGTCAACCTGGCACATGTGCGACCGACCATTTTTGGGATTCTCACCTAATGAAAGTATCGACGGCAGTGACGGATTAAGTTACAGAGCAGAGTTTGATACCATTTCATGAACAACGACAGTCTGTAATAACCATTCAATAGGAGTAATTTTAATTAAAATAAATGGTTGATTTGTATTAATTAATTTGAAAGTGAGAAAAAGTAACTTCAAAATTTTTTGAGAATTTTTTAATGGGTTAATATTGTGATTATTACTACTTATGGATAAGATAATTGGTAAAATTGATCTGCGTATGCATTACTCGTTTTAGGTTCTCTTGATTCTAATACCTGTTTACCAAAGAAGCTATTTTTGGATTATAATAGACTATAAAGAATTTATTAGCAATTTTGTTATCACAAATTTTTATTTAACTTACTTTTTTATTTTCAAATTGTAGATAGAATTAAATGATTTAAATCAAATCAATTTAATAAGTAATATTATATCTTTTCATCATGAATAAAGAAATGTGCCTGATAACGCTAAAAATTAATAGTTCACTAAAAAGAATCTCATCTATTAAAAGGGCATGTACTAATCCGTCACTGACTGGAGACTGTTAACGAATAGCTGGATTTCGTGTTCGTTGGCCGTTACGCAGAAACTTTCGTCGAAAGTCGATATTATCGCCACTTAGATGAAATCTCAACCGTTCTCTCCTGTCCCTCCGGTTTCTCTCACCATCCTCGTAAACTTATTCCCGGCAAGTGCTGTCTTGTTTCAATGTTTTGTTTCATAATATCATCTCCCCCGTCGCATGCGGATGAGATTGTCGGCAGAAACCTGACAAGGTTTTCGGCTTTAGGCGTTAATGCTTCAAATCCTCACATATCTACGGTACTTTCAACCGCAATGCTAGAAAGCACTCAACTTCCCGCTGGACGATTCGTTTAAAATAGCAAGAAAATCGTGTGAAATGCATAGAGTGTCTTGTTGTTATAGTTTTAGATTCCTTATAAATATAGAAAATTTTACAAAATTACAAAAGATAATCTCTACATGAAAAAAATAATGTTTCCAATAGGCAAAGATTAAAATCCTAAATCGATTTTAATTACTTTTATTTTTTTTAAATTTTATTTTTTGACGCCCAAAGCGCACCGAGAGGTTGATTGAATGCGGTTTACTTTCGTAACGGTTTCGAATTCATTTCCTACTGCATCTTGGCTACCATCCAGGCTACCAGGACAACATAATTAATGCCATTTGGCAGACTAGCATCAGAATGAACGATTAAGAGATGAAGTTACCAAAGACGACAAGTGAATATCGGATTAGCCGCGGATTCCTCGGCACGCCCGAAAGGCTTTAATCGCGGCCATTACGGGTTATTATGTGTAATAATGCGTCTCTTTTTTCTCCCTTTCGACTCCCAATTTTACCACGGCGAACAACCACGGCGACCGGGACACGACTTCGCACGAGTTGCCGTGTTACGTTACGCCGCATAAAGATGTCGAGGGTAAAAATCGTCCCCGCTCGTCGTCAGTGGGGCCTTTCAATTAAGAGCTATTAGGGCACGTAAGGACCTTTAATCCCCGTCGGGATACATGATTTTTTACTCCGGCTTTTCGCCGTAAAAGAATGAAAGTAACCCGCGGACCGCCATTAGTCACAACCTGGCCCAATACGACGCACGGTCCGTTCTGCACCCCGGCTATATTTTTATGACGCGTGTGAAAACCTGTTTCATTGATCGTGCATGACGACGTTGTGTTTTCTCACTACGCGTATCCTCTGCACGAAATCGAGCGTCTTCCGATATCCGTTCAGAAATCCGTGCCGTATAATTAGCGTAAAACGCGCGTAGTTATATTTTCATCTGTCTGATGGAATCAGCATCGACTCTCTCGGAATTAGAACTGAATAATTATGATTACAACCACGAATCTGCCGTCCCTCATTTATGACAGCGAAGATATAATTATCATCGATCTTATTCGATGATAGACGAATAAAAATCAAATTCTTATCCAATTTGTTGCAGAAGCGAGTAGTACGAATATTGTAAGAAAGACACGCGCGAGCGCAGTTGTAATTACGAAAATCACAGGATTCGCGAATGTAATCGTTGGACGTAGTGGTCACCGGAATGAGCGAGTCTGAGAAATGGATGTGACCGGTTGAAGCTCGACATGCGTATTCCGACGCGTTTCGCTCTCTTTCGCCTTCTTATTGTCGATCTTGAAGTTCCTTTTGCTCTCAAACTCTCGACTCCGAGCCACCGTGAATCCCGCCCGTGGCGGGAGAGCTCCGGCGCGACCGGGAAGTCGTAAGTTGCGAAGTCACTGTCGCAGGTTGAAGATTGAAAACGCCAAGCCCTTCGCCTAATCCCGCCGCGCGATAATTGCGACGCGCCGCATTCAATTATACGAATCATAGTTATCATTCTAAATAATCTCCGGAGCCGTCCCGGTGCTTATGCGAAGCTACCGCGCCCGCCGTGTTACGCGCGATTGCGCGTGCGAAAGATTACGTTGGCGGATATTCTAACAGCTCCGATTATATTTCACTTTGACATATACACCTAGATCTTTATTATAATACAATGACAAATTGGTGTATATACAGGAATCTGCTCCCAGAAGTCTCGATAATGAAAGGAACGTGAATCGAACAGATCATGGACCGACTCTTCACCAGCAGTTTGAAGCAAAACGATGTAACGAAACTCAAGTCCGCACGGAAAAAAATAGCCAAGTTATAGCTTGCTAATGCAAATTTAACATTTATAATTAAGCAGATTTGATAATGTAGCAAAAAAGTATGCTCCTAATTGCTTTCAGATATTTTCTTTGCTATTCTATCAAATCTGCTTACAATTGGTTATAAATGTTGAACTTGCGTTAGCAAGCTATAACTTGGCTGTATCATGGCTGTAACTAATCTATTTTTTCCATGCATGCTTTCCTATACATGGAAAGAACGGTTTTGCTGAAGTATCTAAAAATTTAGTCAGATACAGATCTGAAAATAATTATGTTGGGTCATCCAAAATAATTATGTAGGACGCTCAAGCATAATGACAATGCTGTAAAAAATTTTGACATCCTAACAAACAGCTTGAGCGTCCTACATAATTATTTGGATGGTCCAACATAATTATTTTTTTATCTATATCTGACTAAATTTTTAGATACTTCAGCAAAATTGTTCTTTCCGTGTAGATTTCTTATTCGACTGGTCGGCGATGCTACTGGCCGTATCGACTACGAGTAACGCGATTTAAAGCGTATCCGCGCCATTCGTTAGCTCTTGTCATTGAGACATCAGCTGCGTTCGGCGCTCGGGGTCGCGATGAACCATCAATTCAAGCCGACCTCGGGACTAAAGACGATCGTCGGCCGCGGTGAGTATTGTTCGAGAAGTGGCCACGTGGCGTGTACGTAGGAAGAAATTTATGGAAGTGGAATTCCACTCTGTCCCAACATCGCGACGCGACGAACGCGTTAGCATCGCGAGGCGTCGAGCGGACACGGCGCGTCGTGTCGCTCCTCGGACATCTGGCGATACAGCCTGCATTAATGCCCGGCCATTGCTCGAGTGTTTAACCACGCGGACGCGCTTCTCGAGTAACTGAGTAAACAAGCACTCGGTCACGAAATGATAGTCTACTTCAGGTCCGAGACGGTAGGAATAGGGCCTTCCCAGATTCCTTTCCCCGAAGACAGACGCAGCAGGAATTCCGTTAATTCCACTTTCGTGGAAAATTTTTAATCTTATTCCGCAAAAGTCTGCGTCAGTTATCCCTTATTAACAGCGTCGGTATGCCTCGCGAGAAGTACACTATGCATCATAATGTCCGCGGCATATAAAACGTTAATACAGTTCTTAGCAGTAACGAGCGGTACCATCGTAAACATGAACTGGGTTAAACGCTGTTCCCGATACGGAACAGAAGAGAACCGTATGCGCGTCGTTCGCCGTTCACCAGAAACGCTTACAGCGCGTGTTCAAGCGATTAGGTACGGAGAACTCGTTGGAATTCCGGATACGTCGCTCTCGGAACCGTGGGCCGATCGGAATGGCTCGTGGCAAAGCGGGAATGTTACTCGCGTGTAACTCGCGCGCGTTCAGTATCTGCAACAGATCTTGATACAAATGGAAGTCGGGGAGTGCGGCGTTAAGCGAACCGCGGTAGTCGTCGATGTGTGGTAGGTAAACCGGCGTGGCCATCCGGCAGTACGGTGGGGAAAACGACCACGTGGTAGGAGGTACACACGCGGAAGGTTCGAACGAAATCAATGGCTGGTCACAGGTGGCAGGGTACACGTGTACCCGCGGCGGGTTAAAGGTGGAGGTGAGCCCATATCGAGCCAGCCATTATGACATCTAATAATGGAGATTTGATTAGCATTGAAGGGGAAACAGGTCTGATTGATGCAAGTCGTTTGTAAAGTTTATTCGGATTTAGCGTCAGAGTCTCATCAATACGATGAATATCTTCGTAGGAACCAGGGGTTCAGGAACTATATAAGGCACTTAGTTGCCAAATATTATATTGCTATAATTCAGTAATCTGAATATTTGTCTGAGAAACGAGTCATTTGAAAGATTTTTCGAAACATGATATGAATATATTTTTGAAATAACGCACGAAATAACATACTAAGAATAATATGGGTGATCAAAAATGTAATAATATATAAAGTGTAATAAAATAACGTGAGCCTATTTACCTCACCGAGATTGTCATTTTTGAGATTGAAGTGACGAGTCTGTTTACAAAGTTGAAGATACCGCATCAGATAAACGACATGCTCGTGTCATCGTGTCATTTATCCGAATTTGTAACGACTTCAGCGGAAGAGATAAGGACTCCGTAAATGTCCTGTACGACGTCAGGCCGCGTTTGTCCACATCGCAAGCGAGACAACATGCAATGACGCGACACGACTTGACGCGGGGCAATCTGCGTTGCATGTACGCGAAACGAGGAGACAGCAGCTCGTATTCATTAAGAACGGCCAATAAGAGGAAAGAAAGGTGCGCCTGAATTACAAAGTTCAGCATTATACATACTTTCGTTCGTAATTTTCTAAGTAGACGATTCAGTGAATGTTCTTTCTTCCTCAGTAATCATTAGCGTGATAAATTTAATTTTTTGGAGATCCCTTTATGCTCTATGATAGAAGAATATGAATCGTATATTTATTATGTTCTTTGATATTATCTCATTTAGGAAAATTAGAAAAATGTAAACAAATCTAATTTTTCTTTTTTTTTAGAATTTGTCGATTGTCGGCTATGAAAAACCAAAGCTAATCAAGTTTACAAGAAACTGAATCATATTGTACATCAATTTGCATTAATCATTCAGAAAATCGTAATAAATTTAAAACAAAGTTAATCTACCTTAAATCAAGTTAAAATACATATTAAATACTTGAAAAGAAAAAAATTTAAGATGCCGCGTACAAGGAGTGCTCATACAAGCATCCTCGAAGTCTCAGAGGGTGCAAACGCGGTGACTTAGCATCCCTCTCGCGGCACCCATGTCTAGAAGTGATTAAGCAACGTATACGACGTAATGGCGGTTAAAGAGCGCAGATGCATTGAGCGCGGACGCGGCCGGGAGAGGCACGCGTGGAACGTGAAAGGACGGCGCATAGTTGCGTGCCAGCCCATGCGTGGACGGACGGGCAAGAAAGAGCCGCGGGTCCCTGACAAGTCAGATCTTAATTACATGCGACCGTCCGCGCATTCTCGTCCGTGTAACTCGGCCGTATGCACGCGGCTACACGCGTGAGAACAGCGTCGTTTACATCCGGATTTACACGGCGGACTACGTAAATCCTTGTTCATGAGGCGAGACCTCTGCATGCGCGTTCCGGAAGATCGGGGTTGCGTTAAAAGGCCAACGAAGCGACACGAAAATTTCCAAGTAATTCTAAATAATTCACGACAAGAGAAATTTATCGTAATAGATAGGCTTCAAGTTTGCTATAGAATTTGTCATAGTTAATAGCGCGATTAGTATCATCGATGTATTACGCCAAACGTCTCACGACGAATCTTCTTCTTGGTACTTCAAAGAACGCCAAGTTGTTTCTTGTTAAGGCACTTTATTTCTACGCAGCAACCCTCCGTGACGAAACATAGAATATTTATGTTTATTTGCATATGTTAATTCCGCCGGAGTTTATACTTGAGACTTTTAACAAATTCAGGAAGTCCCGGTTTGTCGCACCTTTTTCCCGCTTGTGCCGCACATTTCTTACCGCGAACGGTTGTCGCAAACGACGAGCGGAATGGCACTAATGCGTAAATGAAACGCCACCATGTAGGACTTGAAGCGCATTAACCGCGCGCTTCAACGTGGGGTCGAAAAATCCGGAGCGGTCTTCGCCGCTTGACGAGGAACATTCTTCGTGCGAGAGCAGCCCTCTCCCCGGCGACCTTCCTCTCGCCCGTCACCTCAGTTAATTGCAACTTCTCATTTACATAGAGGCCATCGTCGTATTACCATCCAGCCTATCGCAACGCGTCCACCGCTCGAGATTATCACGGATACGCCTCATGGAATTCATTGATATGGACTTGAATTAGCGAAGTAAACCCCGTATTCGTTTGTTTTTGAGAGCCTTGCCTTTAATCGCGGGAAGATCAATTATTATATCCTTTTCAATAATTTATAATTGTGGAAATACATTTTTGGAACGTACGGATTTATAAGTGTTAAAATAAATATATAACACATTTTTCTTTTGACACTTTTAAATGCGTACGTTCCAAAAATGTAAAGAAAAGAAAACATAGTTGCTTTTTAAAAAGATATGTAATTGCATATTACAAATTGCATTATTATATATATATATATATATATTTCTACAATTATAAAATTATTGTGTATATCACAATAATGAGATGAACCAATTGGTGTAAAGAAAAGAAAACATAGTTGCTTTTTAAAAAGATATGTAATTGCATATT